>CM060966.1:145136857-145544357 GCA_030765045.1 Tenodera sinensis
CCTACCTACCTACCTACCTACCTACCTACCTACCTACCTACCTACCTACCTACCTACCTACCTACCTACCTACCTACCTACCTACCTACCTACCTACCTACCTACCTACCTACCTACCTACCTACCTACCTATCTACCTATCTATCTATCTATTGTGGCGGCGGCCGTACTTCAAAGGACACTGGTTCAGCTACCTCACACTGCTAGGCCACACGTCGCAAGAACAATGGCCGATTCTAGACGGTTCGAGAAGCTTCGAATGCCGGGCTTTTACGAGAAGCTTCGAGAAACCTGTATTTCAAAAAAATCGCCGGTACCTAATTCTCGGCTATATAAGTGAATCGAATGGAAGTGTTGGTTTAGTGTTTTCAGTGAGTTTGTCCCAGCGGCAGCTATAGTGAGCGAGTGAGCGAGCTGTTGACAGTTGTGTGATGTTTGTTCTTACCTTAAAACAGATTAGCTGAGAGTTGCATGGTTAACAGTTATGAGTTGTGATTCAATGTTAGAGAAAATGAAGTTCTATAAAAGGTAACTAGATTGTCAGTTGTCACAATATTGTTTCTGTTTAGTGTCAATTAATTATGACGAAATAGTTTATGCTGCTCGTTAAATTAGTGCCAGCGTATAACAAAAATGACAGTACCTGCACACCTGCACTGAAGATAAAGTATGTGCACATCAATAGAAGTGATTTCTAATGTGTTCACGGAAGCAACCTGCGTGTAGTTCCAAGAGCTCTGCCGAATAAGTGCTTTGTTGGCTGATGGAAGGTAAACCCCACAAAAAAGAACCATAAATGAGGTGACACACACAGACACACACACACACACACACACACACACACACACACACACACACACACACATCCATATCCATGTCCATACTAAATCATAATTAATGAAACTTTGTACATAGTCTTACTGAGAATGTGGAGCATATATACCTTTACTAATCTTGTTCGCAGTATAGTCAGTATAAGTACTCCAATCTAATTAGCTTCAGCATGAATGCCAAGAAACTTATAGGAACAACAGTGATCATAATTAGACCATTATAAAAAACCGTAAATAAAAAGCTTGAATGACATTGATAATAAGTTTATTGGCAATATAGCGTTCGTTTATCTTTATGTGATACTAAAGAAATGTAATATGGGCAGTAACTATAATTACTAAGTCTTCGATAAAACTATTAATGGAATATTTGCTGTCAATGCAGGTTGAAAATGTTTAATAGAATTAATAAATAGAAGACTCTTGTGGAACACCGTGCAAAACTCACCTACAATGAGAAAATTTACCATTGTGATAAACTATCTTCTGTATCTTTCATTTAAACAAGACTAAAAATTTAATAGTACTATCAATAAAACCATACACCTTCTGAAGAGAATGTAGTGAGGTATGAAGCCAACTGTTTTAGTGAAATGGTAGAAATGCCTAAGGAGTTACACTCTATTTTCTAATTAAACAGTGCACTTGGGAATATATTGTAACAAAACGACGAGGAGCGCGAAGTCCGTTGAATTTTCCAACAGTTTATTTTCTCTAAATCCGCCTATAAATGCATAATTTCCTTCCCGTTACTAACACAGTTTATGGCCTTTTCTACTATTACAATTCATAAGTGTTCTTCTGAGAAGAAGTCAAGTATAACTACAAACAAATAAATAAATAAAAAAATAAATAAAACAAAAATAAAGTAAAAGTAAAAAAGGTTGTCGAATTACACGAAATGCCGAAGTATCGACATTGAAGTTATCGGGATCCTAATGAAACATATTCCAATTTGCAAAACATATATTGGCTATTTCAAACAAATAATAAAGAATATCTCGAAAATGGCTCCCCTAAAGAAACAAAAAAATGGGCATACATGTGTGTTTTAACAAGATGCACAATTTGTATTTAGTAAGCTTTTTTTCTGTCGCTTACTGTTTACCATTTAAGCGAAAATCATCCAGAAACATCATCTTCTGAGGACATTCCCAGAAAATTCAAGGTATGACTTGAAACATCCATGGATTCGCCTGTTTGTGCCCGCAACTGGATACTGGCTGTCTGTTCGTCTGAGTGAGAAGTGGAGTGGAGTATTGTCGCTCACTGCTTAAGATTCTCTTAAGAGAGAAGGTTGGACATCCCTGGTATAACAGATTGCGGACACACTAGATAACTCTCCTGAACTTCCCGAAATTGGTAAGCAGGTCATTGCTATTAACGACCTCGAAGTCTCCCTGGATCTTGACCGAATGAAAGTCACATTCACCTGCATGTTCATCTGGTCGAGGTTTGGTTGTACATTCTCCATAGCTAGGTCTGTGGTGCTCGATAATGTGACATTGTACAGCTCCCTGTGGAAATTACCAGCAGGACATAGTCAGAGCCTACCTAGATTGATGCAGGTGATATCTGTAGGCTGCAGGGCTTAGGATTAAAAGTAGCCTCTACCGTCCTCAGTTCTTCTACTTAGTTCTATAAAGTAACAGTTTTGTAGATACCATAAAACATTTCACGTTACCGCAAGAGAGCAAGAAAGAGAATTGTGTTTAAATACTAGTAAGATCTTTTCTATCGAGTATCATATATTGTTATACCTCTCTCCCCAATCATTCTTATAGATACCCATTCTTCTATTTAATATTAATTAAAATATAGTACAAAAACTGTTTCATTATATGTGTTATAGGCTCAAGAAGGATGCAGAATTTGAACTAATAATCAAATCTTAGTAAGTCGCTATATTCTGGCTCTGAAATGCCACTTTAAATATAACTACGAGAAACAAAGGAATGCTACTCTTCACTTAAAAATATATGTGTACATATAACTCCAAGCAAGCGTTAAAAGTAATAACTCAAACACAAATCACAATATTACTAGTAAAATACAACAAGCCACAATAATAAAAAACGAACAAATGCCAATAGAACATTACCTGCCCTCATGTTTGCATGGATTTTGTTACGGCACTTTACATAATCCATAATGTTAGCCAATGACAGCACATACAGGAGTGAGTTTATTTTCTGGAAAATAAACAACCTGTAAGTAAAATGGAAAATATTCCTCGAACTTTTCGATTGCTTAAGCTGTTATTGTCTGTTGTCACGGACTACACACACTAGTTCAAGCTTAGAAATTGCATCTCATCGCTCGTCTTCGCTGACAGTAGAACGTTCGCACCACTGGCGTCCAATTGACAGGAATTGCCTTCTTGCTTTCTGTAACTCTTTTAGCGCGCCAAGGGATATCTACTTATCCCAAATACGGATGAGTTGGTCCATCGGTTATGTATATTTTTATTGTCATTGCATTCTTTCTGATGGGAATTTGTTGTTGGATACTTGGGAACAATGTAGGTTTGCACTTGAAATTGTATTATGATGCTTATGAACTTGAAAATGTTTGGATGACTCCCATGGAAATGGAAGGAGGCATCGAATGTGAAATAAAATCATTCAACTGAATTCGTAGTTTCGTTCCATTCCTTAATATCCCCATGACGCAGAGGGAAATGCAGTTATACAAAAAAAAAAAAAAAAAAAAAAAAAAAAAAAAAAAAAAAAAAAAAAAAAAACCTTAGTATGTTGTACGACACGGCAAACTGATCGATTATCAAATAGGAACCCCTGTCCGGAAATGCAGGCTGTATGGGATGAGTGTACATTCACATTTCGTCAATGAACCCAACATCGAGCTCTCTACATTAGAAACGTGATTCGAACTATGTACTTCTTGCATCATTGCAGAGCCTATATTAACGGTGCCTCATGCACTGATCCAATACGTGTGATTGTATTTGATGATTTTCAAGCGCTCCGTGGTCTCGAGACATAAAGTCCTCTGCTGACGTTACAGGGGTGCCATACAACTTCACAGAAAATAGTTCAGATTTGTCAGATCTGGTGACCGTGCTGGCCATGGAACTAGCCCACATCTACCAATCCATCGATTTACATTACGACGTTTAGGTGCTCCTGCACATTTACATGAAAGTGTGCTCAAGTTGCCAATTATAATTCAAGTAATGTATTCCACCCAGCAATTTCATGTATAGATTTCACCGGAAATATATGAATTTCTAGAAAAAGGTATGTGTGCCTCTGTGTGTGTCACTTTTTATTGTTTGGTGAGCTTATATATACAAGGTGTTCCCAAAACCACCGACAAGGCTTAGTATGTTGTGCGGAATGGCAAACGTATGGGCTTTCAAGAAGCCCTTCTCCGGAAGTGCACAGTTTGGGCGCTGAGGAGCAAAGAAGTCTGCGAACGAACGGTTGGGACAAAGCGTTCCAACTCATTTTTGTGTGTTAATGGGGAAAGTATGCAGCCCTTTGGTTATCTTTTTAGTGCACACCTGAGCATATCTACTGCCTAACAGAACCGATGCGCTTCATACTTATTAGAGATTTTCCCCCTAACCTTTTGGATGTAGTGTCAATAAATGGTCGGCAGGCAATGTGGCTATAAGCTCCAGAACACTTCGATTGAAATGTGAGGAATCACCTCAATTTCGCATATTCAAATCGATGGATTGGTAGAGGTGGACCACTTCCACGGCCAGCATGGTCTCAAGATCTGACACCTCTCGGCTACTTTCTGTGCAGTAGTATGAAGAGTATGTGTATGGCACTCCTGTAACGTCAGTAGAGGACATGTCTCGAGTCCACGGAGCTACTGAAAATCTTCAAAGACAACCGCACGTATTACGTCATGTGCATAAGGCTCAGCGCCGCCGATATAGGCTCTCCAATGACGAAGGAGGTACACAGTTGGAAGTTCGTTTGTAATGTAGGCAGCTCAATGTCCTACACATTTAGGTTTATTGGCAAAATGTGAACGAGAGAAGCAACTAATTTAGTCACACGCTACAAAAATATAAAACTTATTAAACACACTTAAATATATAACAACAAATATATTAAAAACGTCGACGCCACGAAAAATTTACTTGAAATAACTTTTGTGTCTCACTTCGATACGCTACGGTTTCTAGGCAGTGCATTTCCGAATAAGAGTTCCTTCTTGAAAACCGGTCGTTTGCCATCTCACACAACATACTATCAATTATCGGTGTTTTTGGACATCCTGTATACATACATATTATGGCCCTACTAAATCATAATTGATGAATCTATACATATAGTTTTGTTGAGAATATGGAGCATATATACCTTTAGTAATGTTATTTGTAGTGTAGTCAATCTGAGTACTCCAACGTAAGCCTGCTTCAAGAGGAATGAAGCCAAGAAAATTAATGGAACAACAGTCTTAATTAGAGTACTAAACGCAAATCGTAAATCAACAGTGTTATTGCAATTGATAGTAAATTTATTAGCAATGTACCGTTCATCTGTATATAATAATTAAATGACTTTGATACCTAAAGAAGTACCTATAATGATAAGAGGTAGTTATAATATCTAAGTTATCAGTAAAACAATTAATCGAAGATTTCCTCTCAATGCTGCCTGAAAATGATTAACATAAATAATAAATAAAAGACACTTTGAAGTACTATGTGAAATTGGCCTATAATGAGAACGATTAGCATTGTAATAAACTTTCTGGTATCTTTCATTTAGACAGGACCCTACACTGAACAGCGCTATCAATAGATTCATAAATACTTACCTTCTGATCTAAATGTAGTCAGGTATGAAGTAAAATGCCTTAATAAAATCGTACAAGAACTTCAGTGGTGCTATTCAGGATGCACCCCCACCCCCCCCTCCCGCAAAAAAAAAAAAAAAAAAAAAAAAAAAAAAAAAAAACACCGACAATGTTCAGTTGTCCGGGGCGACAAACTGAGACGTTTTCAAATAGAAACCCTTGTCCGGAAATACAACCGAAGAAGGTGTATGTCAGTTAAATGAAGCTACAAACTTGTTCCATCCTTATTGACTTTGCTATCCTTATTGACTTTCTGGACTTGGCGCGCATTTTGTTGTATTGAATTAGGTTATCCAACGCAGGGCGACATTGAAAAGCTCTAAAAACACGCCTTCGAGCACGAATGGCATTCCGACATTCATCCGTCAACCAAGGGACAGAAAGTCGACGGTGGTGGGAAGTCGATCTCGGAATAGATTGCTCAGCAGCAGAAAGTATTCTCTCCGTGAGATGCTGCGTCAAATAATTTACTAAGACTTGCGGTAAAACTGTCAACTGGGTTTAAAGGTTCTGTTGGCATAGTCCAACCAGCATCTAGGCATACGAGTGGAGCATGTATCCTGCGTTAAGGGATTAATAAGACATGGAAACTGATCAGTGTAGTGTAAGTCAGAGATAACGTTCCATTCCAAGGAAAGTGCCAACTGTGGTGAACAAACTGCAAGATCAAGGCGTGAGAGACTGTTGAGAGAAATGTAGGCTCTCGATTGTTGAAGAGAGCTAGGTTGTAATTGTCCATGAAATCTGCGATCAGGCTGCTGCACTTTCATTTAACACAGACCATGTATGGAAGATTATATACTTATGTGATAGAGTTGAAACCGTTGTGTGATAGTAATTATGTTTATTCTAAAATTTTATTACAGGTACCTTAACGAACTTGAGAAATGAGCTGAACAAGAAATTACTTTGATATAACGGTTTAAAGACATATTTAATGAATAGAAATTGTATTACATAAGAAGTTCAAGTAGGTTAGCAAGGTTACCACTACCAGGATTGCTGTCTATGGCTGTCTTAATTAAGGAGATGATTTCAAACGCTATTTTCTCTTTGAAGATTCCTACAATCCACGTGGCTATCTTAGATGTCAACCAGTTTAGGATACCCAAGCCTGTTAGGTGAACCTCCACATCACTGCAAAGATAAAACATTGTCATTTAGAAAACATTTGACATCGCGCATTATTGTAGTAACAAACTTAAAGGAGAAAGGAGAAGCTAATAACATATACATTTACACGATGACTTCAAATCATTACTGGCATTTTCTTGATCATATTAAACATTAAGCTACAATGGGAGGAGTAAGTGTGCTGCACTGCCGCTGTATGCTCTGCTCCAGAGATGTCCAACTCGCCATGGTGCCCATAATATATTATCTGGCGCCCTTGTTAAGCCCGTTTTTACTCCGACGATTTCTAATATTATAATTTCAAGACAAGACTGTTTCTTCCAAATATCTTCCCAGTACAGACCCATGAAGTGTATTTTTGTACAACTAAAGCTCTTTTCATTATTTTCCTAACCAGTGCTTTCCCTTTGTCCTCTCAAAAGAACAGTAGTTGCCTTAACGATAGTTGTGATGGCGCCCGCGCCTCCTAAGGCATGCATTAAATGTGCCCGAGAAAATTGGACAGCACTGCTCTACTTCGTCCAATCAGGACATCATGGGCCGAGTGTAGTAATTACGGTGGGGTTAGTCAGTATATCGGCTTCCCTTACCACTTTCACGCCCTTTCCAATAAAAACCTAATAACTGTAGAAACCAGACGATAATGTGAGAAGATTTAATTGCTATACTTGTTGTTGAATCCTGATCTATTGGTCGGCATTTAGTAGCTTTTACAGCGGAAATATGATTCTTTTGCATGGAAAAGTAGAATTAATGTTAATGCAAATATTCTTAAAAGGAGTAAAGGGTGTGTAACGACAAAAAACCTTCTATGACGAACTTATGTGGTTATTTTAGTTACAGTTTGAATGAGAAATGAATGCTTGAATTCAGAGGCTATGAACACACGACACCGCTGGTAATGCGCATGCGTTTCATTGCAAAGAAAACTCCCGTTAGAGCGAGTACGGTTCCAAACAAAGGCTCTGTGGTTGATATATCTACATCAGGCATGGGGAACAGGGGTGACAGTAGTGCAATCGAGTATTTACTCTCTCCACTTACTGACACAATTGGAAGGGCTTACTGGTTCTGTTTGTGACTACTGTCTCTCTCTGTCTCTCTCTCTCTTTCTTTCTCTCTTTCCATTTATTTTCCAGTCTTCACATCCATATAAATGTTTTCTCTTCATAATGGAGTTAAGGATTATTATTTTAGATTTGCATTTGATATATTTTTGCCATAACAGGAAATTTGAAACTTCAGTAATAGATTTTGCTTAGATTATTCTAGAACTTGTATTTTATCATATGCGCCAGAAATATCGAGTTTTCTCCCATTATATAGTCGAATAATTGTAGAGTTATTAACTAAAGATTATGGCAACGAGCCCGACTTTATTAATGCATATTATGGACAGACAAGGTAGGTCTTTCAAGAGATGGGTACATACAGCATTCACATTGGAGTGACTTGTATCCTAAGCTGTATAGAATGTCCGCAATCACTGGAAGTTCTCAGGAAATATTTGCATTGCATTTGTCTAGTGGGGCCATAAGTCTTGGGTGTTCGTTTTAATGAATATGTTTACGGTGTGTTTATTGGAGAATAATTATTCTGTTACGCCCTGTATATTAGGCATTGTATTATAACATTGAGTAATAACAATATGTTTGCCAAATAGCAATTTAAATCAACCTACTCTATGTATTCCAGTAGAATATCAGTGACAGAGAAGCCTTCTTTGCGGTTTCCTCTGAGCTTCAGAAAGAGAGAATGTTTTCCAACATCAACGCTCATGCTTCCAGTTGGACCTATGCCCATAAACGTTGCTACGTAATTGTTGTAGCCCACCTGGAAATAAAAGAAGTTAAGTTGCAGTATCCCGCCTTCTAACTGTTTTTAATTCAATCCTCACGAACTCACAAACTTGCAATTGATAGGCTAAACCAGGGATCGGCAGGTTACCTGCTCTGTGACGTCTTTCCGCCGAGCAGCACCTCCCTTTTTTACTTTCTCTACTGGTAAGTAGGGGAACTATTGTATTCCACCCAAAAATTCAATATCGAGATTTCACCGAAAATATATGTTTTGAGACCTCCTGAATCCAAAAAAAGCAGTTTTAGAAAAAGGTCTGTGTGTGTGTCTGTAAATGTGTTTATGCGTAATATTAGTAACAAAAGTAATATAAATTCCAATTCATCAAAAACTAATAGTGGATACTGGAATCTGAAGAATCTGGATTAGATTACTGTCAGCAATAAACAAAATAAATGAATGGCATGATTAACTTTAATTTTCACAGTAATATGAAGTAAAGATAGCAACGTTCCAACTGCAATTTTGGCAGCATTTCTCCCCTGAATGGTAAATGACAGTTGAAATTTTGTGAATGCAATATAATAAGAGATAGGTATATGTGCAGTTCATCACGTAATAAGTCCAACACTTGCCCACCACTGGTGTAGTGGAGTACCCTCCTTGTCTTCAATCTTCACCTTACATTTTCAAGGGTATCTGAAGCTTGTACCATTTGTTATTCAGGAGGATTTAACTATAATATGCATTTTGGTCTACCAATTCACAACATGCTTAAAATAAGCAGCTTCGCTACTCCAACCGGTATAGCAGCTACGTTGGCCTCAAGTAAATAACGCTAGGTCCATATGCCCCAAGTAAACTAAACTATGGAGAATGCTACGTAACCATAGGAATGGGATGGTTGGCATCTGGGTTTTTACTTGCCACACTATTTTTCTAGTTCTGCATGCGAGTTCTATAGGGATGTACACAAGGACCCTATTGTTCTTAGATTAATAAGGCTGAAGATTATAGCTCACCTTTAGCTGGCCCATCCCGAAGGAACCGAAAACTTCAACTAAGTTGTCGCCTCCAGAGCAATAACTCACATCACCTGTACGTTGTATTGTGGACAGGTTGTTCAGGTAACCGCCAGATACAGCAAATTCTGCATGCCAAGTGACAAAAAGAACCTGCGTGAAATATTGTGCATATAACTCTACATGTCTATAGCAAACACTCATACAAAAATACACTGCAACCTCTATCTTTACCTAGAATCTTTTCAAACAAATTGTTATGGTGAATTATAAGCCATAAATGTAACCCTGCAACAATTACTAATACTTACCAACAGTTTTCAGAATACTGTGGTGCTTAGTGATCCTAACTCGGGTGTTATAAGCACTGTCATCTAACTCACATGAATCATCTAGAGTTGCTGAAATCCAAACTTCAATAAAACACCTGCATACAGCGGGGAAGGATGTAAGGTTTCAATGAATCAATGAATTTGTGGAAATTAAGGCAATGAGAGAGTCGACCTTGCAGCAAAAGAGGGAAACAAATAATTCCATAAATAATACGTATACTTTCATTTAATTCAGTCACACTACACATAAAAATATCATTCAAGTAGGAAATGTTGGCAGAGTTCAGACAACACGGTTCCAACAAAATTTAAGAACTTGAAATACCTAATAGTGGGTATTACCACTTACAGAAAACAATTTTATTAATGTCTAATATAACTATTATGATAATATCAAAAAGAATTTATATTTTAAACCTTTATAAATATTAAAGATAAAACTTAGTTCTGCTTATACACCTAAATTTAATTATGTAATATGGGCGAATTTCCTAATGTATTCCTATAATTATTTCTTAAAGTTATTCCTTGTTTGGTTATTATATCTCCGTATAGTTTATTTAATAGAACGTTCCTGTAACGTATCAATTGATTTTATTTCAAAATATTCCTTTTGATTTTATCGGCGATATAATAATCAGTGTCTGCCTCTGTAGCGTGGTGGTAGCCTAGCTGCCTCACATACAAGAGGTCGTGAGTTGGAATGTTACTTAGGGTGAGCTATCCGGATAATGTGTGTTTTTTTCCCCCGAGGTTTCCACTTATCCTGAGAAGACGAATGTCGGGTAACTTAAAAAAGCTCTATCGACCCCAGGTTCATTTGAGCATCATTTTACCCTATTTCGTTCATTCATCGTTCGATGTGACACTGCGTTCGAGGACATTCCTTCAGTTTGAGTTTTGTCTACCCCATTCCTTTTTGTATGGAAGTGGAAAAATAAATATGTATAAATAAAAAATCATAAAACTCACTGTGCCAAAATGCCAATTGGGATTACAATGCGAGTCTAGTGTTGTATATCTTCGTTTTAGCATACCTGTAGTATTTTGTTGAAGATATTTACTGTGCTACTGACATTTTGAAATTCTCTGTTACTCATTAGTATTTACAATTACAGTGTTTACAAATATTGAGTAACACTAATTCAATTGTGGTAGTGCAAATAAATAGTAAGCCTTACAGATAATTATCTATATTTATAGCTTTAAGGGTATTTGTAATTTAAAGTTAAATACATTAACAACTTTGATGTACATGATTTGATCTTTCCACTGTGGCTATTACTATTATGGTGCAATTGTTAAACAACTATTACATTATGGACATGTATGCATATGTGAGTTTACTAGGTGCGATCGATACTAACTTGGTGTCAGTTGGTTCGGACATAGTTTATCGACAGGTTTAGTTCTTGATAATCAATTTAAAATTAAGAGTGTTTTATATAGCAAGCATCCTATATACTCCAATATTAGTAGTCCCCAAAACATCCACTAAATACTACAACATATCTAAAGCACTTGAAATATAACACTAAATGCACGCCCATAAATTTATTTTATACATTTCGATGCACAAAAGGACGAATATAAGTTGGTAATTACATTCCCATCGACTTACCCATTTGGAAAGCGATGTGTTAAATGACGGAATGGGAATCTCCTGCATATTGCGTTTGGTGAGGTAATTTCTGGCATATTTTAGAATAGCATCCACCATGGCGTTTGCATTAGCCCTTCGTTCTTGAACGTGGGATCTGTAGATAGACATTTTAGTTCGTAAAAAGTATGACGTCTTTCAACTTCATAACCCTTTTACTATTGTTTGTAAACTCTTGTATAACTTATATATCTAAAAGCTCAGTGCCGTGAAGAAAGCACCACCCAGTTTCACATATTTTGTTGTAGATCATTGTTAAATGTAAGATTCATATTGTCGATTACTGTACGAAAGCATGGATTGTGCCAAAAGATACTCGAATGAAATTACTCGAAATTTGCCTTCTTACTATAAGTGAAAATTTATAAAAGCGTAACTCTGGACGAGATTCTAACACCGAACTTCTTGAATGTGCTTCTCGGCACCGCTGAGATTGCACTTTTAATTTATTTACAACTTGGATATAATCTCTCACTTGGAGTATTACGTTACGTAATTAATACACATTTCTGATAAGTAATGCATCATGATCAACCTTCAAGATACGCCAGATATGCCTGTTTCGACAACATAGTAGTATGGTGGAAAGATAAGACTAGGAGGGTTAAATGTCCGTCACTCGTCGAGCTACGAGCAATGCCTTAACAGTTCGTCACGGTATGACTGACGGCGAGCTGTTGTCCAGTGAGCTATAGCTCAAAGCCACACCTTTGTATTACAGTAAACAAGCGATAAGTTAATTTCTGCAAATGCTTATGTCGGCTAACATAGAGAAGATATAGGAATACGAGTTTTTGAGAATAGTACAAGAGTAGAGAAGGTTATGTGAGTGCATTTTTTTTTGGGGGGGGGGAGGGGGAATAGAGTATTTGCGAGGTACCCCGTGACACTTCTGTGCTAGATGACATTGTCCGGTCATACTGCAGATCATAACCCGATATTGTTGATTGAGTCATAATATCCCTCTTCAGTGGACTTTTAATGTACAAACTCAAGGAAACAAATGTTGCGCTTATTTTACGATCCCACTATACGCGCTTAGTTTATTTCCCTTGTTTAATGTTATAAAATTATTTTGATTCTAAGGTGCTGTAGTTTTAATTTCGTATACTTAATTTTTTAATGACAAGTAGATTGTTCATGTACAACCGTGTTTTTTTGTTTACATTTTCATTGGAAGCAGAACGTTAGACCTAAAATGACCTTACCATATATTTGCTTTTATCATTGTCAAATGAAACTTGCCCTGGGCCATGTCCAAAATTATTTCAATCCCAGTACAATGGTTTCTGGCTATGTAATACGCCGTGATAAAGCAGTTTTAGCACTTTCCTAGAAAACTGTATCTATCGCTTGTTTCAAATGCCGTTGTAATTGAAGTGTATTAGTTAATATGAGATACAATTACCTGTATACATTGATCATTCTATTTTCTTCAATAAGTTCTGCTACAGACTCCCGGACGAGGAAACTATCCAGCTCTTTCTTCAGGTATTTATTCAGTACATATCTCAATTCCCGATCGATTTGCTTCTGTAATGTTTCATCTAGAAAAGCAGAAAGTATTCGTCTTTAGTTTTGCAGTACCTAAACTCTTTTCATACGGAAGGTCCTTATTCACTTTTTGTCTCTTGGCCATGCAAATAGAATGGAATTTTAAAGCCTTCATGCAGTGACCAGTTTTGAAAGATTAGAATATCGTTTATGGCCTAGCGTATTCCCATATTCCCCTTACACCTACAAAAAGGTATAATTTCGGCAAATGTTTATTTCGATACTTAGTTTACCTCGGAAAGTTTAAGATTTGACAGTACTAAATTTTATAGTACACATAATATTAAATGTCATTTGATTCATAAAGCGTGGGTGACATAAATTCATATACTATTTGCAACACAGAACCATACCATTTATGTCCGTTCTTATTGCCCCATGTTACTGTTACAGGAGTTATGTTTATTAAACATGATTTTAAAACGCTACCTAATTTTTCGCGTCGCTGAGGACTTGTTTCTTTACCCCGATGTTAATCACCGACCACCTGTGTAACATACTTAAGGAGCCTACATTTATATTTCCGTAACTCTGTCGCGGAAATGATACGGTATTTATGCTTTTACTTTATGTAAACCAGGGGGCTATTTCATTGAACTTTATAAACGGAAAGAGATTTTGCCGGTAGTTTTTTGGAAGGTCTCTTATAATGTGATGTTTACGTATGGTTACTCCTTGACTTTTAGACAATGTATGTATTAATGATATGTAAAAGTTTAATTTGAGCTCAAAAGTAGATCTAAGCGAATTATAATAATGTGTTTCTTGAAACCGAACATTATCAGTTATAAAGTACAGAAGTACAAGTGTTATACTCACCAAAATCTTCTATGTTTATTGTAGTAAGATGTACTAGACCATCTTTCGTGTTGTTCCACAACTGCGGAAGGATACAAAGTAATATTATTAGTTTTATCTTTGTGCAAGTAATTCCTGGAATATTTGTGATAGAGTTACTCTACAAATGAAAGGTAGAAACTTTACGTATTTGTAAAATCATTTCAATTAGGTAAAATAAAATATAGCATAAAGACAAGAAAAATCTATGGAATAAATAACAGTCAACTTCAAACAAAATATAAATAACACCTCAATCTTTCAATAATGAGATTCAAGATGGTTAGCTAAAGTGAATGTACTTTACATTTCAACGATTCCAATGAAGTGAACGAACTCAAAGATTGAAATGGTTTAGGTGACTGAAGTGGGTCGACTAGTCACAAATTTACTTCAGTTATACAAACTTGTCACAAGAAATGTGGCTCATTTTCTTAGATAATAGGAATGTTATTCATACCAAGATTTTCACTCGTCCATCCAATGTCTGACTGAGCCTGACTGAACTAGACTGCACAAGACTGAACTGGACTACACTGGACTGGACCAAAAGCGGAGGAGATTCCACACTGAGCCTAGAGGTGATATATTCTATATCGAAACCCTGGGAGGACGGGATGTTATGAGTGTGTTTTACGGACATGCCGAAGCTTGCGTGGGATCTCTAATGCAAGCTAGAGGGTATAAGGAATAATAACATTATAATCAGAACTGTTAATCCAAAAGTTTGAATGTTGCGAAACAGGAATGCCTTATCCGGAACTCGTGCCATGAATCTTGGGCTCTCCGTTTCATTACCAACTTAATTCACCACGTTCCGTAACTGTTAATACACCAAATGTACACATGAGAATCGCACAATGTTGCCTGATATGTTGGTGCTACATATTTATCAATAATAGTCAGAACAGCAGAATTTACTGCAATAGCACTGTATGACGCAGTAGCTAGTCTGTGTAGTGTAAATATAGACGTGGTCAAGTTATTAGTGCAAACATTCTCCTTCGTCTACTTCTTGAAAGTATTTGCATGGAACACAAACAGTTCATTATTAGAGTTAGAACATCATGAAATAACAGAAAATGTTAGCTTTTGGTTCTTAGCACGCCGTGATTTCAATCTAGCGAGATATTTTTTCAAACTTGTGGCCCATTTTTTGATAAATATTCTGCAAAATTATTAAGGGCATTGTATCTTTGCTGAATATTCATATTGTTTGTATGATAGTAACATTTGCAGAAATATCGCCTTTTCAAGTATTTTTCATTTAATAGACTAGTTACATTAGTGCGATAATTGCTAGTTAGCTATAAAGCTCATTTTAAAAGAAAGGCGCGAATATTTGAAAGATCATATTGTAATTTCGCACATTATAGTATCCTTTGAGAAAGTTATTTTATTGTTATTAATACATTGATGTTATCTAAAGATGCTTAATTTTAAAATATACCTACTAATTAATGAAAATTTTATTCTGATAATTTGACCACGTGTTTGAAGTAAAAAGCACAGATTACTTACTGTTAAGGACTTGTTTGCAGGCCGGTAGTCGATGTCGTAGTTGATGGTATAGAGAGTATTCCCGTCCAATTTGAGACCTACTCTCCCAGTTGCTTTCACATCTGTAAGGTCCACACTAAAACAAAATATGGTCATGAATAATTCTATAAGAAGCTAACTGTCTGCATGATGACAACTCTGCAGTTCTTAAACAAAGTGTTACGAGAATACTCAGCAGAACTTAAACGAGTGTGGTGAACTGTCTCTAATCCTTATGCTCTTTTTTTATAAGTTTTATATAGCGCACTTTTAACTTGTGTTAGCTATATACAGAATGTTTCAAAAATAGGGGGCATAATTTCAGGTGTGTTTTTTCCACAATTAGACAATCAAAATGGGTCATTGTCATGAAAGGAGACATTAACAGGACACTGACGGTTAATTCCGAGGCGAAAGTTACATTTAGTGTTGTGTTTGGCATTGGACTGTGCATCATGCATTCAAATCAGGAGCTGACAGAAGTTATCTTCATTAAGACAGATGGCTCGTCTTGTGTACCAGGAGAGGTAGCCACAGCAACAATGTTCAGATCGTCATCGTCTCCATCGCCATGTGTGCCAGCACTGAAAATGTAAGTCTCCGGGTTTGCGGAGGGGATGACCAAGATTTACAACTCCAGCTGTAGAGGAGAAGTTTCTGGACACTGTGGACGCAACTCCTATCAGCACACGAAGGTTAGCGTTGCAAGTGAATTTTTCCCATAGGACTGCCTGGAGACTATTGCAAGAGCATCAGTTGTATCCTTATCATTTGCAATGTGTACAGGCCCTGCCACCAGCAGATTACCCTGCACGAGTTATGTTCTTGCAGCAGTGTGGTGCAAATTCGAACTATTCTGCCTTAGTATTATTTACAGATGAATCACAGTTCACACGAGACGGCATTACAAATTTCCACAAATCACCATTATGGCCATATGAAAACCCACTTGCAACTGTTCTATCTCATCACCAGGTGCGATTCTCCGTCAACATGTGGGCCGATATCACTGGTGGTCAATTAGTTGGACCCCGTGTAGTTGAAAACAGACTTACAGGGCAGGCGTACTCAAACTTTCTGGAAAACTTCGCACCTCATGTTTATGAAGATACTCCACTGATCAATGGATACTTTCCTGATCAATGGATAGGTAGAGGTGGCACAATTACTTGGCCTCCACGTTTACCTGATTTGAATCCCCTCGATTTCTAATTTTGGGGCCATTTAAAATCATTGGTGTATTTGTCTCCGGTACTCGAATTGTGGCATGTTGTGAGGACATACGCAATACTCCTGGGGTTTGAGACCGTGTTCGCAGGTCAATGAGACATCAATATGACGTGTGTATTCAAGCAGGAGGTGGACATTTTGGACATATTCTGCAATGACAACGACCAGCGCAAAGAAAAACGTTCCGGTGAATTTCAGTGTTCTGAAGGCTATAACTCGGAAATGAAGTATTTCTGGACACATGTTGTATGAACTAATTTGACTGTCTACTAACGAGGAATACATACCTGAAACTATGCCCCTCTTTTTGAAACGCCTGTATTTTAAAGAGTCTTGCTACATTCATGAAATAACTCACCTAAATTTCCCCAAGCTGATGTGCGGCTTCATGTGCGGAACACTGCTACTAGCGACCTCAAAGTCTCCCTGGATCTGGAGGGAACTGAAACTCACATCCACCTCCATGTTCATCTGGTCGAGGTTTGGTTTTAAGCTCTCCAGATTTAGGTTTATGTTGTTCAATAAGGTCAAATTGTACAGCTCCCTGTAGAAATCACCAATATAACATACAGTTAAACCTACAGGCTGCAGGACTTAGGATTAAAAGTTCTCAGTTGTGATACTTATTTCTACAAAATAGCAATCGTTTATCTGTGCAGATACCTTGAAATATTTCCGTTACCGCAAGAGACCAAGAGAAAAAAAAAAAAAAATCTGATGCCCTTACATATTCACATGACCTTCTTTATCAAATATTATATATTCTTATACCTCTCTTACACATCCTTATAAACTCCCATTCTTCTACTTAATAATAACATCTATGGTAGTGAGTTTATTCCCTGGAAAATAAATTTCCTAGAAGTAAAGCACAAAATATAGGATCTTTTCTATTGTTTATACTGTTATTGTCTATTATCGCGAACTACACATACTAGTTCAAGCCTGGGAATTGCGTCTCATCGCTCGTCTTCACTGACAGCAGAACGTTCGTGTCACTGGTGTCCGAATGATAGGAATTACCCTCTTGCGTTCTGCAACTATTTTAACACACGAAGGGACATCTACTTATGCCAAATACGGATGAATTGGCTCACCTGTTATGTCTGTACTTAATTGTTGTCATTGCATTCTTCCTGATGGGAACTTCTTGCTGGATACTTCGGAACTTTATGTAGTATGTTTACAATTAAAATGCATTATGGAATTTATGAACTTGAAAATGTTGGAATGTCTCCGATGGAAGGAGGCCTCCAATTTGAAATGAAACTGCATTCATAGTTTCTTTCCATTCCTCAATATTGAGATGTCCCGACAACGCAGATGGAAATGCATTTATACCGTATATATATAGTCACAAAGGTAACCAGCTTGTCACAATTAGATTTCGTAGTCTTCTTCGATTTGCATATAAAGACAACAAAGAAATAGACCAAACATTTCCCCACTTCTGAACACTGTGCAGAGAACACTTTACATAGTTCAAGTCCAGTTTTGGCATAAGTGGAAAGTAGAACACCGTAGTGTACATTGTGGGTAAAAATATTGTAACGCCGACCATGACTCACAATAAAGGAGGAGCAGGTTCAACCTGCTGCACTACTTAACAGACCGGCGAGCAAACAAAGGCGCTCTGGTTCAAGCCACTCTACATCGCTCATGGTGAGCCAACACGTGACAACAATCAGAGCGGCAGAACCAAAAGGGGCTTCGAAATTATTTGAGATTCCTCCGGCGTATTTCTAAGAATTCCAGAAAAAGTGAAGTTCGTGAAAGGTCCATCTTATGTCATCCTTGCTATATAAGGAGGCGAGGCGACGAATGGATGAAGCTAGTAATTAACTACAGCTATGAGTCGTCTCAGCAGGCAGTTTTAGTGCGCTTGTGTGTAAGCTGCGTGTGTACGCTTGTCGTGAGGGAACCGTCGAAGCAGTTAATGAGTATTGAGTAATCGAATGGCTAAAGTCAGCTGTTTGAGAGACAGATAAAATGAAGAATAACAGTGAAACGAGTGAGTCAGGGTTACCAGAAGAAAATAGTAGTGAGTTGTAATATCACGAAGGACTGAGAACTGTGTTAGCGTCAGTAAAAGAGAACCGTATTGTTGTGTGTATCTCACGCGTAAGATAAACGTGGCCCGGCTGTATAAGGAACACAGTGTATGTTCTCACTCTCTATTTAGAAACTTAGTGCGTCATCTAGAGCATTCTTGGAATGGTTCAAGAATGAATTACATCTTCTGAGGTATTTAAAATTCGTGTTTTTGGAGAGTAAAAGAAGCTGTAATTGTTAAAAGGATAGTCTATTGATAATTTATTCTGCATAAACTAAACAAATTACTCTAAAGTGTGTTGTGCTGTAAGCATATAAAATAATTTCTTTATTTCCGAAGTTTTCATGTATTTATAGCTTAGGAAAGCTCACTTACGCCATTGTGTCATCGGTAATCTGTAGGGATATATTTTCCAAGCGCATGTTGCCTGGCAAACTTCGCAATCTGTTATTCTAGAAAACAAAAAGGAGACAAATTTTAGGACATATTGAAAAATACCTTGTCTATTAGAAAAGTGCACCTGTAAAATAATAATGATATTAATTTTTAACAAATCATTGTTGGTATTTAAAGCAAAACATTGTTACGCCAAATGCTTTATTATATGTTTATATATCCCTTTTCTCTGTTGTGAACTTTAAAATAACGAAAATGTTGCGCAAGCAATCATTAACATTATTTATTTTAACTGGAGTACCTAGTAGAAAATATTGTATACTGTATGCAATATTGAAGTACTAAATTACACCAACCAATTACGCAAATTTACACATTAACTCGTACATTAAACAAATTCACAGCATATTTTGAATTCCTAATTCTGCAACCCTCCTGAATACGTCAAGTATATAAGTTAAAATATAATCTGTGCAAGGTGTTTGATTAGTGGAAAATGCTGAAATAAAGCAGCTGATAATTATGAAATTTCTGTTGTTATAGTTGTTCCAAATGCCATCTACGTAGTATTGATATGAATTCCAGTAGTTTAAATTAGGACTATTAGACAAATGACTAGCGTACTTCTCTTAATTTAATTTTCAAATAGATTATCGTATTTCGGACTCTTAAAGAAAGTTTAAATTGATATAATTTCATATTTCGCACCGTTCAGTTATATGAACGATGATATACGCTTAATATACAAGGGAAGAAAATAACAAACAAACAAAAAGAAACAGTACGCGTTAAATCAGATTCGATCTAAGATTAAACATCTAGGTACAGTAGATTTTCGGTAACACGCTTTAATGAGATAGCTATACCAAGCACAGAAACCAGGGGTTCCTGATTAAGCTTATGCTTGTAAGCAAAGTATCCAACACTAAAAGTCTTTACTTCTAGTCCACTACGTAATCGATAAAGAATAGGAATATACATTCTACAGTTGCCTGAAGTTGTAACTTGTAACTCTTATTTTAGTCTTCGAAAGATTTTAGACTTTTGGAGTACACTCACAGTCACTCACTCACTCACCTACTCACTCACTCACGCAGTCACTCACCTTCATGATACGTGACATGAGGCGAGACTGTGCATTATGAAGTACTTCTGACAATTCCCCATCCAGCACTGAAATGAAGAAAATATGTAACAATGAAACATTACGTGGTATTCTATTCCCATGTCATTCTAGTACAGAGGAACGGAGATTTCGATTGGTAAATCATTACCGGGGTTAGTATTCTTATGTGAACCTTCATCTTTGCCATTTTCCTAAGATTTTGATGGCCACATAAAACATATGGCTTGGCCCACAGAATGTTCACCAAGACGACTGAGATAAACAATAGCTGACTCACCAGCTCTCCAGCGTATAAAATGTCTGAAATATTAACGCTGGTTAAAAAGCTTATGCACTAATTATTTTGCTTCTTAAAGGTCGTGATTGTCATAATTATTTTGACATTTTTTAAAAACGAATAACTAATCTGACTTATCTTCACAGTAAAAGTTGTATTTAGTGCATTATTACCAAAGGAAAAATGATTATATGGTTCTATAAGGATCCTTTTTGGACACATGTGGAGGGACAAATGAAGTAAGTTTACAATAAAGCTTTGGATTCTTTTACGAAAACTGCACCAATGCATTAGCAACATAAATACTTGCAGATGTTTTATCTTAAAATATTTCACTAAACTTTAATATAGTAGCATATATCGAATGAACTTTCTCAGCCTGCGGATTGAGAAGTTCCGGTGTTGTATAGACTATTTTGTAAATACCGTCCAGTCTATCTTGTCGTATCAATTTTGGCTGAAATGATTACTTTCCACTGCTTTGTTTCAAGCAACTTGTTCTCGTAGCGTAACAGTGTGCCCGTTGGCCCTCAGCTTGAAGGTCCCAGGTTCAAATACTGCTGCTTGAAGGTATTTTTATGCTTAACAATTGATAGTTTTGCATGCAAGTATAGTTTCACTTAATTATTTTAATTACGTCAATTTCATGAAAACATAAATTGTCATCATTGGAATATGCTTTAATGAACACCAGAAGTAAATACATGCTAACATTGTAATAATAAATTACAAACATAAGGCATGATTACATAATATTGTTCCATTCCAAGCTATTTTTTTTTTCAAAAGAAAGTCAATAAATTGCTCTGAGAGTTTACAAAACACAGTGCGTATGCACAAACTGAATAGCGTTTCTAAGTCCATATTATAAAACAACACATGCTTTGCTAGAAAAATTCACAGAAATTAACAAAAAGTTCACTTATTAGCAGGTGTAATTTGTATTTACGACCTTCACAATGACTTACCAGCATGTTAATCATTGCGCTAATAGAGTACGTTAACAATGAGCACCGCCATAGCCCTAATCAGCTTGGGCTGGTGTCAGCACCTGCCTTTCGCTCCGTCTGTAAAATGCAGGGCTCCTAGTTACCAGTCCGCAGGATGAGAAGCCTCATCCGGTGTATATCACGTGCAACATAATAATCAGTAGCATTAACCGTTATAAGAATTACCACTTTTAGTAACTTACCACCTTCAGAAATATTCTGGTTAGCGGATACTTGCACCAAATCGACAGTAAGTAGTACAGCTAATACAAGTAGCCTCATGTTTCTGTCAACATTAGACAAAGAAAATAAGCTTTATGCATAGAATAGGCGCAGGCAACACATGACTGTGGCTAACGAAAAAGACAGGCTTCAGCGCGAATCGGAGTTACGTAGTAATGGTAGGCCGATACATCTCTAACATTGTATACCATCATGATAAAACTGTAACTTTTGTATGAATTCAACGGGCAAGTTCTGTGCACGGTAGCGTGTCTTTTTGGTTAGCCACACTCATGACTCTATGACATCATGGGGGATTCTTCAGAATAGCTATGGTGGGAAATCATTGAGCTTGAACCGGAAGAAATTACATAACCCCTAAATGAACTTTCACAGTGTAACGCTTTTGGGTAATATAAACATTTGTGTTTGCATCATTTAGTAGTCACAAAAGGTCACTTAAGCAATTTACATTAATTGTGAATCTTAAAACTACTAAAAATAAGACTTTTAAAACAAGCGTGGTGATACTTCACACCACTAGGCAGCTAGGCCACAAGTCGCAAGAACCGATTCCAGAAGGTTCGAGAAGTTTCGAATGGTGGGCTTTTACGAGAAGCTACGAGAAAACTGTATTTCAGAGAAATCGCCGGTACCTAAGTGAATCGAATGGACAGTGTTAGTTCAGTGTTTTTAGTGAGTTTGTCGCCAGTGGCAGGTATAGTGAGCGAGTGAGCGAGCTGTGGACAGTTGTGGGGTGTTTGTTCTTACCTTAAAACAGAATAGCTGACAGTTGTAAGGTTACCAGTTATGAGTTGTGATTCAATTTTAGTAAAAATGAAGTGCTATAAAATGTAGATCGTCAGTTGTCAAAATATTGCTTCTGTTTAGCGTTAAATAATTATGACGAAACAGTTTATGCTGCTCATTAAATTAGGCTTAGCATATAACATAAAAGACAGTACCTGCACTGAAGATATCAATAAAAGTGGTTTCTAATGTGAACCATATAATGAGGTCTCTCTCTCTCTCTTTCTCTCTCTCTCTCTCTCTCTCTCTCACACACACACATGTACACACACATACACACAGATACACACACATCCATATCCATGTCCATAGTAAATCATAATTAATGAAACTTTGTACATAGTCTTACTGAGAATTTGGAGCGTATATACCTTTACTAATCTTGTTCGCAATATAGTGAATATATGTACTCCAATCTAAGGAGCTTCAGCATGAATGCCAAGAAACATTGGAAAAGCAGTGATCATAATTAGACCATTATAAAAAACCATACCAAATCAAAAGCTTGAATGACATTGATAATAAGTTTATTGGCAATACACCATTAGTTTATCTTTATATGATACTAAAGAAGTTTTATATTGGCAGTAACTATAATTACTAAGTCTTCGATAAAACAAATTATTAAACGAATATTTGCTGTCAATCCTGGCTGAAAATGTTTAACAGAATTAATAAATAGAAGACCTTTGTGGAACACCGTGCAAAACGCACCTACAATGAGAAAATTTGACATTGTGATAAACCCTCTGATGTCTTCTGTGTCTTTCATTTAAACAAGACTAAAAATTTAATAGTAATATCAATAAAACCACAAACCTACACCTTCTGAAGACAATGTTGTGAGGTATGAAACTAACTGTTTTGGTGAAATTGTAGAAATGCCCAAGAAGTTTCGCTCTATTTTCTAGCTAAACAATGCACTTCGGAATATATTGTAACAAAACAACGAAGAGCCCGAAGTTCGTTTACTTTTCTAACACTTTATTTTCTCTAAATCTTACTACAAGTGCACAATTTCCTTCTCGTTACTGACATAGTTTATGGTTTTCTCTAGTATAATTCATAATAGTTCTTCTGAGAAGTAGTTATAACATTTAAGTTGTCGGTAAAACAAACAATTAATACAAGATTTACTCTCAATGCTGCACTGAAAAATGATTAATATAAATAGTAAATATAACACTTATAGGAAACCATACAAAACTGGCCTACAATGATGAAGCTTAGCATTGTAATAAAATTTCTGATACAGGACCCTAAACCTAACAGCACTATCAATAAATTCATACATTTACCTTATGAACTGAATGTAGTGAAGTATGAAGTAAAATGCCTTAGTGCAACCTTAGAATAACTTCAGTGGTGCTATAAATTACTCGAATGTCTCTATTCCTCATGGTTTTAACTAAGTAATTCATCTGTGAACATAAAAAAAACAAAGTTGCAGCAAGAATAATTCTTCTGATTCATTTGAATCTTTTTAACATATACTCAGAAGATAAATCGTATATAATACTCAAAATTTTAACTATTAAGATAATCATTTTAGTCACTATTTTAAAGTGATTGACAAAGTTATGTTTTTACCATAGGGTTTATCGTGTTGCTCCCAAAGTTTTACTTTGAGCTTAATAAATCATTGTACAGGAATTCCTTAATGTTTATTAGCTTAAGATAAAAAAATTGCTGAAAAATTGAATTTTTCAGATCCTTCATTTGAGATGTGGAAATAATTTATTTCAGCTAAACTATTTCATATTTTAACTAGTGCCTAGCAATATCAAAATATTTAATTCCAGAAACTCTCCTGATGCAGTAATTCTCTTTTATCTATCAAAATAATATCATTCCAGGCCTCCAGTTTGGTTTTCATTCGCAGTACTTAGCTGTACGCAATTATTAAGAATCATTGAATATATCAGAAAGAATGTTGAAAAAAATAGAATGCTACTATTTTTTTCGATATTCTACAAACTTTTGACACTATTTGGCATCCTAGACTACTTTCAAAATTGTGAAAAGTGGGAATTCCCAAGTCAGTTATCAAGAT
Organism: Tenodera sinensis; assembly: GCA_030765045.1. Lineage (NCBI taxonomy): Eukaryota > Metazoa > Arthropoda > Insecta > Mantodea > Mantidae > Tenodera > Tenodera sinensis. The sequence goes on from CM060966.1 coordinate 145,161,561, forward strand.
TGTGCAAATCTTTTTAACAGACCGCGTATTTATAGTACGCATTGATTTATGGTACATCAACTTCAAGAAATCTTTCAGCTGTAGTTCCACAGGGATCAATTTTAGACCCAATTCAATAATTCTATATAATTTATTCAACGACGATCTCCCTAGGGTCTAAACACCTCTATTACTGTGTACGCAGATGTCATAGTTATATTTTGTTCCCACCACAAGCTCTTTCTTTGGTTTAGTTTAAAAATATCCATTATCCATAGTTTAGTACTTGTGAACTTTCAAAATGCTTTACAGGTTTCTGAATGGCCCTGTATTTAGGAAAAGGTTCGTGTGTTTGTTTAAACAGTAATTCTTACCAACCTGGTAATTAAGTTCAGCCTCTTGCAAGGATATCACAGGAAGATTTTTAAGACTACCCCTTACAGCAATCTAATCTCAAAAATCTGATGTGTTGCACTCACATGACTTTCTCTACTCTTGTACTAACCATTCTTACATTCTTATTCCTATATCTTCTTCGTGTTAAGATAAACATTTGTATAACTTATCTTATTGCTTATTTCCTTGTAGGTACAAGGGGAATATTAGAATACAGTAGGCTTTGTGCGATAGTCAAATGTTTTAAAGCTTTAAGATTCTGTTGCCTTTGCCCACTTAACATATAAAAAACTGAACAACGATGATCCTTTTCACGAAAGTTCTAAGTTTTCCGAAACTCACACTCATAACAAGGAATATCTCCGAAATGGTTCACCCTACAAGAAAATTTATTTCGACATAAATTTTGTATTTTAGCAAGATGTACATTTTTTGTACAGTAGGATTTGGTCTATCTCTAACGGTTTACCAGTTATGCAAAAGTCGTCCAGAGTAAATACGACTACAGGGGCTATAGCCAGAAAATTCAAGATATACATTTCATTTGTCATAAAAATATCTCAAACATATGGCATTTTATTCAAAATCGTTTGAGCCATTTTCAGGAAAATCAAAATTTTCGAAAAATTTTCCATGTAAAGGGTAGTTTAGGGTGAGGCTATGTTCTTCAAAATCTTCGTGTCATATCCTTGGAAGACATTAAACTTAAATATCAACTTTGGTTTTTAACCGACTTTTCGTTTTTGAGTTATGCTGTCCACAGAGTAACAGACTGACTGACAGACTGACAGACTGACACACAGACACACACACGGACCTTTTTCTAGAAATGCTCAAAACATGTATTTCCAGTGAAATGTCGACATCGAATTTTTGAGTGGAATACAATACTTCCCCTACTTACCAGTAGAGAAAGTAAAAATGACAGACAGATTTCATTAAAATCCCTTACTCGCTATGTATAGTGGACAAGTAAAGCTTTCGTCTTAAATTTTCTGCAAATATCGTGTGAAGCTTTCTCCACTACAAATGACTTTTTTATAATTTTGTGTAATTTGTAAACCGTAAGAGATGGAGAAGAACTGACTATACAAAAGGCAGATCTATATATTTTGATATTTGCCATTTTGAGATATTCTTTTATCTCGGTTTTATTTTCTGATATATTACAGTCTTCGGAGCTAAATCACTATGCTTTATTTATCTTGTGTTCATCAAAATGGGATTTTGCGCAGCAAACCGCTTTGTAAATATTTAACTACCGTTTAAACCTCCTGTATCTTCCTGTACTAAACCGAAATGGAACCTTTTCTGCAGATGTTAATGTCAGTTGTCAAGAAACAAATATAACAATAAGAGTATTGAAACTCTGCATTTTGAAAGCATACCATGGTTCATATTGTGCACTATTAGAAGCTCACAACATTTCAGGCAATCGATTCTTTCCATCCTCACACAAAACGCCTTCAGTAACGGCGTGAATGCATTTATGAAATGTACACGAATGATATAAGAGATGCTGCCATTTTCGATATATTTCTTGCACTTTCTTCGTCCTTTACCACAGACACATTTGACTGCTGGAATTCGAACTCTCGACGTTTGGCTTTAAATTTATTGCCACTCCATTGCATATCGCTCTACCAATCACGGCTATTCGAATTCCTTAGGCTGAGGTACCGAAGAAAAGGGTACGAAAACCGGTTTTGGAATTAGAGAAAAAGCAGTATATATATCAAAATATCTCTGGCATTAAAAACTTAAAGAAGAATTTGTGGATCTTATAATTGGCAGTTTTTCCAACTACATTCTTGAAATCTAAAAACGAAAGAGGTGTTCCTTTCCTCTTTAACTTTGGCTTTGCATATTTTCGAATATTTCCACAATTATCTCAAGGAGACTTTGTGTACATCAATCCGCTGATATATCAATGAGGTTTCAAGCTGACACATATTTGAAATTACAAGGTAGATTTATCACTAGGCAATACCAAGTGTATACAAGTGTGTACATACGCATTCCAAGTTTTCTGTGTTATTTCGCTGCAGTTGTGATTGAACAGTATAGCAGCTGTCGTTTCATGAAGGATGAATGCCACCGTTGATTTGTACGTACATCAATGTGGAAGCTGCGTGCTGTTAGTAAAAAGCGCTTTGCTACGCTTATCTTCAAATTCATTGATTGGAATTTGCCCGTGTTTCTATAGCAGATTGTGCGACAAATTATTTCGTGTGCCAATACCAAATTCCTCGCTCTTGTATGAGAAGCAATTGTTGAGATTTCCAAGTTGTGCCAGCAGTGTAATGCATAGGAAACTCTTTAAAATTGTCCCGTTTTATTGTGATACTTTCGTAAGTCGTAAAATTTAATGGCGGTTCATAGCTGTTTCTATTGTTTTTCCTGTTCTGCAAATAAATTTTGTGGGCGCAAATGGCTATACAACAGCGCAAGGCATGGCAACCCTACGATTGCATTTTGTATCGAGCCACACGCCATTAAATTTTGCGACAACCACAGCAGTCGTAGAACTAAAACTTCTCAAAGGTTTGGAAAGTAAGGATATATATTATAAATGAATATAATTTACAAAATTTTCACGACTTCATATTTTATTCGTAATGTTAAAGAACTAAGCGAGACCGTGGCCGAGTGGTTAGACCATTCGCCTACCACCTAAGCGTCTCGGGTTCGATTCCAAGGAGCCAAATGTGGTATTTGTGGTGGACGAAGCGGCATCTGGGTGGGTTTTGTCCGGAATCTCCGGTTTCCCCCGCCAGTCATGCCACCAATTGCTCCATCATCACCTTTCCAATCATCCATTTTGAGTGTATTTCATATCATCCTCTCTCTCACTATCATACGTTGTGCTTGGCTGACCACCCGCTTCCAGGTCTTCACTCTGTCCGGTCCATAGGTTCCTGTGTTCCCCGACAGAAGTCTGACTCTAGGCACTGACTTGCAAGTTCTAGGGGTGTAAGTCCTACATAAGGGGAGCGTAATCAGGGAATGAAGAAGAAGAAGAAGAATGTTTAACTTTGCGCAAATAGCAACGTAATAAATACGAAGATTTAATAACCACTCTCCACAATTATAAAGTGTACTCACATATATTAACTTTCAGATTCCAAATGTGGCTGATTAAATAATAATAATATACACTTAACTGCTTCTTGAGCTCAAACTCACAATGTTTTCGGGAAGCAATCTTAAAATGGTCCACTCGCTACTGTTTGCTAAGTGTTCCCTGTGTAAAATTTAACACACACACACACACACACACGCACACACACCCACACACATTTACAGTCTCACTCATACTTCCAGGCTCTAGGGAGGATGGTGATTAATCTGGGCAAAGAAAAATTCTCACACTCGGGTCAGGGATTGAACCCCAATGAAAAATGTTGCTCAAGACTGCCGGCTATAAGTTCGAGAAGAAATGTAGTTTTCCAGAGAATTCACCGGTAATTTGTCTAGCCTATATAAGAGAATCGGGCTGGGAGAGATGCCAGTTTTTGAGAGTTGAGTAATGTGTTGAGTTGTTTATTGAAGCACCGTCCGAGCTGATTGTCGAAAAAGTTTTCAGTGCTTGTATCGTCGGAACCAGTTGTTTGTCAGACAGAACAGTAGAACTGCAAGAAGTGAAGTATGTGTCATTGTTATGATAAGACGCAACAGCCGGGTTGACGATAAAATAGAGAACCGTGTTTTGTGTTTAAATTTTAAGGGAAATAAAGTGACATTAAGTGTAACTGGACTAGTCATTTGCCACGGTATAATACAAAAAATGCTCCTAAAGAACATGAGCTATTTTGCGCTGATACGATTTCTGCACTATGTATAAGATTCATTAATGACTACCAAATCTGGTGCTGATGCACATTGATAAGAATAGACAAGGGTTTCAGGTGTTCGAAGAATCTATGTCAATGTTGTTTTCGTCTTTACTCTGTAAGACAGTTTGCTTTAGGATATATGCTTGGCGTAGAACTTCTTTCACTTATTTGTAATTAAATATTTGTGCAGATATGCCAACACACTTACCTCCGAGCAGTGCAAACATACTTTATTCATACAATAGGTACTTATTGAGTGCTTCCAGGGTGCTGTGTTACCATGTGTTGTATTACAAATGGGATCAAGGAAGATAATGACATGTTTGCTCCTTAAGCTGCCATCTATTGGTAGTTTAAAGATGGACATTGCACTCCTTCCGCACCACATATTTCAGAGAAATATATTTCACAGTATTTTGTTGGAATAACTAACAGCTAATTAAATTTTTAAAATTTATAAGAGATGTATTTCAAGTAGTATAAAACGGTAATATAATCAGAATACTACTTCATCTTAACAAAAAGATGTTCTTAAAACAAACATTTCAAAATTTAATAGTAATTGGAGTATTAGCTACTTCCATTGTATTTATAATAATTATGTAAATTAAACACCCATTAAACACCCAAAGTGCGTATAGAAGCGCATTGTTTTTTGAAGAGCATAATCCACTCTGAAGAGACGGCGTACAGCATAAAAATGTGGTTCTTAAGAAGATCTCTATATATATATCATGTGGATTTCAAAAAAGCTATTAATGTGGTGACAAAGTTTCTCCAAACGCTTACTTAAACATTTAAATTGCTCTGCAGCCATTTCCATCATGAATACAGCTGGGCAATAAGAGGGGAATATATCTGACTAATATGTGGTGAGAAGTAGGGAATATTCCTAAATAGTTTTTAGCACGATAAAATTAGCGTTTTTTATGAACGATGCAACTATAATGAATTCGCTGTGGGGTGTTGACGAGAAGGGTATATATAATTACTTGGGGAGGTTCAAGGACCCGCCACTGTCCTACCCGCAGATTGCCGAGAACTAAGTCTTGTTGCGTCTCTCTCTCTCTCTCTCATCACAATCAAGTTTCCTTCAAAGTTGAATCAGGCCACCGCCCTTCCTTTACACACAAAAAGACTTTTCTGCAGACTCCAGCAACCGATTCTGCTTTCGTCGTCTCAGGCAGTTCCTTTTCATTTTCGTATCCACGTTCAAAGAAAAGAAATTGTGCATTGTTCGCCGCGAGGATAACAGAAGACTCTTTAATTGAGGGTTAAAAAAGAGGAATTCACTAATTTCTGAAGTTTGGAGAAGGGCGGGAGGGGAAAACGTGCAGCTCAACAAAGACAATACGAACTTAAACATTCTGAAAGAGCGGTGCTAAAAAGAGCTGCTTTAGTGCTGTAACAGGTGTATATTATAGAAGTAAGGTTCAGTAGGATTAACACAGTGTTAACATTTTCTGCTGCGTAAAATAACAAAGTCAGGTATTAGCTGATTTAGAATCGATTAAAAATATTACTTTTGTGTCACATGTATATACACTTCCAAAACTTTTTTCACGATTATTAGATTTAATTTCTTGTCTATAGCAGACTGAACAGGCGTTAAATAAGATCTCATAAAATGTGTTGCAATAATAATCTCATATTGTTTTAGAGGAGTATGTGGGTCAATATGTCCAAGAACGACCTTTACAGAAATGAATACGCTTGAAGTATCTCTCCAGTTTGTATTGCAATTATAATTCTAAGTTACTTCAAATAAAGCAGCTAAACGAATTAGCATTAATATAAATGCTTCACTAGCAACAAGGCTCATCACTTCTTAATATACAATTGTCTAAATTTAAGGAGAATGTAGTCCATAGCTGCTTCGGACAAGAATGCAAAGCTTGATTAACAAAAGCTTCCCAGTAGAGCTTTTTCTTGTAATTTCATGTTTAAAAATTTGGCTTTCGTAAAATATTGTTAGGCGCTTTTCTGCAAAGAACATAAATATAGCGGTATGTGGAAAAAATAGTTCATAATTTAAATAAACTTCATTTTTAAAAAGTATGAACATTGCAAAATGTCATATCTTACATCTGTACCTAGTTAAAAGTTGATAGGAGAAACTGTTAAGCATTTTTCTGCATTTATTTTTGACTGATGTGCAGTGTGGACCGCTGTTGTTTATATTGACTAAGCTGTAGAAGGCTTGGAACATCAGAGTTTAAACCCCTGATATATCGGTAACTTCTCTGTCATAGCTGTACTGCGGATCAGCCTACTCTACAAAAGTTGAAAACAGCAGTTCGTTGTCACATTCGTTTAATGCACCCAAATATGCTATACTTACATTTAATAAAGACCATGTAAGGAAGATTATAGGATAATGTGAAAAAATTGGGACAATCATGTTGTGGTAACGTTGTTATTTTTATACTAAAACTATGTTACAGTACTTAACAAGTATCAGAATGAGCTGAGTAAGAAATGCCTTTGATATAGTTGTATAACGAAAGGATTTAGTAAGTAGAGCTTATATTAAAGACGTTTGGAGTAACACTACTAGAATAGCTATCTAATGCTGTCTTAATCAACGAAGATATTTTGTCTGTAATTTCCCCTTTGAAGACTCCAACAATCCACGTGGCTATCTTAGACGTCAACCAGTTGAGGAGACCCAAACCTGTTATGTGAATCTCCACGTCACTGCAAGGAGAAAACATTGTTGTCATTTGGAAAGCATTTTAACTTCGTGTATTTTAACAACGAACTCAAGTAAACTGTAAGGGAGAATGTAATAACAAATTTACCGGATGACTTCAAATCATCATGGGTTTAATGTTTAATTAAGCCACAGTGGCAGGACTAAGTATTCTCATAGCTGCTGCATGCCCTCTCCGTCGAATCGGGATATCGTGGGCAGAGTACCGTAATCAGGTTGGGCTTTAGACATAGAACTGAAAGGGTCAGACTTTCTCTTCGTTTACCTTGACGGAATCGCAATTGCTTCTTCAGACGAGAAAGTACATCTTCAATACATCCACATCCTCTATGAAGGACTCAATGCATACGGATTACCTATCAAGGTTACGAAATTTATTTTCGGCATACAAAAAATCACGATATTAGGACAGGATGTTAACCCTGAAGGTCTGAAATTTCTACTAGCAAAAGTGAGCACCGTTAAGAATTTTCCAAAGCCACAGTCAGCCACTGGAGTTCGATGCTTTCTCGGAAAGGTACATTTTTACCGCAAGTTTATTCCAACCAACTTAGAATACGTCGCTGCACAAGACAACATCGTGGCTGATGGCATGAGAACCTGGAATTTAAAATAGCCAAACAGAGCTTGGCAGATGCTAGAAAATGGTTGTACTGCCACTATCAAGAAAGTATGTAAGCCCAAATATTCCGCACGGCTATCGATAAGTAGCCTTTTCATCTGTCTGTGCCTTTCTCACTCAGCATTCAGAGCAACACGACAATGGTCACAGAACGATATGAGGAAAGACTGTCAACGATACGCCAAACTTTCAGTTAGACAAGTTCTTGCTCCCAATGTCAGATTCAAACACAAAGAGTAGACATTGTAGGAGTTTTACTTACTATATGCCAAGGATTCAGGTATAACGTCACGAGTATGGACAGATGCTCTAAGTGTCTTCTAAAAGCTACCTCCCCTACTCGCTGTGTACCTCCTTCATTACCAGTAGGAGGGAAAAGATACTTTTTTGTTTAACAATCCTGGCAATTGCCAGGATCATATCAACGTTGCTGGTGTGCTTGAATTTTGTCCCACAGGAGTTCTTTACATGTCAGTGAATCTATTGACTTGGAGCTGTCGCTTTTAAGCACATTTAAAAACGTTCGGTCTGGGCCGAATTTGAACCTGCGACCTTGGGATCAATATACCAGTGACTAACCAACTGAGTCACCCAGACCGACACTTACTTTGGGTTCTATCAATGGTTTACTTGGGTTTCGTTTATGGTTGTCAAGGAATATATATTTTTCTGTATAAAATGTACACAAAAATGAAAATAAATAAAATAAAAGTGAACAAACTTCCACCAGAATTGTTTTAACATGGTATTAGTTATAACAAAGCACTTCAGAGGAATAAAATTCAACATTTTTTAATGAAGCATATAGTGTCCGGCATAACATTGATCAATACCAATATTTCTCAAACAGCAATTGGAATCAACTTACTGTATGTATTCCACGCGAACTTCATTAGCTTTGACGGAGAAACCGTCCTTGAGGTCTACTGTGATCTTGAGGGATAGAGAATGGCTTCCAACGTCAACGCTCAAGGTTCCAGTTGGACCGACGTTCATAAACTTAGCTAAGTAATGCCTGTAGCCCATCTGGAAACAAAGGTAATTTATTTTCAACTTCAGTATCCCAACTTCTAATAAATTGTTTTAGTTCAATACTTATGTACTAAAAAACTGTCAACTGATACGGAATTGGCCATATTTATATAATAATGGCAATTGTGATAAGGATAATATAATTAATAACTGGGATAATTTAAAGTCACCCTTATGTTGTGTATAGATTGATATTATGACGTTTTTGCAAATTTTATGCTGCTTTGGATTGTTTAACATCACTTAAAATTCTTGCTCATTTCCCGACGCTTAGTAACTTTGTTGGTTTACATGAGTGTGAGCCAGACAGATTGGCTTTACTGCGTATTCACCTCTTGTATCACTTGTGTATTTACAGACATTTGTTGCTACGTTGGCTGCAATTAAAACAAGCCATCCACAATACTACATAACTCCGGGAATGGGATACATGGGGCTGACTTTTAGCCTTACACACATGTGTGTTCTGTAGGGATGTACATAAAATTGATAAAACTAATTATTTCAAGGTTAACAATGTAGAACATACCTAAGGCTTGGATTTTTAGATGCTAAAATCTTGCGAAATATTTATTTTCATATGCTGAAAATGTAAAAAATATGCACCAAAACAAAATATTTTCTTTAAGCTCTGTAAGACTGAGGTATAACATAAATGTACGAGGCAATCACCAGACATTATTACTGGAATGGGTTACCAAAGCTATATTCGATAACATGACTCCTCTATTTTCATCCCAAAAGACTGGCAATTGTCACGAAGGAGTCTCTTGAATTTCAAAAATGATCGCTTCATGTCACAAGAAGTAAGTCTAGCATAAATTATAGCATGGAATGTCACCCACACTTAAGTCAATGATTTCCTAATGTTACCCATCCAATACATTTAAAATTTTACATATTATGTTAAATTCAAATTTATTTTCGAACACTTCCTTGCAGTTCCTTGCAGTTTTGTGCTGCAGGATCCGAAAGAACGTTCAGTTGTTTCCACTTCCTAAACTACTAGCACTGATTTTATCAAAGGCAGTGCCACTGATTCCAGTTTCTCTATGGAATCACAAAGGAAAGAGAACTATGGAAACGTGTGCTAAGTAATTTCTTAACAGAGTGCGACTTGAAAGTTTTTAAAGCATTTCATTGATCTAGCATCTTTGCAAGTTGGTTCATTTATGATAGCAGTAAAACCATCCAAAAACTGCGGCCAACCATGTTCCTCACCAAATCACCACAAGTGCAGAGGGTAGTGAAATGTTTGGATTTTTGTTCTGTACTGTTACAATAATTTAAGTGAGGCAATTGTTTTTTAATTTATGTTTATGCCCGAAAATATATACTTACACAAAAACATCAGAAAACGTTTTCAGGTGCCATAAATCTTAATATATTTGCTCCCGTGTCAATAAACCCGATTTCAATTTCGTATTAGGATACAAACAAAATATGTAGCTATGTAACTAAAAATCTGACCGTAATAATAACTCACCTTCAGGTCAGCTATCATAAAGGAACAAAGAACTACAAGTGTACCGTCGGTGTCAAAGCTGTAACTCACATCGCCTGTACGTTGTATTGTGCTCAGGTTCTTGAGGTAACCGTCACTCACAGAAAACTCTCCGTTCCAGGTGACAAAAAGAACCTGCGAGCAATGATGCACAAGATTTAACACGTGCAGCATACACTGATTAAACGCATAAATTTGATAGAGATGTTGATAACTGGACAGATAAACGTATAGTACTTGATGCAATGTGCTAAAAAGGGGTGAAAATCTTTAAAAATTGATTTTCTCGCATGAGGTAATTCATATTAACGTATAATGCATAAAGTGATGGAAAAGTAACCGGACTCAATTTTGTGATTTTGTCACAATATTGTGTTTTTGGGAAACATTTCTGGACCCATATAAATATTTCTATGGCAAAAAGAGTCACGAAATGTATAAAGGAATACAATTATAGTGGTGTAAATAAATACCTAACGTCTCAATACATTGACGACATTAATTTTGATTATTTAGTCTTTTCAGTGTGATTAGTGCCATTATGATGAAATTTTAAATAGCCAATAAAATATAGATATGTATGTATATCTGTGCATATGAGGTGTTCTATTTATCAACACATTTAGTTTTTGATGAATCAATTCAAAATGTAACACTGTTTAATACAGAAAGCCTAATTTTAGAATAATTAGGATTGCTCCCCATACCCAGCAAGTGCCAGGATGTAAACTCAAATTTCCCACAACCCTTGAAATGTAACACTACACTCACCTCCTGAGAAAACGATGACTTAAATGGTGGAATGGGAATCTCCTGCATACTGTTATTGGTGGCGTAGTCCCGGACATGATTTAGAAGATTGTCCACCATGGCGTTAACATTACTGCTTTGGTTTTGAACATGGGATCTGTGGATGAAGATTTTAGTTCATAAAAATATAATGAATTTTAACTACATGACTATTTTGCTATTAATTAATAATGTTATATTACTTATAAACGTTGATACCATAAAGAAATCAGCACCCGGTCTCACAGTTTTGCTGTAATGATAATTATTATCCGTTACTGTATGAAAGCACGAGTGGAGTGAAGTGATACTTGGATGAATCCGAGTTTCTGAACTTACCCTACATTTGCGTTTTTTCGATAAGAGAAACTAATTTGGAAAAACCTTACCTTAAATCAGATTCTTACACGGAAACCCTTTAATCTGATATCTCCACGTATTTGAGATTTTACTTTCAATTGCTTTAAAGATATAATATCACAGATGCGGTATTATGTGTACATTTTTGATAATAATGCATCATCTTCTTCCTTCCAAGTATTAGGGCATAAGGCCTGTTACGACCTTACATTTGAATTTTCAGCCCAGCGTTCATTTGGACACATAAAGATCGATAGCCTTCTTTCTTTCTCAATATAGTGAAGTATAGCTTTTGGGATTCTAAGAAGTTCTAAAGCAGGCATATAAATATAATTTGGGTCCACAACATTTATTCACATAACAGGAAAGGGAATAGTAGTGATCAGCTATTAGCCATTAAATCTGAATTTACGTCTTGATTTGACTTCCTTCTATTATCATTTTTAGCGACTAACTCTTTGACCACATATAAAATACATGGGTTCATCAAAAGGCCCTTATTGTCACTGCTTGTCACTTATGTTGTTTTCCGCCATTTTATGCCTCTTTTGTGACTAAAGCTGAAAAGATTGGTAGGACTACGTTTTCTTTTTTTTCTTTTTTTTTTCTTTTTTTCTTTTTTTTTTTCCTTTCCTTTTTTTTCCCCATGTGGAGTTATCTTAAAAATAGAATGTTTCCAAGGCACCCCACAGTTGATTCTGCTAGATAATAGCATCGTCCAGAAATACTATAGACCATGTATTTTATAAATATCGCTTATTAAGTGATAGCATCCTTTTCAGTGTACTTTTAGATAAAGAGGACACTATTAAATGTTCCGTGTATTTGGTGATCGTACTGCAAGCGCTTTATTTAATTCTCTTTGTTTGTTGTGATCAAATTATTCTGATTGTAAGATTCTGTGGTCTTTATTTAATTATTATACTCGCCTTGAATTAACTTATTTTAATTTTTAATGACCGCCCCCGTAGCGCAGTTCATAGCGCGCTTACCTCTGGCGCAAAGGACCCGGGTTTGATCCCCGGTACGAGCATGGCGATTTTTCCCCTGCTGGGAAGTCTGGTACGGGATGCACTCAGCCTCGTAAGTCCCGGGGGAACCAACTGAGGAGCTACTTAATGGAGAAGTAGCGATCTCAGTTTGCGAAGGCCGCATAATTAGCCGGAAGGGCTCGGGTCGCTAACCACATCCCACTCTCCAGTACTGCACCCCACCAATGACGCCTGTAGTGGGCAGAAGTGAGGGACGCAGCGGCTGGGCGGCAACCCTTGGCCCTTCCTGGGGTGCTGCGCTGTTTTTTTTTTTTTTAATTTTAGTTTTCTTTTAATTTTTAATGGCCATTGGTACATTGTGCATAGACAACCGTGTGTTTTATTTTTTTCAGCAATGAGATTAAATGTTTTTGCTTTCGTCAGATATTCTCTTGTGAAACTCGCTTTAAGTTTATGTCCCGAAAATTCTTGAACATCCGGCACACTGTAGCGCACAGTTTCCTGCCGTTTACTGAGATAAAGCAGTTCTAGGAGTTTCCCAGTGAGCTGTAGCGATTTCCTTTCTTTTAAATTCCACTCTAATTGAAGTGTATAAGTTAATAGAAGACACAATTACCTGTAATCATCCCTCATTTTCTTGTCTTGAATAAGTTTTATTATAGACTCATCGCCGAGGAGTTTATCTAGTTCTTTCTTCAGCTGCTCATTCAGTAAATTTTTCACTTCCTCGTCGATTTTCTTCTTTAACATTTCCTCTGGAAAAATCCAAGTATTTTTGTCAAAGAATAAGCTAAAATTGAGAGTGAATGTGAAATAAAAATATCATTTATGCAATAGTAAAATAATTGATGAAAGTATCTGCAGTTACACACATAACTTACTGGAGGTGAGTACTGTTTCTTTTTCATAAAGGTCAGAGTATCCTTTCTTCATTACTTTTTAATCAGTCCACTGCAAATAATTTCGTTTTATGTTTATGGCTTTAAATACAATTTAATTAGTGAAGACTTGTTTTCTATCTCATTTGTTTATGTGATAAATAAAAACTGTGCATCTTATTATATATTGTTGGTTAAATTATCAAGGTTATCAAGCTATGTGTGAAGTTTTGAAAATGAGCAAGAAGGAAAACACGTTTTTCACTGTTTAAACACTGCTTCAGTGCTAGGAGTCGAATTTTCACATTTAATAGTTACGAACGTACATTGTAACCCAGTGTAATGCACTCTGACGATATTATAGTTAAATAGTAGTATGTATGTGTATAAGGGTTTAGGTGGAATTCAAGAATGCATACTTTATTATGCTTGTAGGTTGTACTGCAGTGAGGCGGTTAGGCTGTTTCATTATGAAATAAATAAATGGATTAATTTCATTAATTAATGTTTACTGATTTACATTATACTTCCAGTCCACAAAGATTCCTTACATGTTTCATGTAGCCGAGGCTTTGAAAATTAAAATATGCTCTATCCCGAGTATAATTAATACATTCAATTTATTATATTTATTCATTAAGCTTCGGAAACTTTGCATTACAGTTTTAGATTGACGTTTCACAGATACGGCCTAGCGAAAGAAGAAAAGAGTAGAGGCTTCGTCATATCTTGATGTTTGGTTTAGTGGTTTGAGGAGGGTTTACAAGATGATGAGCTGGAATTAACACATGTTGAAGAATCAAATTCAGATGAGGAGCACTTGCTTGAGAGAGAGACAGAGAGCACGAAACAGAACCAGAACAGCCAGGAGAAGATGATGCAAATAGTGATGAGTCCCAAAACATTCATTATTATATACATAGGTAAAGACAGAAAAAAATATTCACAAGGTGTCTCAAGCAAAAACGAAATCAGACAAGACGATACAATATAATTAGGTACTCATTTTCCGTAACCGAAAGAATAGTAATAATAATAATAATAATAATAATAATAATAATAATAATAATAATAATAATAATAATAATAATAATAATAATAATAATAATAATAATAATAATAATAATAAGTTATGTGTTACTATTGCTTATTGCGGCTTATTGACGCCAAAAGCGAATTAGAATAATTAATTTGATAAAACCAAATGTTCCTAAATATAAAGTGCAAAAGTCAACGTATTACACTCACCAAACTTTTCTGTACTAGGCTGTGCTCCACCGTCTTTCGGGCTGTCCAGCTGCAAAAGGATACATTATAGTATTATAACCTAGATACGGAAAATTAGAGATATTCTTACTCCTGACCACTCAAATCAAACTAGAAACCTTCGTGAACAGCAAGCCTAATGTATTACCAATGCGTAATACGAGGGTCACTAGACATGTATTGACAGGAGCATATGACTATAGTAACAGAAAAGATTTGTTTATCCCCACTTCTGAAAGTGTTCTCTCTAGCACTGTATGCAGCGTTCCATCCTCCGGAACTACTTCTGGAAGCATCCATATCAGTCAGTTTCTGGAACTGTAAATAACTCCTCTTCATATGCAGAACGTGCTTTTTCAGGGTTATAAAATCGGTGTCTCGAAGTCGGTTCTTTGGCACAGGGAAGAGGAACAAATCCCACGATGCCAGATTGAGGCTATGGGGTGGATGAGCCAATAGTTTTGCCTCAGTTCCTTGCAGAAACTACATTTGCGGTGTGAGCTGATGCACCTTACATGAAGGTGCTCATGAACGATTCCTAATGCCAGCTCAATTTCCTTGTCTTTGGATCTTCCTTAATAATTGTTTCCACAGATGTGATGTTTTTGTCAGCAATTACTGTTGCTGGTCTGTCACTGTTTTCTTTATCTTTAAGAGATTATTGCTCCCTCTTAAATTCTACAAACCAGCGAAACACAGTGACACATTACCGAGAATGGTCCCCAAAAGCCCCCTCCAAACATTCAAGTGGTTCTGTTTCATTTAGTCGTACAAAGTAATTGCACAAAAATACTCCCTCTGTATCTCCATTGCACCTTAAAATAACGTTCACATTTTTCAAACTTTGAACATAAAGTGAGCAAAAACGATGTAAGCTGAACAATGGTCTGCCTGCTACCATTGCATCACCAATGAGTCAGCTATTTTGACAAACAACAACGCCTTCCCCATAGGGTGGCCGATTTTCTATGTCTGAATGCATATCTAGCGACCTGGTAATTAGTTTATGTAGTATAAATAAGGTAATCAAGCACAGACTACTTACTGTTAGGGACTTATCTTCAGGTTGGTACTTTATGTCAGGGTTGGTGGTGGACAAAGTGTCTCCTTCTAATTTCAAGCCCACTTTCCCAGTTGCTTTCATACCTGTAAGGTTGAGGCTGAAACAAATTGACACCCCACTGTCATGAATAATTCAGGAAGGATATAAATATTTGCACGAGGACAATCGTGCAGTTCTTAAATAGTGCAGAGCCTTAACAAGTATGAGAACATTTAAACTGTTTATTACGAATCTTAACTGATATTGTACTACATCATGCTTAAATTATTGAAATATTATTTAGGAGAATTATTACAATCAGTTATTAAATGATTAAGTTATAAATGTTTATTTTCCCTCCTCAGTTTCTTTCGCGTTCACTGATTCGCCTCTCACAAGGGAACTCGGGGCCAGTTCCAGGGTTGCCATGTGGGATTGCTGGTGAACAAAGCGGTGTGTGGAGGGGTTTCCCTTGCTATTCATTCCAGTATTATCCCTTTCATTTTATGCTTCGGACTGATCACTCATCCAGGTCACTCCCTCTGATCTAGAGTTTCTCCACTGCTTGACAGGCATTTGGGCGCCCCCTTGTAAAGTCCTGGGTGGGGAAGGTGTAAGTCCCCCATAAGGGTAATAGAGATAAAAGAAGACGAATAAGGAACAACACTTCGATATAGCTTCTTGTATTACATGTTCTAAGGTACGGATTAGATTAAATTTGATATGTGCGTTGTTTAAGCCCTTCGATTTCCCTTCACTCGTCCTTTAATATATCTATTGTAAATACTCTGATCTATAAGTACTAGTTTAATTTAACGCTCTTAATAAAACCTATACTTTTCTTGGGTGATGAGGGAATTTCTTGTGGAGTTGGAAAAGCAAACTCCAGATGTCTTATTCTTTGTTTGAGCAATTGCTTCGCATTTGTAAAGTATTTGTCGTAGTGTTTCTTTCCCGCCTTAACATAACCTACGTATGTTCATCTTATCTAGATGATCTCTAATAGATCATCTCAGATCAACTCAGCACTTTTTCTGCTCTTTTCGCTGACACTTTAATGAAATGTTTTGCGTGATTTAGCTTTCAAACTTGTTCCCAATAACAGCTTGTTTCCTGTGTTCCTAGAATTTTATATTTTCTTTTATATAATTAGCATCCTGATATTCCGCAGAATGGTTCTGGGCCAATGAATGGAGTACTAACCTCTCTTGGGCTAGACGGTCAGATATTTCATTGCCTTAAATTCCACCATGACCTGGCAGCCACATTAAGATAAGCTTACCGTGTTCTGCCAGCTGATTTAATATCTGCAGACAGTTTTCAGCAAGCTTTGGCTCAACACTCAGAGGACTAAGAGCCTTTAAAACTGCTTTACCCTCCCATAAGGTATTAATTTTGGCACCACGTATGCCTTTATTGAGCAAACGTTTTTATAGCATGAACCTCTGATTGGGTTTATTACCAAGAGTTAAGGCAAAGTTAAGCCTATAAGCTCCTATACCGGTGTTCCACCTATTTTTTGAGCCATCAGTCTACCTCATTGACTCTGTTGCAAAATTAGTTTCTTTGTCTTTTCAATTTCAATTGATGAAGGTGAATATAAAACAAAATATAATTAAAAATGAGATTTTGTTAGACAAATTAAGTTATTTGATACTTCAATATATAGTATCTCCAAATACGTACATTACTTTAAATAATTACCGTTCGTAATAAAACAAACTGGTACATATTGTATATTTTCTGCACAAAGCGCTTTGCCGTGAATTCGACATACACTCATGTTGATTATAGGATGAATTATACATATAGCCATGTTAAGTTACCTACATACTGGTGTGCCTATGCAGTTGATACGTGCACGGCAGTTAACTCACCTGAACTGTCCCGATATGATAATCGGCAGGAGGTTAAAGAAGGTGATAGTAGTGATCTTAAAGATTCCCTGCACCTTGAGTGAACTGAAACTCACGTTCACCTCTATGTTCATCTCGTCGAGGTTTGGTTTTACACTCTCCAGATTTAGGTCTGACGTGGTCGATAACGTCACATTATTCAGCTCCCTGTATAAATGATAAGCAGGCCATAGCGTCAGAACCTACAGGTACATATGTATAGTCCGCAGGATTTAGGATTGTAAGTTCTGATACTTATTGCTACAAAGCTATATGAATATACGTATTTAAAATACGAGGACTGGAAAGAAATAAGTTGTAACACTGTTATATGCCCGCGCAAGGATGTTTGTTCGAGCTGCGGTTGTCTACACATGTAAACAGTTGTTGGAGCTATGGCAGCGTTAGTATGTGTGCTGCAGGGATAGTATTGCAAAATTCATAAAAACAACAAAGAATAAATCCGAAATGGTTCAGTCTACAACAAAAATTCATTTATACATAAACTGTGGGTTTCAGCGACGTCTACATTTTTTATATATTAAGAGTTGCTTAGTCAGTTATGCAAAAGTCATCAAGAGGAAATGGGACTGCCTGGGCTATAGCTACAAAATTTAAAATATACATTAAATTTTCCATAAAAGTATCTTAAACATATTGCATTTTAATTAAAATCGTTAGCCATTTTCCAGAAAATAAAAATTTTCGAAAAGTTTTCTATGTAAAGGTAGTCTAGGGTGGAGGAATCTTTTTAAAAATCGTGGTGTAGCATCCTTAAAAAATATTAAACTTAAATACCAACTTTGGGTTTTAACCGATTTTTCGTTTTTCATTTATGCTGTTCACAGACACACATAGGCACAAACACACAAACGCGCGTGCATCTTTTGTTACAATAGCTTTTTTTACATTCAGAGGGCCTCACCATGCCGGAGTTTACTACCACCCTAATAAGTTAGGACCATTAAACCTAAGAAGTGAAAAAGAAAGTTACTAACACAGGAACTATCGAAATAGATGCATCATTCGAGCGCTTGCCATGGAAGTGCCTAAGATAGGTTGTTCAGCAATGAACATGTTTAACTTTAAAAATTGGAACCCCATAATGATTATAATTCATAAATTACAACCTCGTGACGAAGAGAAATGCCAGGACACCAGTTTTAACTAAAAGTAAATCAGTGGCATGGGAAAGACCCCATTGTAATAGGCAGGTATTCACGCATACACGCAATCTCTGGTCCGGCTATGTAAGAAACCCACTGTATATTCTCTATTTAAAAACTTAGTGTGTCATCTTGAGTAATATGGTTTCGTAAGTTTCGGAGAATACTAGTTGTGATATACTTATTGCTAAAATGACAATGTACTGACAACTTCTTCTCCATAAGCTAAACAAAGTGTTCTGAAGCGTGTTTTATTTTAAGCTATAAAATAATTTCTTAGTTTAACTTAATGTCTAGCTATGTTTTTTAAAATATCCATACATTTATTGCTAAGTAAAACCCACTTACGCTGTTGATTTATCACTAACAGGGAAGAATATATTTTTCCACCACGAGCCAAAGTTCGCACATCGCACATCACCCATATGTTTATTCTGAAAAAAAAAGAGGACAAATTTATTGAAGATAGGTGTTTTGTTATAACATTCTAAAAGTGAGTGTTTAACATGCATGCATTTTCTGTGTAGAAACCTAACCTTTGTTACAGCAACAAATCTGTAAGAAACCAGAAGTTGACAATACTTTTTTCATTAACATGGCATTCTTATCATATGTACAGCATGAAAAAGTAACATACAAAAGTGTCATGTGTTAGATCAATCCTTTAGTATATTTCCTTTATTTGTAATAAATCAGTGTTGAGATTTTAAAACAAGGTGCTTATGCCAAATGCTTATAACCTACAACTCTTGTGAATAAGAAAACCAATATAAGGAGTTGTTTTAAAGGCAGTGATTAATTTTAATTTAGGCTACCTGCTGGAAAATACTCTTTAGTATATGTGATACACAAGTTTTAAATTTTACGGAACTTCATACGTTAAAAAAAATCCGCAGCAAATTTTAAATTCTCATTTATGCAGCCCTCCTGAAAATGTCAAATAAGTAAGTTAAAACCTATAGTACACAGATTATTAGAGAAAAATGCTAAAAGAAAACAGCTGAGAATATGTACTGTGACGCCGGACACGGCACACAATGAAGGACGTTCGGAGCTAAGGTACTTCATACCATATATTAGGCCGGCGGGCAAAAAAATGTCAGGCCGTCTCGCGCGACTTTGTGTATACGTGACTAACAATGAGCGCGGCGCTTAACAAAGGATTGCTGGAACCTTGCAAGTTGAGAATTAGAATGGCTACGTAGATATGGCTATGTAAGATATGACATTTCACTTGCATGTGAGGTAAATTTTTCGCCTCTGATTTTAGCGGAAACATACCTAAATTTTTCAGTACGCTCAAAAATAGTCTTTCAAGTAAAAGCACAATATCATCATAAAATTTAGTTCTGTATTTCCATTTTAACTACAGTATAAGTATTTCAGAAATTCATATTTGCTTACATTCATGATATGTGACTCGAGGAGAGATTGTGAATTATGAAGTACTTCTGACAGTTCCCCATTCAGCTCTGGAATTAAGAAAATACAAGCTGTTAGTGGTATAAGTACAGATATTTGCATCGGTAATTGAGGACAGGGTACTAAAGAATATTATAATCTTCGCAAAAGTTAAAGGCATATGGAGGCGGGCCGTACTGCAGACTCCAGCGAATCCTAAGCTTGCCCCACCTACCAGCGCTGCCGAATGTGGTACTCGCATCTCACACGCCTGAACGTGCTCTTATGTACAGAACCTCCGCCTGTACACGCACTACGCTTGGCAACAGCGCTCCGCTTGAGCATTGGCCAGCGTTCACATGCCTTTAACTTTTGAGAGCAGTATACATCAATGTTTACTTCATTCTTACTTATTAACATTAGTATGTTTTCAGGTTGGTTAATATCTCCAAGTAGGCGTGGTAGACAGGCGTGACGGAGAGTGGGCAGAACGAATGCTATAACGCGATAATAAATGCTGTATTGAAACTGAGTTCCAATGCTTTCTGCAAGGACAAGGTCCTCACATGACTTAAGCCAGTAGGTCGCAGATAGAAGTGTGAAACATACCAGATAATCTATCTGACTGGCATTGTTCATTTCGGGGAGCAGTTACGATCATGAAAAAACAACTATACCCAAATATATACATACGGTACCAGTTATCAAATTGCTTTGTACCTAGGTCCGTAACAGGCTGTACATTTTATATTGCTTTAGAAGGTAAATATATACAACAATTATATGGTACAACAATCCCATATAATTGAGCACTGAGTAAGATAGATAGTATTCCTAGGTAAATGTATATTTTTATTCAAGCCATTTTCGTAATATTCTGATGTCCCACAAAAAGTTATTTCAGAAGAGTAGGGTAAACGACAACCCAAAACGTTGACGGCCGAACTTTGCTCCTTCCCCAGTGTATAAAAGTGAAGGTAGTCAATTTTCATAACAATGCCATAACCAAAATTCACCTCGTTGTGTGTTTAAGGTTTCCGAAATATTAACACCAGTTAAAAGGTTAAGTGGCTATTGTGTTGCTTCCTAAAACCTCGTGATTGTCATAATTATTTTGATCTTTTTAAAAAATAATGGTATTCTTATTCGAAATGTGTATTTAGGGTATTATTATCCAAGGAAAGCAATTATTTGGAAACATTCATCATAACTAGCATAAGGAATAAAAATTGGCACACGAATCTTTTTTTGGAATCACTGCAAAGTTTTAAATGAAATAAGAGGCATTGTGAACTTAAAACAAAGTTAAAAGTAGATCAGTGTATTACTGACATCAATCCTGCAAATGTTTTGTCACAAAATATTTCATTAAACTTTAGTCCTGTTGCAGGTACATTTCATGTGTAACTCTCTTTCGCTAAGCGTCAAGTATCATAAGAATTGCCATTTTCGTGAACTTACCAAGTTTAGAAGGATACTGCAAAGCAGATACTTCCATCAAAACGACAGCAAGGACTATAGCTATTACAACCAGCCTCATGTTTCTGTCAAAATTAGACAAAGAAAATAAGTGCTTTACATTAGAATAGCCGCAGTCAACTTATGACTATTATTATTGGGTATTCTTTAAATTAACTGACGAGGGAAAGGCTTCGGGTTGAACCAGAAGTTGTTACCTAGGCCTTAAATAAACTGTGTCAATTCTACTACCTGTAGGTACACGCGTGTTACCGAAGTAATATGATAAAGTACGGTTCTGGGAAAGGAAAACATTTCTGGTTGCGATGTTTTTGTAATCTTGAAACGATTTAAGTTCCTAAATATAAAAATTGGTAAAAATAAGATATTTCAAAACAAACTTGGAGGTGGGTGGGTGGGTGAGTGAGTGAGTGAGTGAGTGAGTGAGTGAGTGAGTGAGTGAGTGAGTGAGTGAGTGAGTGAGTGAGTGAGTGAGTGAGTGAGTGAGTGAGTGAGTGAGTGAGTGAGTGAGTGTCTATGGGCCATTAAACCTCATAACTCAATTAGTTCATTTGGATCCGGGTGGTGTGGTTGGTGGTGGTTTGGTAGTTGGGTGGCAGTTGGTGGTTGGTATATTGTCATCACAGTGTAGTGTAGCAACATTATTATTAGAATTACTAAAATTAAATTGTGAAATTCGTCGTTAGTGTGTATTGGATTAAACTTCCATACACTGCACACCGATCACTTCTAATAATTTATAGACATAATTCGTAACCTATATGGTAAGTTCTGTGATTTATAAGTTATACAAACTATTTAAAAACTCTTTATGGTCTTACTATAATTACGTTTGCTTACATAAATATTATTTCTGTTTCGATTTAAAGAACAACAGTTCATATTTCCCCTTAAATTAGTCTTAGCCTATAACATAAATGACAGTACCTGCACTGAAGGTAAAGTAAGTGCACATAAAAGTTGCTTCTAGTGTCTTCTCGATGGCACCCTGCGTGTAAATCCAAGGGTTCTGCAGAATAAGTAATTTGTTGCTGATAGAATCATAACTCAGGTAACTGTATATTTGCTCATAGTTCTACTGAGAATATGGAGCATATATGTATACCTTGTTTGCAATATAGTCAATATGAGCACTCTAACCTAGGCCAGCTTGAAAACGAATGTATTAATGGCATAAGAGTGGTCGTAATTAGACTATTAATACCAAAATCATAAATAGCTTTATTGACATTGATAGTAAGGTTACTGGCAATATACCATTCGTTTATCTTTATGTGATAATCCATTCACTTTGATATCTAACGTGGTATTATTAAGAGAAGTAACTATGTTTGCTAAGTTGTCGGTATAACGAATAAGTAATCGAAGATTTACTGCCACATTCAATTATCGCAGAACCACACTGAAAAGGAAGCTACCACAAACTCTACTCAGTGATTCAGAAGAAAGTGATTTCACATAACCTGGTTGTTAACCCTACAACTCAAGAACTGTTACACGAGTTGTGCACCAGGGTCACAGATACCCGTGAACTGTTACTGAAATTATATTAATATCATAAGGATATCAGACTTTCAGCATATTGAATACACTATAGTTGATGTATACGAAGTACAAATATTTTATTCCTATGAATTTTAAGGTTTCAATAATTCGATACCCAATAGGGAGGTAATAATGACATAATAAGAGCGCACATAAAGAATAAACTGAACACTTAGCAAGAAGTAAAGATATAAGTCACAACATTGATAACATCTTGCTAAAATAACTTGTGTAGGGTTCACACTTATGTCAGTGCTTAGTTTCATTCACTTGTGTTACAATTTTGGCAACATTTAGCGCTGTGCTGAGAAAAAACTGGCTTCTTGCATTTCTCACACACAAAATATGTTTTTCTGTGTTTAGAATTGGGGCAAATGGAATACCTTTTGCGTTTAGCAGGGGCTTTTGTGCTCCAGGGTTGACCATTTTTACCTTGAACTGCACATTGCATTGTCTCTGTACCGCCTTCTGAAGAATCATCTCCAGATTGGTCACTTTCGGGATGGTCCATAGCTTCTGGAGGAACATCATCATTTGGGAAATCAGTTAACTTGCACTCACTATTCAGTTCCTCTAACAATGCTGCCCGTATTTCCTCATCATTTGTACAAATATAACTTCTACATGTCATTTTCACGTGTTTTATGTTTTTGCAGAAAAGTTACTAAAGAGGTATAGCAGGGTCAAACTGGCCCTGTATTATATCAAATTAGCTAGCCAATAAAGCACCAGTACTTCGAATATACATTGTTTAGTATAACTGAATACTTGATTTACATTATTGGGAGTGGCCGGGGTAGGCCGCCCAGCGCATGCGCAGAGTGAAACAAAGTTATTCATGGTGTACGGATCTAAGGTTAAAACCGTGCTTTTACACCTTTGTTATTAATCCTCACAGGTATTTGTTTTCATTCGTAATCAATAACTCTTATATTATTATTATTATTATTATTATTATTATTATTATTATTATTATTATTATTATTATTATTATTATTATTATTATTATTATTATTATTATTATTATTATTATTATTATTATTATTATTATTATTATTATTATTATTATTATTATTATTATTATTATTATTATTATTATTGGTATTAGTATTATTATTGTCATTGTCATTGTCATTGTCATTATTATTATTATTATTATTATTATTATTATTATTATTATTATTATTATTATTATTATTATTATTATTATTATTATTATTATTATTATTATTATTATTATTATTATGTTTGTACTTCTAAATAACCTAAACCTTAATATAGAGTATTTAATAACTAATCAGTATGTTTTCTGATAATTAATTCACAGTTAAGGAGCCAAGGCCAACCTTAACAATGTCACAACTTATCTGTAGTACGCATTATCACTCGGGCCCGAATTTTTACGTCTTATTTTTCCATGCTTAAGTAAATTTAAGCATGTTTATAACATATGTGAACACAATTAATTATTAGTCATTGTTCATATAAATGCTTATTTGAACATTTTTTTTTCTTCTTTTTTTAAACTCGTGGCATTTTTTGTGGCAAAGAAACAGAAGTCCATGAAATTAAACCAGAACTTTGTACTAATGATTTCCCTTGATTCAAGTTTGCCCAGTTACATCACGTGATGTAGAAAGAAATTTCTCCGAGTATAAGCCTCTACTACTTGCTGACAACTGAAGATCAAGTTTGACCATCTGAAACTGCATCGAGTGCAATTCTGCTCAAAATGAAGGTTAAGAGAAGTATACGTTTTCTCATCAGCAACCATTAAGAGTAAATCCATTTTTTCCTTTGTTATTTTAACCTGTGAGATTTTTAGGACTATAGGTAATATTTGGAAAATTCTATTGCATAAATGCATGCATTTTCCAAGAGCTTTTAGGTTATAAAACTCCCATAACAATCAATGTTCGTTGGTCAAAAATAAGTTTAAAAAAGATATGTTAAGAAAAACAGCAATAGCTATGATGGATTATGCCAAAATATCACGATGTGAATCAATGGTCAAATGCGGTCAGACTACTGTATATTGTTTTACTTTGAGATAATCCAAGTTTGGAATCATATAGCGGTCATACATCAGCTGACACGCATTACAAACCTGTACAAAGGAAAATGAAAAGGCTGCCATATCTTGCCAAGAACTGTAATTGAAATATTGCGTGTTGTCGTATACAATACTGATTGCGAAGAAAATCAGCTCGATTTACTAAAAGTACGTAACTTGTTTTGTTTTTCTTTGTAGTGTTGCGAAGTTTAGTTTCCCATTTTTCATACTCTTTTTCTCTAAAAGTTGAGAGATGGAGATACTTATCACATTATATAATACACAATTATATGTCTATAATAAGTAAAAGTTTACCCCATCCAAATAATGCATATGGAACTACACAGAAAATTCGCGTTTTGAGGCTTTCGAATAAGGTTAGTAAAAGTTTCGTGTGTTTTTGTGACCAGCAATACTCAAAAATGAAAAGTTAGTAATTAAGTTCAATGTCCTCCAAAGATGTGAACCGAAGATCCAAAACAAATATTTTTACAAAAAGGTCCGCGTGTGTCTGTCAGTCTGTGGGCGGCATAACTCAACAACGAAAAGTTGGCGAAAAACCAAATTTGGTATTTAAGTTTAATATCTTTTAAGGATGTGACACGAAGACTTTTAAGAAAATTACTCCACCGTAAACTACCCTTTAAATCCAACATTTTTCGAAAATTTTTATTTTCTCGAAAATGACTAACGATTTTGGTTAAAATGCCACATGTTTAAGATATTTTTGACAAACGAAATGTATATTTTGAATTTTGTGGCTATAGCCCATCTAGTGCTGTTTACTGTGGATAACATTTACATAACTGGTAAACCGTAAAAGATATACCAAAACTTACTCCACAAAAAATTTAGATATTGCTAAAATACACAGCTTTGTCCAAATAAATTTATTTTCTAGTGTGAGCCATTTCGGGGATATTCCTTATTATTTATGTGAGTTTTGGAAAATAAACTTTCGTCAAATGGAACATCGTTATTTACTATTTTATATGTTAGCCGTGCAAAGAGAACGGAATTTGAAAGCTTTAAAAGATTTGGCTATCGCTGAAAGTCTACTCTATAATTCCCTTATTCCCCTAGCACCTACAAAAAAATAAGCAACAAGATAATTTCTACAACTATTTATCTCAACTAACACGAAGAAGATATAGGAATAAGAGTTTTTAAGTATGGTTAGTACAAGAGTAGAGAAAGTCATGTGAGTACGACACATCAGATTTTTACTTTTGGATTTGTCAAAACTGATTGTCAAAGTACCTTGAGTTTACTATATTTGTATGACAAAATATTTATTCTAAAACTTCTGCGAATAACACCGGCCTGCGAATTTAAACTATTTTTCTGCGGCTCGGGGTTAATCGCCTAACTAAACCTAATTTGGTATGTTGAATTCAAATCTGCTTTCCTTTTTTCGTACCACGTACCGTTTTCTTGCCATGCAGATAGGAAATATGTAATATTAGAGTTTGGTTCTAGTTTTAAGTATAATTTAATATGCGTGAAATCATCCAAACAAAGAAGCAATCTCAATTCCATAGATGCAACACTGTACACTGAACTAGAAAATTTCAAACATACTTTATGATGTTATTTTCTCCTCCGCTTTGCTGAAAACGAACTCTGAGTTGACTTGCATTTGTTGTCCTGACGAATGCAGAAAATGCAATTTTAAGCTCATATGGCATCCGAATGTCTTTAACTTTTCCAGCATCATTTTAACAATGTGTTCATATTTAATATTATCTAAAAACTTGTTTATAACTTCACTGAGTGAACCTCATTCTTCGCTAGTTTCACTTTTCCACAAAGTTTAGTCAGTTTTAACGTCTTGTTTCAGTAAGTATTTATCAGTCTTCCAAGAACACGCTCTGTTGCGAAATCTAACATTGTAACATCGTTACTGTGGTGGTCGCTGGAGAATGTTTCTGGCGCTACGACGCGCTGTGTCACCCGTTGAAGTCCCGCTTTCGATATACATATGTGTTTGTGTGTGTTTATGTCTGGAAGTATGAGACATAATGAGTGTGTGAGTGACGTATGTGAATTTAATAAAAATACATCATCTAGATGGCTAAATGATCCTTGACGGCCTAAACAAAAAAAGAAAAAAAAAAAAAGAAAAAAAAAAACAAAAAAAAAACAAGCAAACAAACAAAACAAAAAAAAACAAAAAAAAGAGACATTTTTACATACATGTATTTTTGTTAATTATTCTACGCGTACCTCGCCTTTAACTGCAGTTGTCATATCAGCGGTCTCTCCTTTGCAACCATTCTCTATTGGCAATGGTGTCGGTCTGGGTGGCTCAGTTGGCCTACTGATCCCAAGGTCGTGGGTTCAAATCCGGCCCAGACCGATGCTTTTAAGTGTGCTTAAAAACGACGCCATGACAGTAGATTTACTAGCATGTAAAAGAACTCCTGCGGGACAAAGTTCCGGCACACCGGCGGCGCTGATGTGATCGTAGCAATTGACAGCGTCGTTAAACAAAACGAAAAAAAAAATATTGGCAATGGTGTTAACTCATGTTACAGTAGGTTCTGGGTCTTTGGGATTTTTGGAGATTAAATTTACACACACAATTTACACTTTTACTCACACTTCCAGATTCTGGGAAAGACAGGGAATAATTCTGACTGGAGAATAATTCCCACCCCCAGCCGGCAATCAAACCCGGGCCCGTTGCGCAGCATGCAGATGCACTACCAAATAACTGTTTTCTCTCTGAATTTACTCAATTTTAATATATGTTTTAAACTATTTTGCTATCTCATTTTAAGTAAACATTTAAATAAATTAACATCTTCCTTTTCTTTTTAAAAAATTTACAATATTTTAACAATTTTATTAAGGGTTTATGAACAAATATTTACCGCAAGGAAAAGGTACCTTTCCAATGTACATTATGTTTAATTTTCTTGCAGTTCTTAACATTAGAAGCTTACATAATCCTCCGGGTTTTGAAACCCTTTGTGACAGCTTAGTATTAGAAAAGTATGCAACTTTTACTGATATAACTAGTGCTAGTGCCATCGCTGTGTGGTGTTCTCTCTCCCTCCCCTTCAGGTTAACCTGCCTGCCCCAGTTGATATGATGTCTGAGTGGTAGATGGCCAGCTGAGTATCGTGGCTTCACGAGCGAGTTGTTCTCGACACGGGCATGAAGTTGTTTGCTGCTCACCTAAGGTATGTACCTAATGTTCATTCTCCATCTGATGGTCCTAAAACAGAAATCATAATGTGTTAATGTTGACATAGTCAAAATATTGCGGCACTTTAAAATGTTCTTCAGTGGGCGGGTCAGATCTGATAAACAATACCAGGAAACCACTTTTTAATAAACAGGGAGGCGAAATATTTGTTTATTCTTTATATTAACATAGTTAATTTAGTTGTGTCGATTAAAAATGCCCCACATGTCAACTTGTTGCGTATATCCTAAGATTTTATTTTACCTTTAAGAAGTTATTATTAAGAACCCCACTTTAAAATTCAAATAAAGCTGTGCTAGCAAAGAAGAATAAGCTTCTGATATTTCGGTATTTTTCGATGTTATAAACATCAGCATATCAACATGTTTAATAACAGATTGTCATTGTAAAGTTTCAAAAATAGTATGTCTGTAAAAATAATCACTCAAGAATTTTTGCGGAAAATTAGAAGTTAGTTAAACAGTTCGATAGTGAAGCACTTTAAGTAATGAAAAAAGAAGTTTAATACATCATTTCAAATTACAAATGCACCAAATAAATCTAATTGTTCTTTCATTCCATATTTTCATTCAATTTCACAGGTGTATTGGTTTAATGCGTTTTAAAGTTCTGCCATGTATCTTACTAAATTCATTTTGTGTTTAATTATTAAAACTTGAACACAAGTGCTTAACTAAAGCTTTCAGGTTTTCCATGTATTCATACATTTGCTATCGGGAGCCGAGTGTATTTTTAAATGTGAAACGAATGTGTAGTTTGTGCTTACACAGTGCATAGTTCAGGCAGTTATACAATAATTGAAGATTGCCTTCCCGGCCATTTGACCGTTATGAGTAGGTATGTCATGTTTACTAGCATGTGAGGTTTTGCTCTTAGCTCGCCTGGCATATCCTTACAGTTAACTTTGCTTTGTACTACACACTCACAGCGATTTATATCAAAATAAATTGTAGTGTACATTTATTGTGTTTGTTAAAATGTAATTCGCTGTTTATACTTTCCAATTTATAACAATAGAGTTCGTTAAACATTCTTTCCTTTACAAACGTACAGGATATTCATTTATCCACTTCTTGTTAATAGATTACATTTTCAGTGTATTTTACCATTTAATGTACGTGCAAAAACAATGCAGTAAACTAAAGCAGAATTCAGGTCTTTTAAAGATGATTTGTTATGCAATGGCGTGAAATAGGCAGTATAATTAAAATATTTTGGGAAATGTTTGAAAAAACATAAAGAATAGGTATTTTCTTGAAAATTTTCCTATCAGTTCATTAAAATATCGTTTTTGAGTTATGCTACTATGCATTCTTTTTTGGGTGAAGGGAATCTCTAAGCGTATAGTTACATATCGTGAAGTATTGGATTTAGATAGAGTGCAATGAACTTGAAGCAGTGCTGTCCAAGTTTGTTATGTGCTCGGGCACTTAACTCCTGCGTAAGGAGGCGTGGGCGCCATCAGAAACAGCTTTAGGGCAAGTTTTGAGAGGAAAAGGGAAACCACTGGTTAGGGAAGTAATGGGTACAACTTTAGGTGTACAAAAATATATTTCTTGGGTGTGTACTGGGAAGATATTCGCAAGGAAAAAGTTTTGTCTTGAAATTTAAATTAATATTAGAAATCAACGGAGTAAAAATTTGCTCATGAAGGACGCCAGAAAAATACACGGACAGCGCTGACTTGGAGCAATATATTTCCCGTCAATGTGAACGCCCAAGCAGGATCACACACTGTCGTCAGTCAAACGTTGTCAACTGTTTGAATCGACAATGCTTTCCACCGATTAACAATGTCTAGAAGTTCCTTTGAATCAACCCTTTTGCCGTCGATAGAAGCGTTGAGAATTCTCTATCTCTCTCTCTGGGTTTGTGCGAGTGCTTTGATGGCACAAATTCTGAATGTTTTTTTTTTTTTCCTTTTCTTTCTACTCATTTCACAGGAGATACTGCCGACCAATATACATGTATTCGCGCATAATTCACCAAGCAATTAACAATGTTCACATACACAAATAACCTTTAAGACGCTCACTTTATATCCGTTGGTTTTCAAATAATTCACCGTGAACACGATGCTTACGTCTATACCCTTCCACAGACTGTGCACCAGTGAAAAACCGCTGTCTTCGCTGTTCCAATCCACGAGACTACCCCCTTTTTTGTTTGGTTTCTCTCTATTATTATTATTATTATTATTATTATTATTATTATTATTATTATTATTATTATTATTATTATTATTATTATTATTATTATTATTATTATTATTATTATTATTATTATTATTATTATTATTATTATTATTATTATTATTATTATTATTATTATTATTATTATTATTATTATTATTATTATTATTATTATTATTATTATTATTATTATTATTATTATTATTATTATTATTATTATTATTATTATTATTATTATTATTATTATTATTATTATTTTGTTGTTGTGCGTGGCAATTGCGAGGATACCACTTCCTCACATCGTTACGATGTGACCTTGTAGCTAATAATCTGTAGCTGAATTTATATACATTTCCTGCATAATCCTAACATTTCCGAATTAGAATAGACTGCACCCTAATTAATTCGGATTAGTTGTGTCTACTGTGGCTATTTTATAAACCAGTGTCATAGTAACTTCATCTTTATTATTATAAACAACGCCTGTAGCCTTTCCTTTATGATAAAGGAAACACTTGCTTTTAACTCGTTCCGATAGAAGGATACAATCCTAAAATATACCCATGAAGGAATAGTTATGCTACTCAAATATCAGTATTTATTCTCATTTAATCACTAGAAAACGCAAACGAAGATAAAAATATTATTTAAAGCTTGTATTCCTTACACGTTGATTTCGCAAGTAATTCGCGCCAGTGTAAAAGAGGCTTGCCTTGTTTCCAAATAGCAGTCATTTGTCGCGTGTAGCCTCAACACTATACGACGCTGTGAGGTAATGTGAATGTAACTGGCTATCCAGTGTGGGTTTTTCCCTCATTATTCTCCCTGATGCACTCTTAGTGGTGCTGCTCTAGTTTATCACCAACACAATAATAAAAATAATCTGTTTAAACAGAGCCGCAGCGTTTCTATTTGTTTTGCTCTTGTGTTCTGCAGCTTTCAGCCACCTATATTTTCTTCTACATCACATATCTCTCTCTTTATCGATCCTTCTTCTCGGCTACAGCACTCGTCCGACCATTTGGATGATTGTAATGGGCTTGTACTTAAGATTTTATAGGTAATGTAAACTGGATTTAAAATAATGACGGTTGTTTGGCTATTAGGTACATTTATCTGAACTCGATATAGCAAAATGTGGGAACTGCTGCCGTTACACAAAACGTACCATCAGAAGCTTCTTGAAGCCTACCTCAAAACTCTTAAAAGTTAATGGGGATTCTGGGCTGAACTTTGTCACTTTACATACCTACACTATGTAAAGTGGCATATCAAATTCCAACCAACAATTCCTTACCCAGATTTCAGCAAAAAGCCATGTTTTGAGATTCCCTGATTGGAAAAGATAAATATAAACATTGGTATTTAAGCTCGGCATCTTCCGAACTTGCCACACGAAGCATTTAAGAAAATACTGTTACAAAATGACAAATTCAGTTGTTACTTTTCTATCAATTTACTATCTTCTAAAATTTTATCTTTCATACACATTTTTCTACTCATTGTTAGCACAGTCTACAGCCTTTAGGGCTATCCCAACTCGCAACTTTTACTTCTCATAACCTTGCTCAGTCCATTTAGTGTCTTTCTTCACTTCCTCTTTCTCTCATGCACTAATTACGACGATGTAATCTCTCGCGAACGTATCAACACAACACCCACAGCTGTCTTGCACTCACTGACGCACTGACTAATTATATCTGTCACTAACTATAAAAACTCACTCTTCTCTGGCCTCCTTATATCATCGGATGGCGTCATTCAGACTTTCTCGAATTCCACACTCACACGCACCGGAAATGACGCAGCTAGAAGTCTCGCGAACGTTTTCAAACCCCCCTTTTGTTTCTGCCGCTTCAATTGTTGACAGTCACGTACACACAGCAGTCACTCGAGGCAGCCTGACCTTGAAAGCTCTTGCTCGCTCACCGGCCCGGGATGTAGTGCAAAGTAGCTTGTTCTCGTCTATCCTTTGTTGTGTGCCGAACCCGACATCCCAACAATTTTAACGCAAATTGGCCTTTGGAAATGCTTCATTCTTTTGATTTAGCCAAAACTGACCCTTACGATTTTGATTACACTACCAAATTGTTCATATACGTATATCACTAATGACATGTATGTATTCAATTTTGTGTGAATTCCTCATTTGAACGCATTTTGTATATAAATAGAGACAAAACCTGCTCACGTCTTTTGTGTGGGTGCCTCACTTCAAGAAGTCCTGAGTTCGAATCTGGAATGGGGTAAGTGACGCGATAAGGTTTCCTGGACATTCCTTATCCTGAAAACATAAATGATGGGTACCTTTAAGCTATAAGGATTCAGACTCATTTGAGCAACATTTTACGTATTTCATTCATTCATCACTATGTATGTCATAAACGTAACCAGTTAAAGGAAGGGGCGGAAAAAATCTTACTATAGCGGAAAAGGTTACCCGAAACACAGTTTCGTCACAGTTTGCTCTTGGCTTTAATTTTACAATATTTTATACTTAAAATTTATAGTTTAACATATTATAGAATATAAATTGAAATGAATGTTTTGAAACGTTGAAAATTAAAGTCTGGAAGTGTAGAATACTACAACTTTCAGTAGACAGACGTGAAATATATTCAATTAAAGAGAACAGTTTACCTATTTTCATGATAAATCAATATTTATTGAACGAAGATATATTACAACTCAAAGGAAATGTTATTATAATTGTCTCTAAAATAATTGTTAATTAAACCATTGTATCCACAACACCTTTTTTAATTCTAGAAAATCTTTAACATAAACAACAGCCTTTCTATATAAACACTTTATATAGCAAAAGCTAGGCAATTGCATTTTCAGCAATTTTAAAAAAATCACTAGCAAGAAATAAAATTCCAGTAATTCCAAAATCGAAGTTGCCGTAGTATAAACTAGGAATAATCACAGTACTCGGAAACATAAAGTTAAACAGATAACAGTCGCTGGTTAATTGAAAATAATAGGGTTGTGTTTTATAGTTTAACCTTTGTCTAAACAAGATTCATTTTTCGATCTTAGATACACATTTGGATAATTGTTAGTAAATTACTGAAAATCAAGGTCAGAACAATTTTTCTTTACGTCATTTTTGTTTGTAAGTGTTATATTAGAAATTAACAACGTTTTTTATTTATTGAAAGTCATTCATTGTGTTTTTATCCTAGAATTGGTGAGTTTTTAAGTTCCTAACCGGTGTAGAGGAAATAATGACATTGGGGCATATTTTCCAAGTTTGTCGTAATGGCTAACAAGTAGCTAACTGCTGTAACTTAGTAAAATCAATAAAAGTGGGTACGAATAATAACGATGCTGCAAGTTGATTAGCTTAGACTGTGTCTGCTGTTTACAAAACGAGCAACCTATGGAACTGAAAAGAGAAGATACAAATGGTTAAATGTATGCTGTAGATTGATCATATGTCGCAGATTCTTGGTAAGAGATCTCATTTAGATAAGATTTTATGGGGATTTTCCCTTTTACTAAGAAGCGCCTATGTAAGCTAATTCTGTTCTCTAAGGACCCGAGACTCATTGGTTAAAGAAATTAAAAGAGGAAACAAGTAGGCTTTTATTGAACATATCTATCTATTCTACATTGTGTGTTATGCTCCTGGGGTTTTTCCAGCATGTGCTCCATTAATGCGGCTTAAACATTTGTCTTTGGTTTAAAAATCTGAAAATTGTCAAATGCACAAAAGGTTTTAAAGATATTTTCAATGTTCATCAAAGCAAAAAAAAAAAAAAAAAAAAAAAAAAACAAAACAAAACTCTTTTTCTTCTTGCCAGAGATGGATAGTGTTTATTGAGCAATTAGAGTTTATAAAATAATAAAACTGTTGTGATGTGTTAGTTTTTGATGAAGTATTTTGAATATTAAGGTATCTTCGCATTTTGAATAAATTGAATACTTAATTTCCTCTGAACTATAAAACAGACTGTGCATGAACTTTGTGTGGTAGTTTATAAGATAAACACCTTCAGTGTGGAAAGTATTGATTTCATACCTTTAAAAATGTAGAACATTCAAAATTTAGTTCAGGGCCCCTTAAGCATACACCTAGAAAATACTCAGGGCTAATGATTTGACATAGATATACCGGAGAATAACGTTGTATAAATAGTTAATTAATTAAATATAACGGTCTGGTATATGGAGATTTACATTAATAGGTATACTTTTCGACGGTATTGTAAACCGCAGCAGTTGGTTTCAGTAGATTATCCACTCATTAGGCAGAAAGAAGGGAAACCGACAAACGTGCCCAGACGATCCAAGAAACTTGATCTATTCAAGTAACTTGACGCTGCTAGTAATAATCTTCCCCTTTTGTCCTTAACTCTTTTAAACCTTCCAGTCATAACTGCCGTGCCATTATGCAACATAATTTCTACACCGTTCAAGGTCTCCTGATTTTCACCCCGACTTCGCCTATAAAGTTCTCAGAAATGCAGCTGGCAACATAGTTCTACTCCCTTAATTACTCGTGTGAATTCTACGGGCGGGCTCCAGAGATCCAACCCTTCGCTAATAACCTACATACCCATTTATAATAATAGCAAACTATTCTCTTTTCTGACGAACTTTGTATATTCAAACGTGTTATGTTATTCCTCTCATATTAATATTTAAGATGATTCTATTTGCTTATTTTGTTCTAGCAATTATTTACTGATAATGATTATTCTTATAATTACTTCAAATTTTAATTCCATTTAAAGTTGCCTATTTTTTGAATCTATAATTTGTGGAATATTGAGTACCAACTGAATATACAGGTTAGGTTGGCAGAGCTACAAGAAGTGCCGTGGTGTGAACCATGCTACAGAATTGTGCGCCGTGTAATTTACTCTTCCCGTTGTACCGCTCTGCTCCAGCCCATTTAATACCTAAATTACATTGTCTGTGGGCGATTGGATGTTTACTGCAGTTACACGCTATACCAACCCCACTCACTCTGTTAAGATAAATAACGCATTTAAATCTTTTTAAATGATAAACGCACCCTATTCTTTTTGTCCCTTCAGGTTCGAAAACGGCTATATGAACATTTCAGCAGTCAACTTGTATATTATATGCTCGTGCGATTAAAATATGGCTTATGGGAACGTTGTTTGTTTTATGAATTTCCTGGCCAGGTTTTCTTCTTACCTCTTTTATATACGGATTTTTGCTGTTAGATTTGGTGTAGCTATAGGGTGTTGTAATAGTGGCAAGAAACTAAGATATGAATTTTTAGACCGAAATGTCCATTTAGATTTTTATTTTTATGTAATACCTTATATTTCTATTTCAGTCACAGAAAATTGTATGTAGAAGAGTGACGAAAGAAAGACATGTGAATGAGTCACGTAAAAGGAAAGCGAGCAGAGAAAACCGTTTGGCTGTAATACTTTGCAAAATGAAAAGCATAGTGCAAAAAGCTTGTCCAAGAAAAAACACTTAGATGTGCCAATTCTCATGATGATTGGTGAAACAGTGTTGGAGTTTATCAATTTTATACTTATCAAAATCCATTTTTATTTTTTTTCTTCGCGGGAATGTGCACAGCTTTGAAAAAGTTTCATCGCACTCGGATGAATGGTATGGGAATCCATATGGTACAAACATTCATATGTACATAAGCAATAATGTGTACATAAATGAGTATTATAACAAAAACGCCAAAAATATGACATCCTATTACTTTGTTTTCCTCTAAATTTTATTACAAATGCACAATTTTCCCCTCGTTGCTAACACACTTTATAGTCTTCTTTGCTATTAGAATTCACAATTGTGCTTCCGATAATCTTTCAATGTGTTTCTTCAGTTTCAGAGTATCTTATATCTTTGCTATTACGATACAATTACTCGACGACACATACATATTTGCTGACAGGCTGGCCGATTCACTCTTCTAAGTAAAACTAACTGTGCACGACGACTTGAACAACTCGACTCTATCACAACGTAAGAAAACTGAAATTCACTCAAAATGAACTGAACTGCTCACTGTTTGTCCTATTGATACAGGAGCCGGCGTCACGTGACCTTCGAGAGCCCTCCGTACACACGTGTAACGATAACTCAGCGGAATTACTAGAAGCTTCTGGACGGTATGAAGTTATGGCGCTGTTCGATCACATACACAGTCACTAGTTACCCTGTAGCCTCGGACCTATATGCAGTTTTATTTTAAATAATAATTTTAGTCTTTATGATTAATGTACAAGTATACTCGTGCCTCTATAAAGCTTATACCGGGCTGAACGGAAGATTTGAAATATTTATATGGAAGTAAAAACCTCTATTTGGAAAGAGATCACAAACTTCACTATTTCAACTCCCCCTAATGAATAAGTGGCGAACTATGCGAAAAATATTTGCGACAATGCAGTGTTGTGTAACAATTGAAACACTGCCTAGAGCAGTGTCTCTTTTTATGTTAACGATGAATGAATTAAATGGGTGAAATAATGCTCAAATGAGCCCGAGGTCCATGAAGCTTTATGTTACCCAACATTCGAAAACCTCGAGAGGAAAAGAAAGGGAGGAAAAAAAAAAAAAAAAAAAAGAAAGAAAGAAAAAAAGAACCTTACCCGAATAACTTACCCTAAGCGAGATTCAAACTCGCAACCTCTTGAACGTGAGGCAGACACGCTAACCATTACGCTAGAACATTGGTGTCATGAGGGGAAACAGGTTACTTTTTCCCCTTTTTACTGTTGCATGTGACATAATACATATGAGGACAAAGAATAATGATGGGAAGATTCCGGGTGGAGTTTGACTCTGGCTTTCTTATATTTTGAAACCCAAAGGGTTGTAGATGCACCGCACAACCAATGTCAGTCAGCCTTAACCTGCGTGGCTGCGCCACAAGTCAAAGGGAGTAGAAGGTGGAAAGAGGAATGACCCACGATGTCATCTTTTGGCACCTTTGCCTTAGAGTAAAGGGAAGAATTGATTCCGCCCAGTTCTGTTACGGAGTGCACTCAGCCTCGATAGGTCCCGGGGGGGGGGGACCAATTGAGGAGCTACTTGATGGAGAAGTAGCCGCCCTAGATCGCAAAGGCCGCATAACTGGCCGGGAGGGGTCGGGGCGCTCCACCCTCCAGTACTGCACCAATGACGCCTGTAGTAGACAGAGGTGGGGAACGCAGCGGCTGGGCGGCAAGCTAAGACCTTTCCTGTGCTGTAGCGCTAGGGGTTTAGTTTTAAATAATGAATAGAGAAAATGAACGCAAAAAGAATATAGCCTCGCGAGTTTAAATGGCGGAATAGTTTCAACGGTTTTTGTGACGTCGCTTCAGTGAGAATGAACGGTCACTCTTAGCTTGTCTGTGAGAAAACCTAGATTTGTTGGAGGGTACAAGTGCGTAGAAACTAAACGACACACATGTTATCGTAAAGGTTATTTGTGTAATTGTGAGTAAAGTTTTATCTGATTAGTGAATTATATTATAATACACGTATATTGATCGGCAAAGTCTAAGTGAAAATAGTGAAAAGATTGAAGCTTTATTAAAAGACGTTATCATCAGTATTGGTGTTATCTTTTCAAAACACAACTCACGCATACCAGGGAGAGAAATCTCATAGCCCATAGGGACTTCGAGGAACTATTAGGCGGCGTGAAGCATTGTTACTTCAAACAATTATCAACGTGTGACCGAAAATATGATGTGTAATGCTGCTTTAAAGGTCACATCAACGTGAAGCAAAGTAAATAATTGCATCAATTGCATGAATTGTTTGTAGAAGATGGAGTGCAGAAAAAAGTGTGATTGTGTTTCATAAAAGAAAGGTAAGTAGAGAAAATCGTGTGAATGTAATGTGTTGCATTTCTATTGCAGTCATAGAAAATTGTATGAATTGTATGTTTAAGGGCGAGCAGGGAAGGTAAATATATCGCAGTAAGAAGCGAGTAGAGAAAGTCATGTGAACGTTAACTTGTAAAGTAAAATAAATAGCAGAGAAACCTTCTCCATGAAAGCACGTGCCAATTTTCGAGGTGATAGGTCAAGTGTTTAAGGCGCGTACAGAGGACAAATGTAAAAACATTCTTTTTAAACTGTTTGTAATATTAGGCATTTCAAAAATTTTCGCTGTGCTGCTTTTCGAAAATTGTTACTAATATTTTATTTAAAAGCTGAAATATAAATGTGAACAACGTAGTTTTTTAAGTCCTTCTTGTAGCTATAACCGAATGTGTGACGAACCATTTCTGCCAACATTTAGTTAAAATAAAAATAAACTTTTGTAAGTGTCTGTGGAGTGGAACTAAAAATAAGTGACAGTGAATAAAGAACGTTGGATAAGTGTAACATCCGACTTTTATTGAAGGGATTGTTAGCTGTAACATCCGACTTTTATTGAAGGGATTGTTAGCTGTAACATCCGACTTTTATTGAAGGGATTGTTAGCTGTAACATCCGACTTTTGCTGATGGGATTGTTAGCTGTAACATCCGACTTTTATTGAAGGGATTGTTAGCTGTAACATCCGACTTTTATTGAAGGGATTGTTAGCTGTAACATCCGACTTTTATTGAAGGGATTGTTAGCTGTAACATCCGACTTTTATTGAAGGGATTGTTAGCTGTAACATCCGACTTTTATTGAAGGGATTGTTAGCTGTAACATCCGACTTTTGCTGATGGGATTGTTAGCTGTAACATCCGACTTTTATTGAAGGGATTGTTAGCTGTAACATCCGACTTTTATTGAAGGGATTGTTAGCTGTAACATCCGACTTTTGCTGATGGGATTGTTAGCTGTAACATCCGACTTTTATTGAAGGGATTGTTAGCTGTAACATCCGACTTTTGCTGATGGGATTGTTAGCTGTAACATCCGACTTTTATTGAAGGGATTGTTAGCTGTAACATCCGACTTTTATTGAAGGGATTGTCAGCTGTGTTAGTATTTGATTTTGGCTCTGGTTACACAGAACAGAATATCCAGTTAGGGACAGAAAAAAAAATGGTGGCTCCATGGAGGCTTAATGTAATCGATTTTAGCATAATTAAACTTTCCATCATTACAAGCTTGTTAATTTGTTGCCCAAACATTGAGTTGACCTAAAACCAATAACGTAATTGTATTATTTGTGTGATGATTTCACCTACGAATCAGTTATAGCGGTTAATTATATGCATAATGGAAGTACCAGAATTGTTAGGTGACAAATGGCAATTTTGGAGCAAAATCTAATAATAGGCATAGTTATAACAGAACTATTTCAGTCGATGACATTTTACAGGTGTTTATGACTTAGTACCTTCAGGTGTTCATTATCTTAGTTATGTTCCCACTTTATGTTGCTATTATAGTCAGTACATGAAGCTACAAGAAGAGTTAGCATTTGTACGCAGCTCATATTCTTCATAATTTTTATATACTTTATGATAACAAAATTAAATGTTACAATAAACAGATTCATTACATATTTCGTTATAGGTAAAAGCTGATTGACCGCATTAGAAGAGCAGAATATTTCGAAAAACCAAGTTGTGTTGCAGCACGGTTTACACAAGTCGATGTTTCCAAGATGCAGCTGAGTTTTTTTAATAATTTATGTTCCATATATTATCATCTGCCGGACAAATAGATGGCGTGTCTCTTGTATCACCACTCGCATTTTAAGCATACTTGCATACACAAATGCAAAGGTTTAAAATTTTGTAACTAATTATGGTGGCGCTGTGGAGGAGCAGTTAGAGCGTTCGCGTGCTACCTAGGTAGCCCGGGTTCGATCCCAGGTATTCGTGGTGGACGCAGCTCCATTATCACCTTTCCAATCATCGATTTCGCTTGCATTTTATATCAAAATCTACCTTCCTCACTCTCATACCTGGTTATGGGCTGATTACCCGCTTCCAGGTCTTCCACATCCATAGGTTCCTCTGCTCCCCGACAGGCGTCTGACCCTAAGCACTGACTTGTAAATCCTAGAGGGTGTAAGTCCTACATAAGGGGAGGTTAATCAGATAAGGAAAAAAAGCCGTTACTAACAAATGGGATAATAAATTCAAAATATTTGCACTGCAAGCTTAAAAATGCCTTTTGGTTAACTATAAACAATTCAAAATTGAAATGTATATTTTTTTAAATTCTGTAGCTTCTATAAAAATACTGATATTTCAGACTTTAATGCTGGAATTCCTTTCTCTGAATATGTACAATGATTTGAAACTCAATCATATTAGGTTAGCTGACTGTTTAAAGTGTTATGAATTTTGAAATTTAAAATCCGCCTTTTCTGACAACTGAATTTTTGTTTAAATAACTACAGAATTCCTATGAATTATGTTAAGACCGTAGTTGCTGGTTCACACTATCCCTTGTCTAATAAGAATTAAAATGATGTATGAATGAGGTGTGTAGCATAATCTTAAGAACACTTTCTTGAGATTTAAAGAGGTAAAAATGTCGAAAATTTGAATTTCGAGAGATATTGAAAATAAATTTTTACAACCCTATGTGCCCAGGCTAACTTGATTGTACAAATTGTTAAATTAAACACACTTCTGATAACAATTAGCATGTAAACTGTACATTTTGAAAAGTAAAATGTCAGGGTTATTACAAGTCAAAAAGCTTAAAATTTTGAAAAAATGTACCATTTCCACGTGTAGCTTAAGGTAGAAATGTATTTACATTTTAACCCAAAGTTGATATCGATATTCCAGAGGAAGTAGATTTAATGGTACCAATAATGACAATGATTATATTGATGAAGATAATAATTACTAATAATAATAATAATAATAATAATAATAATAATAATAATAATAATAATAATAATAATAATAATAATAATAATAATAATAATAATAATAATAATAATAATAATAATAATAATAATAATAATAATAATAATAATAATAATAATAATAATAATAATAATAATAATAATAATAATAATAATAATAATAATAATAATAATAATAATAATAATAATAATAATAATAATAATAATAATAATAATAA
The DNA here is from genome assembly GCA_030765045.1 of Tenodera sinensis. Classification (NCBI taxonomy): domain Eukaryota; kingdom Metazoa; phylum Arthropoda; class Insecta; order Mantodea; family Mantidae; genus Tenodera; species Tenodera sinensis. The sequence continues at coordinate 145,202,912 of CM060966.1, forward strand.
TAATAATAATAATAATAATAATAATAATAATAATAATAATAATAATAATAATAATAATAATAATAATAATAATAATAATAATAATAATAAATAGACCACATTTGTTTCTGTGAAACACCACTTTGGTGCTTAGGTTCCTTATGTCAGACCCACAGTTTGAGTATGAGAATTCGTACGGTTGTGAACAGGGCTGCAAGTTAGAAGCAGCAAGAGAAGCTGGGATTACCATGCTTATCGCGCACCAGGCGAGCCAACGTTACGAATTTTCTAATTACATTTGAATTTCCTATATAAAGAGATTAGAAGGTCGACGGTGGCATACGGTTGGTGGCCCTGTTTTAATTTAGGTAAGAGTGCCAGCTCACATACACATGCACGCGCTCCTATTTCTTAATAGCACTGCCGAGAGAGGGTTACCAACTTGGTTCTTACCGCCCTTCCCTTCATTAATGTTCACACCTAATCCGATTCCATTTCCAAAAGTCGGTCTTGCTAAACCTTCACTGCAACAACTTTGTTTCGTGATTGGGTGGCGGCAAATTGCGGCAGTGTTTCAATTGGCCGCAAGTGGGTGCTATGTAACGCACACTGTTCTCGTAAAACTGCTCTCGGCTGTAAAGGAACCGCAGTGAAATGCTTAAACTGGAATTATGCTCCTTCAGTTTCGGAAGAAAATATCTTGTTGGGAATCTTTGAAGAGCGAAGCAGGGATGATAGTGCAATAGGTATTCCTGAACTTTCAGTGTATTGTGGAATTGACAATGTGGCAAATCCCATTTCTGATACCAGTGGGACGAATGACACTTTCAGTTACTTTATTTTCCTTAAAACTGAATCACATAAACACATTTCCCTTTTTTATCCTGAACACAATCTACAAACAGTGATACCTTTTCAACTCACAGTTGTTTTGTTTAAACGTAACCTAGCAGACTATAACGTAGCACGGATTTTTCTCTAAATCCACCTTTCGTAAACAAGTCCGGCATGTGAATAGTTCCGAGAATAGTCTGAAAACTCTTTGTTTTTTCACAGTATTATTGCACTTTAAAGATATTTCAGAAACTTTTCATGGTAATCTATGTATATTAAAAATGAAAAAAGAGATAAACAAAACCAAAAACAATTTAGCAAGAATATTTACAATAAACCAGTATGTAAATGCCGTAGCTGGGCTCACGTTATCGCGTTAATTGCGGAGCTTCTTTTTGGCTATTACATACACATTTGCATTGTTTGATGAATGACAATTCAGAAAATAAAGATAAAATAATATTATAACGTTAAAACCGTAAGGAAGGTCAGGCTAATAACAATCAAGTGGTGGCACAAAGAATTGCTGGAACATTCGAAAAGTGTCCAGCAGCAGGCGTGTTTGTGCAACACTTTAGAAAAAGAATAAAGTGCGAAAAGAGAAATTGGGCTGAACTTCTGCTAAATTACCTTGGTGTCAGGAGTGGGATTCGTCCAACTTGTCTCAATACTAAGTTATTACGCCACGAAATAGTATACAACGAACATACACAGGAAACTGTAGTCTATACGTAGTTTCAAGGTAACACTTTAGCACTTTGTGATTGACTAGAACAAACAACGAGGTTGCACTACTCCTCAGTGATAAACTTCTTTTTCTTCTTTTTCTTCTTCTTCTTCTTTTTCTTCTTCTTCTTTTTCTTCTTCTTCTTCTTCTTCTTCTCCACTTTATGGCATAGGCAATCAAAACATTCATGCTAAAATAGTGCAGCCGAATCGTATGTACATTTGCATGCTATTCTCAGTAGTTATCACCTGTGGTGTTCAGCTCTCTGTGGCCCATGCCCTAGTTGATTGTCCGCGCTACAATCGTGAGCGCCAGTTGTTTGGCCTGGGTTCTACTTTAAAGTCGATCTTAGGTGACGACCCGGTAGCTGTGGATTCAGTGCTGAGGTTCATCGGCAGTATTGACTTTGGTAAGCAAGTTTAAATTTTATTTAGTGGTTTTACTTTTTACCTTTTACATTTTATCTGCTTACCTTTTTAGATCATTTTACACGCTTTTAACTATTTTGAGCTTACCTTTTAGACAAGTTTTAAGTTTTAACTGTTTTAGATTTTGTCTGTTTTAGCTTGCGTTTTAATGTTTAACTTTGAGTTTTAAGTGGTGGTGAATTTTATCCGTTTTTTATCTTTTGACTTGGGGCTCTAATGACCTAGCTGTCGACGGGCCCTTAAACCCTAATCACTCACTCACTCACTCACTCACTCACTCACTCACTCACTCACTCACTCACTCACTCACTCACTCACTCACTCACTCACTCACTCAGTAGATATTCATGTAGGAGGTGAAGTTTCAAGTTAGGACTTGTCGGGTAAGAAACACGATACTCAATTCCTGCAACATAAAGAAAGAGGAGGAAATCTTCCACCTAGAAACTTCAGTACTCTAGCAGCTAATGCCGTCGCTCTTTTAGTATGCACAGAATGTGCTAGCAGTTCACTTTGTGTGCCTTAGAGAGAAACCATAACAGGTAACTACTGTGCCAACTTGATTGGAAAATTTCGTGAAACAGTTAAAGAGAAGAGACAAGAATCATAAACATCTGTGCTAAGCAGACATTTCTGCACAAGTTATGTTTTATCATTCACCACGCTAAGTTTAATGTCAATCATTTTAACATAATACAATTATTGTGTAACAATTAGTTACTTAAGACTGAATTCTAAAGCCTAGCTTGAGCTATTTTTTGTAGTGTTTAACTCCCGCTTTTACTGTGATTTAAACGTAAAATATTAATTATATATTTCTAATTCTCTTGTCTCTTGCATATAATAGTTTCAAACAGAATTTTAATTCACGAAGTGCTTGTTTGTACACAAAATAAAGAATGAATAGGTAAGGATGTGTGTGTGTGTGTGTGTGTGTGTGTGTGTGTGTGTGTGTGTGTGTGTGTGTGTGTGTGTGTGTGCGTGCGTGCGTGTGTGTTGTGAAAAAATTGCAAAATCCAGTCCAGTTATTTTTGTTATCTTTTTTATCAATTTATTTTCTTTCTAAACTTGTGCACAAAAACAAGAGTTCTCTTCTACAGACGTTAAGACAATATAGTCTTTCGTGATACTACAACTACAAATGTTTTCTCGTAGCGTTGACTCAGTCCTTTCATTGCCTCTCCTAACTTTCTCTGTCTCTCAAATACTAACATCGATGATACAGTCATTCAACATTGGTTCAAACTTTTTCATTTCGACGCCACATATCCTTCGCATCTGTCTCGCACTTACACACTCATCGATTCAAAAGCTGCCTACCCTCATGTGCTCCACAATCTTTTACACCTTTTATGACGTAGCCAGATCCTTCTCGAACTTCTTCAAACGAACTAGCTGCCGGACACTTCTCGAATCATCTGGAAAAAAAAGAACCCTTTTGGTTCTGCAGCATGATTATTGTCACGTGTTTGCTCGCGTGAGTAGTGTGGGGAAGCTTGAGCGTCTTTGATACGCGCCTGCTTATATGATATGAAGTAGACCGTCCTTTCTTGTGCGCCGCCGTTGTGAAGGAAGGAATAGCTTGGATGAGGATATAGCATTTGTTACAAAAAGATCAAAAACTGCTCGAAAGATGCATTAATATCTATGGTTTGAATTCTCAAGTCTGTGCATTCAAACCTCGTGTAGCAGTCAATAGAATATTAAATACCGCTACCCAAAGTTCCTTACATAGATGGCACAGAAAGGCGACTATAAAACTAGTGCTCACTATCAATAAGTTGTGAATGTAGACGTAGCAGAAATAACACTATCTACCCTATATAACACTCTTGCAAAGCAGTCTCACCTTTGTAATTATACTTTGCAATTAAGCATAACGAAGACAGTAAAATAAATTTGTCGCGCAGTGAGTTGCGAGAAGGGTAAAGGACATTATTATGTTAAATGTTAATTGCCTGTATCATTACCAGGCAGCAAAACTTGGGCATGATGAGAAACACTTGGATGACTTCAGATTATGTGTACCTTGGTGTTATTCACAATGCGAAAGTGAGTCCTGCTGATTTGCAGTTCTGCATAAAGTTGTGGATATGCCGAATTGTCTCTCATTAATGATCTATTGAAGGGAAACGGTCCACCTGAAAATAATAAGATAAAATCAAGTGACCAAGTATTCACGTTTGCTCGCATCACATCATGGAATTTGTGTAAATCTGTCACAGAAAATGGAATCTTACATGTGTGATTTTAAGTGGTAAAAATATATATTCATTATGAATCAATTAATCATAGTATACATTATTTCGGCTGTCTCCTTAGTGTGGTGGTAGTGCTACTGCTTACCAAGCGGGAGATCCGGGTTCGATTACCGGTACCGTGTGGGGATTTTCTTCCGCTGGAAGGCCTAGTCCGGGGTGCACTCAGCCTCATTGGGTTCCCAAGGGGTCAATTGAGGAGATACTGAATTAAAAGTAGCGATCCCTGGTTGCGAAGACCACGTAACCGACCTGGAGGGGCCGGGTTGTTAACCAGGTCCCACTTCCAGAACTCCACTTCACTCGTGAAGGGCGGAGGTGAAGGACGCAGCGGTCAGGCGGTAGGCTTTGGTTCGGAACGGGATGTTGCGCCTTGGGATTATTGTAAATTATTTCTCCGGATGAACGAAATATTCACCCTAAATAAGTGCGAATAAAAGTTACTGACATGGTTTTTTAAATATTTTGAAGCGTGAGCAGTTGGTACTACATCGAGTTCTTGATTTATATCGCTTTTTTTTTTTTTTTTTTGTTTTTTTTTTTGACCTTCGGTTACACCTAACTTGTTCCAGCGGTGTCCAAATTTCGCTACCTGATCGTTACATACCTTGTCACTCGTCAGAGCTCGAATCCTGAGGTTGTCCACGTAATACAGTCGATTTTACGCTCGCAATTATTATATGTAACTTTAATCACCAGGAAGTTCTTGCATACATCCTTTGAAACAGACTATCCCGATTCGCTAAAAATACCTGGATACGATGTCGCGGAAACCTTTTACCGTTTAAGCTCCTTGGTGACTGGGATTCTAGTATCAAACTAAATAACACAGGTAGGTAACTGCGCAACTGAGGCTATCTATTAGTAAGTTACTTAAGTACGTGGTACAAGAAGGCAATTATGTAATTGTATGTAACAAAATGAACAGATAATCGTTGCTGGATGTTGCAAAAATCAACTTAAGTACTTATTTAAACAATCCAAAATTTTTACAACTTTGTTGCTTAAACATTATTAGATATACCTATGTGCACGTATTACTTTCCTAAAATTATAAATGTTGGTATTGATGAAATTATAAACCATGGTTCTAGTGGAACAAAGAAACTGCAAATCTGAGGTGTTAAAACACTTCTTTCTGATAATAAATGTATGAAACTAACTCTGGTGATCACATCCCCTCGAAAAGTGAAGGGCTACCAGGAACAGTGAAGCCAATATAACACTTGTCGGCTATATTTTGCAATAAAAGTTCAAAGATAAAGTTCAAAGCAGCGCTACAGTGGAGCGGGAATGCGTGGGACGGTTTCCAGATCTGCTTTTCCTGGAAATTAATTTTCATTATACCCAGCCAATAGCTATCCTCCTCTTCAATCTACTTGATTCTCAGATACATTCTCATTTCTGTAAATTGGATGAGATTCCAAATAAAAACTGAAATTGTGTACGGCACTCATTTCAGCTTCTCTGAATTATAGTAAAATGAACGGCCCAATGCATGGTATAGGAATAGGGTGAGTGCCTCATAATTACAATTTAATTCTAATAAATTCATTCCATGACAGTAATAGCGTTATTTACAATATAAGGCTCTTATCACTCGGCTGAAGGGTGCAAGTAAATGTGTTTCAATAGAACACTTTAAGTTCTAGAGGCTCTGGAATGTGAAGAACTTAGAACGGATCACAAAAGGGAATAAAAAATGAATACCTCAATTAAATATCTAACATTTTAATCAAATTTTGAAGGTGTGTCGCTTGGTTATGCGACGTAAAGCTCTCAAACTCTCTCAATCGTAGAAGTAAGTTAAATGTCCACATAAACGTCTCTCCAATCTTTGAAACGTGGTGGGGGCTGGGTGATGCCTGTTAAGGTAAAGTCGTTGATAGATCTGGCTGGTCTGTCTTACAGTCTTGAGACTTTCTCACGATGAGAATCATTTCGGTATATTCTGCATGAGTACAAGGTCACTTTGGCGCAGGGAAGTGGCGATCACATCGTCCGCAGACAGCCTCCGAGTATTGGCGGGCAAACCAAAACCTTTCGGGATTGGGAGAAAATGCCAAATCCCTACCTCAAAAACTGAGGATCTATCCGAGTACCCTGAGGATAAAACAGGGGCCTTAAGCGCTCGGCTAATCCCGTACCTTAAGAAAAGTCGTATTAAAAAGGAACATGTGAACTTCGGACAGCGAGGTAAAGCCCTGATATCACGATAGTGGTAGAATAGAGACATTGAAGAAGAAGAATAACAATAAGAAGTCTAAGGCCACAATTTTTCGTTCTCACCTGATGATGAAAGACTGCTGAACATCATGCAAAAGTTAATACAATCTCATTTTACAATTACTAAACTGCTGTTTGTCGCGATGTCTGGTTTGTAAAAAATAAAAAATAAAAGAAAGAAAAACCACTGCATGCTGAACATTTACCACCGAAACTTGAAACACATATTTTTGTATGTTGGATTGCGTGAAATAGTGAACTTAAATGCATAAGTGCTTTATAGAACAGAATCATAACTAATTTCATGGGAATTGCATGTTTGAAAGTGTCGGATAAAATATCCTAATGCAATTAAGAATTACACCTCTAGATTTAGGTTCCTGAGAATAACTATCTGACATTTTGGCCTTGTAGGTGTGCGTATCCAAGTGTGCGTAACGTATATCTTTGTTTGAAGGTATGAATTTCGATTAAACGTGTTTTATATACTTAACACTATATCCTTTCAATTGTCCTAATTGAACTATAGATATAAATGCAAAATAATTCCATGTTATTTACTTAAGGTAATACACAGATTAATTTTAAGACATTTTAAGTGGTGGAGGTAGTTGAAATTTCAGTTCGAACTTTCAGCCTGTTTTACTTTAGGGCGTAACAAGCAATATTACCGGAATTTTACACCTGTACATATTTTAAATCTTCAATTATATTTTTGAAAAAATATTGCGACGTCCAAAATGAAATATCTTGCTCAATTTTTCACTAAATTGCATGTGCAACTTTTTCATAAGATTATAGAAACACTTGAAAAATGTATACATTGTAATTCACTGCGGATGGAACAAAACACATATATACACCGAAATATATAATGTGCTGCACTCACACGGCTTGCTCCACACAAACTATTCCTATAAATGCTTATTCCTGCACCTTCTTCATGTTAATCCAGATAAACATTTGCTGAAATTATCGTATTGCTGATTTTCTGGTAGGTGCAAGGAAAATATGGGAATACAGTAGGCTTTGAGTGATAACAAATCTTTCATAGCTTGTCGCTATGGGGTGACTTTCAAATTCCATTCTCTTTGCATGGCCAAGAGTTAAACAAAATAATAATGACTTCGCAATTCAGAATGAGGGGTCTCGTAAATGCAGTAACTGACTAGTTTGGGTTTCAATACGTTCAGAGTTGAGGAAACCTATTTGTTAATAATTAGATTAAGAAGTAACAGAAGGGAATTGAAAAAAAAAAAAAAAATATGTGGGAAAATATATGTATGTCTCTAAATGCAGTGCAAATTGAGACGGGAAAAGTGGATTTAAAGTTTTGCATTTGTTTGGTATTAAACATTGACACTCACTCCCACAGGTTTAGTATTCGAAAACGAAATAGTTCTTTAATTCAGATTCAATTATTCTTCTGTCTACGTTACATTAGTCATTGGATGATTATGCCTATTGACCAATTAAAAATAAAAATTAAGTGGCCACTTATTACACATAAAAACCGGAAATAACACATTGTGAGAAGCACGAACGAAGAAATCCCAAGCCACAGTGGAATACTCTTGCAAAAGAAAGAAGGGATCTCAAGGTTTCAAATGTCCTTTCTTGAAATTCTCGCTGCTCGCTGCCAGAAATCCATTTCTGTTTCCAGTAATTTAATTTGTGTGATGTGTGTAAGTGGTCAAATAACAGCACCATAAGTTATTATACTTTTGACAATACTATTATAAACATGACTCTTTGTTTTATTGATAGTATACTTATCCTTTAACACTTCATAAAAAGCACAAAGTATTTCAAAATTAAAACAAGTAATATCTAGGAAATGGTTAATGCTACCAAACATTCATCATAAACGCACACTTTTATCGTGTAATAACTGTTTGCCCAGCTTTTGTGATTTGCAAACCACAAAATGAATTGAGAGGGGAGACTTGACAAGCTATTCTTTAAAAATTCAATATATTCATTTTATTTATGTGTTGATATAATTACCAAACACTTGCTATTTTAATACAAAGCAGTCTTTGGCAACATTTTTCTTTCAACTAGCCTGTGGGAATTTTCTTGACAATTTTCGTGTGTTATCCTTGGAGTTTAAACACCATATATATTCATTTGAAGCAGTATCTTGTGTAAGCCCTCTGAAATCATACTAAGTGGAAAAAACAGAGGCAATAGAGACTGAATTCACTTGTTATATAAATAACTAAGGAAAAATTGATGTAGAAAAATTGAAGAAATCATGTATATATCGAATGTGAAGGATATAAAAATTTAAATGTAATAGTTGAATAAACCAGTTTTTAAGTGTTAATTCGAATCAACTGTTCGTTACAAGTTTGAATTGTGATATAGGCCTTGTACGATCGTTCATAGTGCCACCAAGCCGTACCCTAAGATTTATGAATAACAATCGTCAAGCTCTCTGTCTGATGCTAAGCCATGGGTGTAATAAGACTCCAAGACATCTCTATACATGTGACATATAATACAAAAGTGAAATATTTCTTATTTATTTGTGAGTTATGTGGTATTTACGTACACACGAGCAGACCAAAGCTATGTTCAAAACTTATATTTCAGGTGAGATTTCGATATTAAAATTTTGAGTGGAATGCACTATTTCTTTTAGGTATTAAAGATAAGTATGCAAAGGTACTTTGAGGAAAAATACAGTGAAAAGAGGGATAGAAAAAGAAATACAATCAGCAAAGTTTGATCATGAGTATAGGTTATGGTAAAGTTTCACATCCCTGCTGCAAGAGGCTCTAATTACACTGAGAGAGCTATAGACGGAATGTTTACTAGCTCGCATTTTAAGGGCTTTAAAACCGGAAGTTTATATTATAGACTGATGCTCAGTCGTTCAAGCCCCTGGGCCCTTTTACTTGCTGCTCATTTTCGTGTTTTGTCATCCGATTGCACCCAAATGGCGCAAAGTTGCTGCAGGATATGCAAAATAATTTACTTTGCAGAGGCTGGCGACGAATCAAGAGAAAGGAGAAAACAACGCATCTAAAGCGCCAGGGAGAGTGAAGTCATGTGAGATTTATAGTTTATGCATCAGTTGCTCCAACACTACGGCGTTAAAATTACCTGCTCGACTTATGATTAGCCATGGGCACTGCTCAAGTTTTCAATTATTTACCGGACTTGAACACGCTTTTTTCGGTAGGGGTTGGTAGCAAGCGAAGGTTTGTGTTGAACATCCAACGTTGATTACTTCTGTATCGAAACTCTTAACCGCAAAAAATAATCATCACGTCATGGGCATGAAAAAAAGAGCTGCAGCAACAAATCTAAACCATAAAAAATAATTGAATTGTTCCCCCTCCACATTACCCAGGAGGTCTATTCCGGAGCACCTCGGAACTAATGTGACTACTGCAGGCAAATCTGTGTATAGGTCTGCTTGGAGTGCGAACGAAAGAGTTCCTTTTTTTCTAACTGCGTGGGGACTTGTGGGATGAGAACGGCGTAGGGGTTGGAGACAAAAGAGAGGAAATTGCTCGACTATACCGAATTCTCTTAAAAAAGAAAAAAAGAAAGGAATTTTCATTATACGCGCTATATCCTCCGGTTTTGTGTTAACACTTTGCAGGGTCGAACTACAGAAAAAGTCGGATGATAAGTCCTTTGGTGATACGAAGGATATAATAAGGACACGAGGTTTTTTGTCCAAATGAACGTTTCATTCATTTTCTTTTGGAGTGTGAAGCTGAATGGGTTGCAATTAGAATGAGCAGAAAAAGTACACGCATAGAAGCTCAAGTGCCAACAAATGGCACAGTACGCCGGGTATGAAATATCGAATTGCCTTCATTATTCTCATGAAACACTAGAACATTCTGAATGTAAATTATTTAGAACCATTATTTATGGTTACTTTACCATTCGTTACGATTATTCCGTTTATTTAACACTGCTATTGAATTTATTATTATTCAATTCTCTATAAATTTACGTCTAACCTAATACATATATATCTTGGTTTGTTTTAAAAGGTTCCTTTTGCAATGCACGAGGCATTATAATTAATTTTAGTATTTTCTAATGTATCTTCAAAGAGCAGTTTGAAATAATATACCTTAATTTACTATGGGATAAACCTTTTCTTTTCTGTATAAAAGTGGAATTTTTCTCTATTTCGTGCTGTCTTATCCAGCATGGCAGTGATACACAAACAAAGGGGTGGTAAATAAATATAGGAATATCTAGAGATAAGTGTCTCAAGCAGTAATGTAAAACGGTGCACTTGAGGGCAAGCGCGCGCTTCGAAGCTTAGCAGGCTCACGCTGCCCGTAACAGCACCACTTGCTTGCTGCTTGGGAGAGTGTTAATGAGGGCTGCACAACGTGCATACCATGGAAAAGGCGAAGCCATTTTCACATTTGCAGTCCTTTAAGGGAACACTGAAGTGGTATTTTAGCCTGTTTGGTCAAGAAATTATATTTTTTTGACTTTTATTGCAAAAATGCACCATAGCTTAAAGAATATATGTAATATATATGCGAAGTTTTAATTTCCTAGGAGGAAGAGATCACATATTTTGGACGCCATTCTTAAAGTGGTGCACCTCTGCTTCTGCCTTCCATTACATGAAGGCTTGGAATAAATTGCTTTTAAAGGTTAAGAGCTCTGCTGCCTAGGCATTCTCCGCAGCCCAGTTGAACAAGTTATCTAATAAATCCCCTTGCGGGCAGCTTTTTTCGTTTGTAATTTGTTGGTTTCTGAAGTTATTTACCATACTTCTATTTGCCTTTACGGATTTCTGCTGTTTACAAGTTCATCTTGTACATTTGGACATGTGATATCATTACCCATCTCTGCTCTCAATACGAATTTAGTAATACAATCAATAGAATGTATTTCAAAATTCATAACGTGGTCCCTATTTTTCAAAATGAATATTTTGTTCCAAACCATGAATTCAATGGTTTTATTTAATTTCTTTAATAATTTAACCTCGGGATTTACTTCATGATTGAGTGGCCAAAATGATCTGCCACCGCTGATTCCTCTGTTTATATTTAATGTTTCTAAAATGTTCGTTTTTCTAGTTTCCAAATGACGTTTTGTCTTACCAATGATTGGAATTTTGATATTGGTAATAATTTTTAAAATAAGTAATATAATAATGCTCTGTTTTATGACACTTTGCTGTGTTAAAATTTTTTCTAAGAAGAAAGCTATTCAATATAAGAAAATTTCCAACCTTTAATTTCTTACAAATGTAATACGCGTATAATTTCTAAAAATCAACCCTTTAGTTAAAAATCTGACGGGGTGATAGATTGTGATTGTAGCCAATAAAATTTATATAAATTAGGAGTAATTCATATATCAAGAGTGTGACCATATATTGAAATTAAATTAGTACACACATTTCTCTAGTTGCCGGAAATACCTGTAACTTCAATAATTTAGAAAATCACATTTTTCATTTCGGTTTACCCCTAACATAAGCAGAGAAATTAAATAAGTATTTTAACATTGAATACACACTTAGAGGAGTTGGATGGAATATTTTCAGATTTGGAAGTTCTCAAATCTAAACTGTTGCTTCCCTGATCTGTTGAAAACCACTGTTAGCATGTCATCTGTTTGAGAAAATAGTTTACATTTAAATGTACTCCCCCGGTTTTTACTGATAGCAAGAACACAACAATTAATATTGGTATGTCTCATTTGATTAATTTGATCCAATTTCAAATACATAGCTTCCGAATATGTGGCTAAATCTATTGTTTATTAAATACATTCAATTACACTAATGGATTGGAATGAAACGCTTTCTAAACAAATCAGCAGTGATGTTAAAGTAATAAGCAATTATTTATACATTCTGATCACATATTTTAACGCTTCAAAAACACAACTTTCATAGAAATGTACACTGGCTGAACGAACTGATGAATTGGTGAGACTGACAGCTTTAATTCCACCTTTGACTACATAGTTCTGTACAAAGTTTTGAAAGAATTTATTTATCTACATACAAGGAAGTATACATTTTTATTTTATTTTGTTTAATGTTTATAAGAAAGTTACGCGGGGTGTTTCACATTACAATGACTAAGTTTGCGCATGAAAATTAGTAATTTCCTTCTCTTTAAAAACGAAACAATGGTACGGAAAACATCTTCCCAGACTATAAAGCCTCCTTACTTGAGTAGTGTAGAATTAACCAAGATTGCTCTAACTTTGATGGTCACGTTCATTATTGTTGATGGTAGCAAAGTATGTTGTCGAATAAGCAGTAGTAGAGCACACGGGCAAAGAAAAAACATAAATGTTGTTAAAAATATCCAAAATGTTCAAACCCACCTCTATGGTTTAGAGGTAGCGCGACTTCCTCACATGAGGTCCCGAGTTCGAATCCTGGTTAGCGTGAGTTATCACAATAAGGGTTTATTTTCTTCCGTTTTCCTTTAGGCTAAGAAAACAAATGTCGGGTAACTTTAAACTATATGGAACTCAGGCTCATTTGAGTATCATTTCACCCAGTGATCGTTTGATATGGTCTACCACCTTAAAGGACATTAAACCTTAAAAACAAAGAACGAAAAGAAAACCCAAAAGTGCAACGCGAAGATTTTAACCAGATTTCTCCTACGCAAACTAGTTTTACAAGAGAAAATATTGAGCTAGTCTGTATGGCCCAGTTGGCCACCTTAAACACCGGCAACGCTGGGTGTTTCAGCTAGTATGTGATAAAATCTGTTCTGAAAATGTTTATCCGGATTAACCTGAAGCAGATAGAAGAATATAGTGTGACGCCTGGTGGCAGCCGCCGTCGAAGAGACGCTCAAGGTAAAGCTATCTTACAACACTGCTTGTAAATACACGGACCGATAACAATGGAGCGGCCGGAGCAGCAAAGATTATGAGCGTGGCAAAACAAAGCGATTCCAGCCTGTTCGAGAAACTTTCGACTCCGGCGTATTTCCGAGAGTTTCTAGAAAAGGTGGATTTTCCAGAGAATTCCCTGGCCTATGTAAGAGAGTGGGGACGGGCGGGATTATTTAAGTGTTGAACAAGATACTTATTAGCAGCTTTTATTTACGTCTGTTTGATTGAGTGTGAGTGTATCGTCTGAAGCAGTTTCCGAGACAGAGAAAGGGAACATTAGTAAAGTTTGTGTGAAGGTTGCGAGAGGGTAGAACAACTGTGAGTTACAAACTGTAAATCATGTTAACGATAAACTCTGATGTGTTGCACTCACATGACTTTCTCTACTCTTGTACCAACTATTCTCACAAACTCTTATTCCCCTATCTTTTTCATGTTAGACGAGATAAATAAATTATCTTGTTGCTCATTTTCTTGTAAATGGAAGAGGAATATGGGAATACAATTGGCTTTGAGCGATTGTCAAATGTTTCAAAGCTGGTCGCTATATAAAGACAAATTCCGTCCTCTTTGCACTGCAAAAAGATAAAACGGTGAATAAACGACCTTTCATTTGACAAAAGTACTGCAAAGCTCGCACAAACGCAACGAATATCTCCGATATATTTCACACCACGAAAAAATGCATTTGCACATAAATTGTGTATTTTAACGAAATCTACACTTTTGTACAGTAGGATTTGGTCTATCTCTTATCTCTTCTTAACTCAACGTACTTGCTCTTCTTTACGTGCACTTTCCTGCACTTTTAATCATTTATTTTGTTTATTTTTAGTTTTTTATAGTGTATCACAAGAAGCAGCTTTTAGTGTCTGTATCCTCAGAAGCAGCTGTCTGTTAGACAGATAGAGTAATAGGACTGTGAGCAGTATTTGTCAGTGTTATGATAACAGCTGTAAGTTGCAAGGTCACGACACCTTTTCTCAAATATTTATGTGGATTCACCTCAAGCAGACAGTAGAACAAACTTGTGTAGTGTAGTTTGCTGAAAACTAGTCGAGAAGGTCATATGACTATAATACACCAGAATTTTATGTGTACATTAGCTTTTAGTTATCTGGAACATTTGTATGAACTGTGTATGGAATTGAGAGCCCTAGTGATCACCTGTATTTTGTAGAGGGCACGTTTGCCCGTTGAGTAAATTTGCTGTGTAGAGTCACTGAGTGTTTTGACAGTAAAATCAATGACTGAAATAGGCAGGATTATCTTTCTAATCCCGACGCTACTGGCTTATATTTTGGTTTATATCGCTTTTTTTTTTCGCTACATTGTCGAATCAGCAGAACCTTGCACATCGAGCTCTGATTAATCAGCTCCAATTTCGCACAAACCCCAAAGTTCCGGGCGGGCGTATCAATTTACAGGCTTTTACGACTTGCCTCAACTTGATGCACGTTAATGGTTTTGTTTAATGCACTCCGCTGATGATACAGACATTTCGCTGGAATAATGCGATTACTTAGCCCGCCATCCGCCTCGGCAAATAGTTCCCTCACGTTATAAACTATACATGGGAATTAGACCATGAAACGGCTTTTCCTTGGGTCAGGTTATGACCTATTATGGGGGTGCACAGCGCATCTGAATGTAAATTTGAATCATTTCCGGGGGGAAACATTTGCCAAGCCTCGAAATTGTTTTCTCATCCCACGACCTCTGACTACAAGATGGTTCGGTGTTTCTTTGAGAAAAGAAAAGGGAAAAAATGTTTGTGTTTTGTAGCCGAGGCTCTAGCTCTTGTTTCAACTCGGAATTGCTTCCCCGTGCATCTTAGCAACTGGAGAAAAACATACGCCCTCCCCACATCTCCTTCCCATCGACCACAAAGTTAGTGTTTAAACTCTCTACACGAGTGGTCTGGTTCAAAGTTACTTTATGCAGGCTCTGGAAATTTCAATCCACAAGATTCCCTTCTTATGGCGATTTTACATCTCCGCGCTCTGCATTAATCCCATCGCTTCACCAATAAATTTCTGAACGTAAACAATATCGTACATAAGCCGCTACATACATGTGATATATGTACACTGACTGCATAAAAAGTGGCTAGATTCGCCATAATGCTTTTCCCTCCATAAGGCTTCAGACTTCAAATAACCTACGTTTGACTCTGCACAGCCGGTATCAATTCTCTATATGAATGATCTTAAAAATGTTTGAATGATAGAAAATCGAATCAATAAATGATATTATAATCCTTATGAAATGAACGGTGATTCAGATGTCGTCTCTATGAAAGAGTTTTGCTACGATTGGTACACAAGGAGACACTAAACCAATACGCTACAATTCGACATTAGAAGAAGGGGTGAAGAAGCACATTAAATCTCAGTGAGAGAACATTAATGAGAGGTGAGAAGTATTTTTTTAGGGGAGGAGGGGGGGCTGGGGCTTGTGGATGTTCATCAATTTACCAGCGACTACCTAAAACTACTTGATATGTCCATAAAAGAGCTTAAGAATATTTGTATTAAATTTTTTTAAAGAATTCTGTTAATGTTATATAATCGTTTATACGCGACGTTTTAAGTGTTACACATGGCATCTTTGGTGACTAAGCATTCCGTATTAGTGTTAATGTTTTTGTTATCATTTTTACTCTCATTATTGCTGTGCCATGTAGGTGTAATTATATAAGTTTTGAAGTTGTTTAACTTCTTTATTGCTGTTCTTTTCTAAAAATAATTTTTATTGTAATTCTGTTTCTATTCAACGTATTCCGGATCTATGGGGTGAACCTCACTGGAGGGCATAGTATATCTTTCAAGGAAGTGACACGAAGATTTTGAAGAAAATTCCTTCACCCTAAATACCCTTTACATGGATATCATTTTGGAATTCTTTTTATCAGAAATGGCTCTAACGATTTTGATTAAAATGCCTTATGTTTCAGATATTTTCGTGGTAAATGAAATGTATATTTTGAATTTTCGGACTATAGCCAGTATAGTCCTGTTTACTCTCGATAACTTTTGCATAACTGGTAAAGCGTAAGAGATTTAGTGTACAAAAAATATAGATTTCTTTAAACAGGAATTTATGTACAAATAAATTTTTTGTGGAGTGAGCTATTTCGGAGATATTCTTTGTTATATGTGTATTTGGTAATACTTACACTTTTCTCTGTCGTTATTCACTTTTTTTAGTCTCTTGGTTGTGCAAGTTTCTAAGTTTTGAGATTTGATTATCGCTCAAAGCTTATTGTATTCCCACATTTCCCTTGCACCTCCAAGGAAATATGCAATACCTAGATGATTTCTGTAAATGTTTATCTCGACTAACATGGAGAAAATAGAAGAATAAGACTTTGTAAGAGTAGTTAGTAAAAGAGTAGAGAATGTCATGTGAGTGCAACACTTCAGATTTTTATCACTTAAAATCCTAAGTGAACATTATTAGTAAATCTATAATTATTTTTATGCAAACATATTTTGACAACATAGCTTGCGTAGTAGAATTTATGTGACTTGCAATGAGTGGAGCACGCGCTATAAAACATGAAACTTTGAAGATCAAATTAGAGTTAAGAAGCGGTTAGAGTACAAATACACCAAAGGTAACTTCTGCTGAGTGAAACTGTTAGAGATACCTGCTTGGTGACGAAAAGCTGCTCGACTAGATGGACACCATTAGCAATTTCGATTAAAGGAAGTGGCTTGAGTGCAGTGGTTTTTAGGGGCATTACTTGAACATGAGGTCACATCGGATTCGCTCCCAGGTTTGCGGTGGCTCAAACCTCTGCATTATGAATGAAACGTCGTCGCAGAGAGAGCCAGCTGTACTTTGGCATTTTTGTTTAAGTGCCGATATTGATAAGAACTGAACCTATCTTTGGACCCACCTTTATAACCTTAGTTCTTTCTTCTGTTTCCTGTCCTGCAAACGAAAATAAATGGGTTATTATTCCAATACAATACTCCGAGTAGCTTGTAAGCGTAATAATGTAAGATCATGTCCAAGAAATACAATGGATATTTTGAAAATACCTGATTCATTTTAATAGAAGTATAGTTTTAAACGATCGTGTCGTTAGAGTAGTGGTTACGATGCTGTTTACCAAGCCGGAGATCCGGGTTTGGTTCCTCCTCTAGCGTGGCTTTGTTCGGGGTGCACTCAGCCTCGTGAGGTCCCTGAGAAGCCTGTTAAGGCTAAGATTGAGAAGTACTGACCCTTGGTTGCAAAGACCGCATATAAAGGCCGGTAGGGATTGGGAGGCTGACCACTCCACTGGTGACACTTGTGATGGACAAAAATTGTGTGCGCAGCGGCCGGGCGGTATCCCTTGAACAGTAACGGCCATTGCGCCTCAGGATTAGTTTTAAAAGTATACGTTTTTAAATCGTCCTATAATTTTAATTAGCACAATGTCTTAAATATCTTTATTGAGTATATGTTAAACAAATACATACTAACAGTATATAACAAACAAATAATGATAATAATGATGATGATGATGACGATTGATGATTTCACTAAAAAAACTCGCGTGAACAATATAACTGAAAAACATATTCCAATAAATATATATTTACTAGTTTCAGACGTCGTTTAGGGATAGCATGCTGATTTTTTTTATAGAAAAGTCCATTTATCGAAACTATTCTTTACATGGAAAATGGTTGACTTGGAGTTCATAAATCGTTTTAACGCATTTCAATAATACGGCATGTGCTTAAAATGATCATATCTTGCAAAATGAAATGCAAAGCAAATTGTCTCTAAGTAAACTGCGGTCGCATAGTTTTTTTACGAAAATTTTAGCGCTTCAGAGGATATTAACTTGGGAAATGTAATGCAAAGCTTGTTTATTCACTGCAGGCTTTGATATACATGAGAACAATGCATGTAAGTACTCATTAAAAAAAATAAATGAACAGATGAACAAGGAGATAGTAAGGTATACTGTGGGGTTACATCATGCTCTCAATATGAGGCCAAAACCATCATTTTATCTCGTGCCTCCCAGTATTTATCAGTTTATATAAAACTTAGTTTTCTCTGAATAAACAGTTCCCATACACTCTTACAAAAATACTACATAGCTCTTACAACTAGGAATAGATAAAACTTATTGAAGAAAATTCTGGTGTCTTTTTTTTCTGTCAAGTTTTTAGTAGTATTTGCCATTTCACAGATATTTGCTTTTTCTAGCATTTTAACTAATATACTCTCTGTTGTTTTCATGGAGATAACACAACGAATATATATGAAACTAAGCGAAATAGCTCTGGTAGTAATGTCTGTGGCACGTATGCCGAAGGTCACTGGTTCGAGCCCCATTTTTTTCTTTCTTTTCCTTTTTAGGTTTCCCCCGGTCATCAGACGATTGTTAGGAAGGATATCCATATACTCCGAATTTCCTGTACCTGCATTTCCATAAATTAATCACCTTATTTCACTCTCATCCCGTTAGGTTTCTTTCAGGGTTGGAAGTGTTGGAAGGAGAGAGGAGGAGAGCCAGCTTCCGAGTCCCACGTCCTCGTTGGAATTACGAACCCGAAGGGGTGAGAGAGGAAACGCGCTGAGCCGCCTCCGCTTCTAACTGGGGAAATGTAGGGACCCTACCACCTCCTCTGTAGTATTAACTTTTTTATCGCTCTTAGGATCCATTCACCTCATCCAGGCCCCCGAGAGTATCCCATCAGTTGCTTCGATATAAAAGATCTCCTTTCAGTCGAGCTTGTAAGTTCCCCTTGCAAGTTGTCATAGAGTCCTATAATATCAAAACAGGCATGTAGAACATAACCTCATGGTGCCAAATAGTTCCCTTAATTGTAGATTGTCAAAGAAGTATGACTTGACACGCATACTTAGATTTCTGTTCTTCCGCACTCCTGAAATATTGTTAATGGATGAATAGAACACCATTAAAACACACACCACACTGCATATATCCGCCAGGTTCTGGATTGAGAAACTTTGCTTTCTAAAGAAACAATTTTTTAGCGTAGGTGGTAAACAAACCTTAAATCTCTTGCACACTACACACGCTCTCTATTGACTGAGCTACGGGGATATATTGATAGACAACTTTACTTTCAGTCTGTTTTAAACTTTGTATATCTCGCAGCTGCGTGTTGAAAGCCTTTTGCCAATATTTGTCACTAACAGGCAAAAATATAAAAAACAGGATTTTTATGAACAGTTTGTTTGAAAACTATCAAAATGTATGATAAAAATAGAAAATGTATGATTTATTTTTACTTTTTGTACTGCGTACAGTAATTAGAGGAAGTATTGTATTCCACCCAAAACTTTGATGTTTGGATTTCACCAGAAATATGTTTTGAGGCACCCTGAGTCCAAAAAAAGCAGTTTTAGAAAAATGTCCGTTTGAGTGTGTGTGTGTGTGTGTGTGTGTGTGTGTGTGTGTGTGTGTGTGTGTGTGTGTGTGTCAGTGTCAGTTTGTGAACAGCATAACTCAAAAACGAAAAGTCGGTTAAAAACCAAAGTTAGTATTTTAGTTTGTATCGCATCCTAGAAAGATATTAAAGATAGTCAAGAAAATTACTTCGCCCTAAACTACGCTTTAGATAGAACATTTTTCGAAAATTCTGATTTTCTCAAAAATAGTTCTAAAGATTTTGATTAAAATGCCATATGTATACGATATGTTTATGAGCCATGAAAACTATATTTTGAGTTTTCTGGTTATAGTCCATGTAGTCCTGTTTACTATTGATGACTTGAATAAGTAAGGGATAGACTAAATCTTACTATACAAAAAATGTAGATCCTGCTAAAACACACAATTTATGTCAGAATATACTTTTTTGTCGAGTGAACCATTTCGAAGTATTCCTCGCTATGTGTGCTAATTTTGGAATATTTAAAATTTCGTCAAATGGAAGTTCGTTATTCATTTTTTATATTTTAACCGTGCAACGATAGCAGAATCTCAAAGCTTTAACATATACGACTATCACTCAAAGCCTATTCCCATATTCCCCTTGCACCTACAAGGAAATAGGCATTAAGATAAGTTGTACAAATGCTTATCATAACTAACACGAAGAAGATATAGGGATAAGAGTTTGTAAGAGTGGTTAGTACAAGAGTAGAGAAAGTCATGTGACTGCAGCGAATAGGATTTTTATTAATCTGCGCTCCTTTTAGACGCCTTTCGGCAATCATTATCAAAGGAAGAAGAAGCCAAGCAAGAAGCATGTAATATGATGAGCTTGGGTTGAAGATGTTTCATTTCCTCGTATGTGGTAAAGTTTTCCTCTTGTTATTCTTTTAACAAATACTCAAATGAAGGCAACAAAGATATTAGGCCGAGAAACAGTGCCTGCGGATAGCAAAAGATTCGCTTCTTTTCAGCCTTGAGTAGACGACAGAGGGAGGAAAAAAGAAGCTGTTCTATTGTTGACGTAGTCGTGTATTATATCTTACAATCCCACCCCCTCACCCTTTTGCATCTCTTTGCCGCGACTTGTCCGCCGAGTATTATTACCATAAATCGCGTTTTATGGCAGGGGTTGGCAGCCCTTGTTTTGTTTGCGGTACGCTTTATGGTCCGGTTCCTACTCGTTGGGAGGGAAGAGAGAGAAAGAGAGAGGGAGCGAGAGAGAAATTACTTGTGCATGGCGGACAACTACGTGATATTTATATGAGGTGTACACTGCTGCACACTAATGCAAACCTTCACTTGACACGAAAAATGCCAAGGACTTTTCAACTCTAGATTTGTACAACATAATTAAAGCACAAATTTAAATATTGTGGTCCTGTGTCCCTAACATTGCAAGAAAAGGTAGCAAAACTAAGTTATGTGAAATATCCTAAAGACAGGTTTAAATTTTGCATATTGTTACAAAACAGCAAAATTCGAAGTCCTGTTACTTTTGTAACACTTCATTGTCCTCTAAATTTGACTACAAATGCACAATTTTCTTCTTCTTCTTGCTAACACAATTTATAGTTTCCTCTGCTATTACAGTTATTCTTCTGTTAACTTTCTCAGTCTTTCAATGTGTTTCTACACCTTCAGTGCCTCTTATATCTTTACTATAAGTCGACGACACATACGTACTCGCTGACAGGCTGGCCGACTCACTCATGTAACTAAAAACTAACTGTATTCAATGACTCACACACTAAGCAACAACTCTAACTCTACTCTAACTCTAAAATTCACTCAACTGCTACTGACTGTCTGTTCTATTTATACTGGAGCCGGCGTCATTTAACCTTCATATGAAATATATGTTTTGAGACCCCCTAAATCCAAAAACAGCATTTTTAGAAAAAGGTCTGTGTGCGTGCGTGTGTGTGTGTGCGTGTGTGTGTTGTCAGTCTGTGGACAGCATAACTCAAAAGCGAAAACAAGATTTTGAAGAAAATATCCCCACCCTAAACTACTCTTTACATGGGAAATTTTTCGAAAATTTTGATTTTCTTGAAAATGGCTAACGATTTTGATTAAAACGTCATATGTTTGAGATATTTTTATGACACATAAAATGTATATCTTGAATTTTCTGACTATAGCGCATGTAGTCGTATTTAGTCTGGACGACTTTTGCATAACTGGTAAACCGTAAGACATAGACCAAATCTTACTTTACAAAATATGTAGATCTTGCTAAAATATACATTTTATGTCTATTTTTTTTTTTTTTTTTTTTTTTTTTGTTTTGTTTCTTTTTTGAGTGAACCATTTCGGGGATATTCCTTGCTGTTTGAATTTTTCAATACGTAAACTTTTCTCAAATGGTAGGTACTTATCCATTTTTTATCCCTTGCCCTGCAAAGAGAACGGAATTTGAATGCCATCACATAATGACCAGCTTTAGAAATTTTACTATCGCTTAGCCTTCCCTTTGCACCTAAATGAAAAGTAGCAATAAGATAATTTGTGCAAAGTTTGTTTCGATTAACATAAATATAGGAAAATAAGTGTATGTAGGAATAGATTTACAGGAGTAGAGAAAGCATGGTAAATACAGCATATCATATCCTTTTTTCTTTTTGAAATCTGGTCAGCATGCAGAATCCCGTAATTAGTATGTGTTCATTTTACTTCCCTAGTGTAAGGTACAAGATCCAGAAGGTCTTTAGAAAATGGAGATATGTAGAAAACGTGTGAATGGTATCGCAGAGGATAAAAGTGTATCTATCTCAACTTGTTAGCTGGAATGTGAATGGACTTTGTCATAATAAGCTTTTCTCCAAATAACTGCTGCCTGAACTGATAACAGACTTTGTATTTACTCTTCCTCTAGATGATGTAACCATAACAAAGGCAGAAGTCAGCTAGTATTATTACATTTTGTTCCAGGCGATTGTCTTTGTTTTCATTTCTCCATACCCTTCTTTACTCTCCCACTTCCCTTCATCTCAGTATATTGTTATTGCTATAATGCCTAAATGCAAATTACTGGAGTCCTATTTAAATTTGTTTTCAATGAATTGGAAATTAAGCGCACGGTTATCGCACCTCCCTCCTATATTTGACAAAGTATATAGAAATAACACAAATAATCAGACTCGCCATCTCCCTCCGGCACCATTGTCCAGCTGACACGGACCGACGCATGCGCTTGTTTGTGAAACATGAATTGTGACTAGGACAACAAATCTGATCCCTCCCAACCCCTCATCTACAAACTGTTCCAGGGTTCGAATCTCTGAGGGGAAGCGAGAGGGAAATGAATTGTGGGAACAAACAGTTGAAGGGAAGCAGGTTGTCACCGACAGATTCTCTCAGTTTCTCTATGGCCAGAAAGCAAATATTACAGACTGACAACATATGCGGTAACGTGTCACTGTTTTTCCTCCATCCTATTGTACTGCAGTGGAGGCTGCATCTAGAGGAACTACTCATATTTCTTTTTTACTTTTTTCTGCACCTCTTTATTTGATACTACTAAAACTCTTTTCAGTACCTTACCTTTATCACCACTTTGCATTTATTATGTTAGAAAGAACTCTGAAAACATTATTCCAACCACAGTGCGTTTAGGAAGTTTTTGAATCAGAATTTAAGCTAGAAAATAAAGCAATGCAAAAATGCATCAATCAAAATTAACATTTGTGCAAAATTCTGCTAGTAGAAGCTTTTATAATTATACTATTAATGGGCGGCGCCGTGGCCGAGCAGCTAGACGGTTCATCTATCATCAAGGTGATTCGGGTTCGATGCCAGGGATTCGCATGTGGTATTTGTGGACCAAGCGGCATCTGGATGGTTTCCTCCGGGTTTTCCGGTTTTCCCCGCCAATCAATTTCTCCATCATCACCTTTCCAATCACCCATTTCATCTGGATTTCATATCATCCTCTTCCTATCATACCTGGTGCTGAGCTGACCACCCGCTTCCAGGTCTTCACTCTGTCCAGTTCATAGGTTCATCTGCTCGCTTCCACAAGGGGAGGGTAATCAGAAGAAGAAGATACTACCAATTAGAGATTTAAAATTTATATTCGTATATTGAATTGAAGCTAATACTAATATGCTGAATGCAATTTTATTAAATATTCACCTTTATACATTCCGTATCAAATCCACACAACTGTACTTTCACTACTTCCTGAAAACAAATTTATCCGTAAGGTCCTGAAAAGCACATACATTTGACAAGACTGAGTGAACCACGCAGACCATATCAGAAATGAGCATATCTTGTGTTTCTGTGGCAGATTGTTACGACTTGTTGGAGAGTTGTGTTTATACCCTCTATCGTTTGTTTCCTTGGCAGAGTGTTGCATTTCTGGGAAAGCGATAAAAGTGACAATAACTTAAATCCTGTTTCGAACTACAAATTTCATAAAGACTCAGGTTCTAAGCTTTATAATATAGACCAGTAGTGAAGAAAACTTTCTTTCGTGCTCCCTCTACACACTTGAATGGACCACATTTCTGCAGAAGAATCCCACTATCTGCACTTACCCACTGTGTATGAGGCATTTCGTAAATGTTTCTTAGCACTGGCATATAAAATGTTAGGAAGATAGAGTGGCGTTTAAGGGCCCGTCGACAGCTAGGTCATTTGGGGAGAGGAAGATAGAGAATGCTGCTGTGCACAATGAGGATAAAGTATAAATTAGGACATTTCTAGTGCTTTATACAAAGGACAGTCAGGGTAGAGTTACCTCACACGACACACCAGGCACGGCGCCTATCAAAAGCATTTAAAGTTAGGCTGCCTCGTGCAACTGTTTGTGAACACGTGACAATGAGCGTAGCACTGCAAAGGATTTTCGAGATTATTCGAGAGGGGTCCATTTTACGTCATCCCTGCTGTGTAATGAGGCGCGGAAACAGTAAAAGAGGGCTACAGATATGAGTCGATCAGTTGTCTCAGTGTGTGTGTGTGTGTGTGTGGGGGGGGGGGGGGGAGTTAATGTATGAGAGACTGAGGAAGTGAAGAAAGACAGCGAAACGATTGAGTCAAGGTTACGAGAAGTAAAAAGTTGTGAGTTTGTGACAACTCGAAGGACTGTAGACTGTGTTAACGTCAATGGAAGAGAATTGAGTATTTGTTAAAAATTTTAGAAGAAAAATAGTGATAAAAAAGTAACGACTGGATTTTGTCGTTTTGTCACAACAGGGGAGCTATATTCTAATAGGTTTCTAAAAATGTTTATGTTTTGAAGTTCTTACGCTACTAATGTAAGAAAGAGCAATGCAACAAAACCCGCGAAATATGATAAAAAAACTGGTTTTGTTTGACTTAAAAGTAACCTACTGCTTGTAAGAAATGCTGTATCAGAGAAACGTATCTAAAATGCAGAAAGATTGCTACTAAAAGTACCTACTTTAATTTCACTCAAAATGTTAATATAGTATCACTCGAGCATCAGACATATGTCATAGAAATCTGGGACTTCGTCATCACTAACATGGAAGTATGAATCAGGTGGGGATGACCTACAAAACAAACAAGGTTAAGAAATGGCCCCCTCTTTAAGGAAGTTTAACACGAAAGGTCGAAGAGCTCTGACTCGCAAGTTTAGAGCTGTATCACATAACATCACGGTCTGTCAGTGTAGATAGTGATTGAAAGACCATATTGATAAAATGACCGGAGTATCAGTGATGTGGTTTCTTGATTCCCCCAAAGCCACCACGTGTTGTGCGTTCTATTTGCCATGCATACCGGTGCAATCACTGATGTGTGCACGGAACATGCGCTTGAGCACTTACATTAGTTTTTCCATCCCCTCTCCCTCCAGGGTATTTCCAACCCCTCTCTCCGTGGCGATGGAACCGAAAACTCTCAGATCCCAGTGCATGAATCATGACCTCTAAGTAATCACCGTTACCATGGTATCGATTAAATCGAACAGGTTAGTTTGCCTTGCTGTAGGGCGTCGCGATGCTTTATTTAACATGGCACACTTTAGTAGCGTTCCTCATCAACTAACCACAGGGTCCTTGCTGGTTACCTAGTTAACACAGAATGTACGTACAGAAGCATTAACCTACATTTACCCAAGCTTAGTTTAATTTTGCTTTCTCTGACACCTAATTAAAAGAGCAAGAGAAAGAATTACATTTTAACAAACAATTCGATTTCACCCGAACTTGTTTCGAGATTCTCAAATCCAAAAGAATCACCTCTAGATTATGTGTGTGTGTGTGTGTGTGTGTGTGTGTGTGTGTGTGTGTGTGTGTGTGTGTGTGTGTGTGTGTGTGTGTGTGTCTCATGTATTGCACTCACATGATTTTGTCTTCTCACTCTTGTAGAAACTATTATCTACTCCATATTACTTGTTATTACATATTTCCTTTTAAGTACAATGAGAAGAGAATACATTACGCTTAAGGAAAAGGTAAATCTTTTAAGAGGTAGTCGTTATATGATAGCTTTGAATTTCATTCTCTTTGCACAGCTAAGAGATAAAAAGAGGAATGACTTTTAGTTTGGGAAAAGTAGATATATAAGTATTGTAAAATTCAAGCAAACAACGAGGAATATATAGGAAGTTGTTCACTCCACAGCAAAGATCCTGGACCTAAATTATGTGTTTTAATCAGATCTTCATTTTTTGTATACTAAGATTTCGTCTATTTCTTCCGGCTTACCATTTATGTAAAAGTCATAAAGAGTAAGGACTACATGAGCTATAGACAGGAAATTCAAAATATACATTTAATTTGTCATAAACATATCTTAAACATATCACAGTTTAATCAAAATCGTTAGAGCCATTTTTGAAAAAAATAAACATTTTCGAAGAACTTTTCAAGAAAGAAAGAGAGAGAGAGAGTGAGCGAGAGAGATACTAGAATCTCAGCAATTTTACACAAAAACGCAAGCAGAAATAAGAATTCTATTATTATTTTTATTATTGTGCTGAATAGATTTAGCGGCCGTTGTTACTACCAGCGACGGACACATAGGTTACTTAAAATGAAACGATAATTGGGAAGGGAAAGGTTACCAAGCCTAAGTTGTTGGGTGCCTCCCTGAAATTTATCAGTTATAACAGATGCAGACGTGGAGAAAACCTCAATATAGGACTCCTGTGGATTCCGTGAACCTCTCGTTCACGAATCCGTACATTAACCACCTCGGCGACGTATGCCCTTCTATAGTAAGTTATTTATGAATTTGGTATTTTTGAAACACATAGAAGCCAGGCATATCTGAAAACTCTGAAAATATTGTGATAAATGCCAATGAAACAAATTTCACTTCTAACACCAGTGTAACAAATGGCAACTCCAGCAATTCTTTCTTGTGTCTTTATTTTTTTCCCTAAACTGAATCATAACAGTTCTCTAGTTTATCGTTAACACAGTCTACAGTTCTTCGTAAACTTGACACGCACTCTTCTGTCTCTCAGTTCCACTACTCATTTGGACTCCTTCAAACAACTGCTTCTGACGATACATTTAAACTGACTGTACACACACACACACGCACACACACACACACACGTAAAACTAATGCTATAACTCTCGTTCAACACTTAACGACTCCATCATGAAAGTCACTACTCTCGCTGTCTCGACTCGCTTATATGAGCGAGAATGATATAACAGGTTTTTCCCGAAATTCACGTTCTGCGTAAGAAAACCCGGCGGGTGAAGAGTTTCTAGAAGTGTTTGAAATCACTTTGTTCTGCCACACTCATGGTTCATCTTTTCTCTGAGCGTACCATTGTCGTCGGACCGTGCATCTACAAGCAGTGGTGTGATGTAGCTAACACCAAGCTCCTTTGAAGCGCAGAGCCACCCAGTGGTGTGAGCTAGCTTGATTTTGAGCCTCTCTTTGATGGGCCGGCGCCTGTCGCCAAAGTATTTTCAACACTCTGGGCCTTCAGGCACGGCATTTAACAGTTACGCGGAACCGAATTAGTAGTTCTTCTTTTCTTTTCTTTTTTTCTTTTTCTTTTTTTTTTTTTTTTTTTTTTTTTTTTCCTCTTTTTTGTGTTGATCGGTTATTTCTACAGCCTCCTTTAACTACTGAGGTCATATCGAGTGCTGTCACTGAAACAAATTTGATGGTATTCACCATTTTCCACATTCACATTTACACTTCCAGACTCTATGAAGGGTAGAGAATGATACTAATTAGATGAAATTTCCCGGGGCGGCGCCGTGGCCGAGCGGTTACACCGTTCACTTACTACCTAGGCGGTGCGTGTTCAATCCCAAGGACCCGCATGTGATATTCGTGGTGAACGAAGCGGCATCAGGGCGGGTTTTCTGCGTTTTCTGCGACTTCTTCCGCCACTCATTCCATCAATTGCTCCAATATCACCTTCCCAATCGTCGATTTCGCCTGCATTTCATATCATCCTCTTCCTCGCTATCATTATAGTTGATGCTTGGCTGACCACCCGCCTCTAGGTCTTCACTCTGCCTAGTCCATAGGTTCCTGTGATCCTCCACAGGCATCTGACCCTAAGCACTGGCTTGTAAGTCCTAGGAGGCGTATGTCGTACATAAGGGGAGAGTAATCAGGTAAAGAAGGAATAGAAAATAAAAGTTCCCAACCGTCGGCCTGAACCAATCCCGGGTACCTCCGTGTAAGAAGTCCGCTCGTTGACCGCTGGATTCGTTGGCATAGAGTTTTCCGCGTCTTTGCTTTCTCTACTGGTAAGTAGGGGAAGTATTGCATTCCACCCAAACATTTGATGTCGAGATTTCACCGGAAATATATGTTTTGAGAAGCCCTGAATCAAAAAAAAAAAAAAAAAAAAAAAAAAGCATTTTTAGAAAATGGGCCGCGTGAGTCTGTCTGTCTGTGGACAGCATAACTCAAAAACGAAATGTTTGAGATATTTTGATGACAAATGAAATGTGTATCTTGAATTTTCTGGCTGTAGCCCCTGTAGTCGTATTTACCCTCGACGACTTTTGCAAAACTGGTAAACCGTTAGAGATAGACAAAATCATACTGTACAAAATATGTAGATCTTGCTAAAATACACAATTTATGCCTCAATAAATTTTCTTGTAGTGTGAACCATTTCGGAGATATTGCTCGTTATGTGTGTGAGTTTCTGAGAACTTAAAACTTCCGTGAAATGGAACATCGTTGTTCATTTTTTTATATGTTAAGTGTGCAAAGACAACGGAATCTCAAAGCTTTAAAAGACTTGACCATCGCACAAACCCTACTTTATTCTAACATTCCCCTTGCACCTACAAGGAAATAAGCAATAAGATAATTTGTAGAAATGAAAATCTTAACTAACACGAAGAAGATACCGGAATAAGAGTTTGAAAGAATGGTTAGTACAAGAGTAGAGAAAGTCATGTGAGTGTAACACCAGATTTTTAGAACAAGGTTCGTGTGTGTGTGTGTGTGTGTGTGTGTGTGTGTGTGTGTGAGTGTGCGTGCGTGCGTGCCTGTGTGTGTGTGTCAGTCTTTGAACAGCATTACTCAAAAACGAAAAGTCGATTAAAAACCAAAATTGGCATTTAAGATTATTATCTTTTAAGGATTCGACACGAAGATTTTGAAAAAAAAATCTTGCTTCACTCTAAACCACCATGGAAAATTTTTCGAAAACTGATTTTCTCGAAAATATGTCACAATTTTGATTAAAATGCCACATGTTTAAGATATGATTATGACAAATAAAATGTATATTTTGAATTTTCCGGCTATGCCCATGTAGCCCTTGTTTACTTTTGCTGACTTTTGTATAGCTGGTAAACGGTAAGAAAGAGACCAAATTTTACTGTACCAAAAATGTAGATCTTGCTAAAACACCAATTTATGTTCTAATCATTTTTTTGTAGATTGATCATTTTGGAGATATTCCTTTATTTGTGGGGTTTTGAAATACTTAAACTTTCATGAAATAGAAGAGGGTTGTTCAGTTTTTATATCCTATTCGTGCAAAGAGAACGTAATCTCAAAGCTTTAAAGGATTTGACTCTCGCTGAAAGCCAACTGTATTCCCATATTCTCCTTGTACCTATAAGGACATGCCCAATAAGATAATTCCTGCAAATGTTTATCTCAACTAACACGAAGGAGATACAGGAATGAGACTTTGAAGAATGGTTAGTACAAGAGTGGAGAAAGTCATATGAGTGCAAAACATCAGCTTTTTTTACAATACAACTTGTGTTTTGAATGTGGGGAAGAAAACCTTGCGTGGTTATTTCATATTTTTCCTGGACTTTAGTTTGCGTAACTCTTTTTCTTCCTGTTGCAACATCGTGGTTTATCTGATATTCCAGGTTTTTAGGTTAGTCTCGTTGTGGTCTGTGAATCATATTTATCTTTGTTGTGTTTTATTCGTGTCGGTAATGTGTGTTTTTGCCGTATACACACAAACAACATGGATGTGTATTTATCATTTCGGATAGTGTGTGTGTGTGTATGTATACGGAAGAATTCCCTTGGTACAAACGGAATTTCAGTAGAGAATGCAGTGACAGTTACATACAAGGTGTTTTTATTTTTACATTCCCCCTCCCTCTCCTATTTACATATGTATGCCTACACCTGCCTCGCAAAGTGGAACTCTCTGATATTCCAATGGAACGCCGAGACTGCAAAGCCTGGCCTAATTTCCTATATTACTGTACATACGTATAGAAAGAAATAAAATAGAGGAATTTAAAATTAGTTGCAGATTTCTCCATTTGCATTTTACAAGGCAGACGCTCTTATTAGTAATGTAACATTTTCTATACCCACTAAAACATAAAATATAGTGTTTAGGGGTATAATTGCAGATATTAGTACTAGTAACTGAGGGCAGTATAATGGACTATTAATGTTACTTCAATGGTTGCTTCATTTGCGGACTTAAAATTGTACTAATGTACTTCGACTTGTAATATGTACTAAGTTTTCAGGTTATTTAGTACCTCTAAGTCAGGCATGTTATTAAGTGTCTCCTAGGAGCCTTCTTGCATACTCAAATATGTACCTGCTTCCAATCAGGCTACATGGTGCAGTTGAAACTAGTAAACGGTATGGACGAATGACCACTACTTATTGTTTACTTTAATAGAATCATGATTATCATGCCGTACATTAATTAATATTTGCAGGATGAAAAACTTACGCTACTAGTGCTATCACATTTTTGAACATTATAATTATTTATATAATCATAAGTTAATTTTGTCATGCAGGACACACAGAGGGTTTATGAATTGAAATCCTAGTTCTTCAACATACTCAATAAAAATAAGTCGCAAGAAACTTTTAACGACGTATTCAGCAATCTGTTAGAGCTAGTTACCGTATTTCAAAATTTAATCATGTGAAAAACAGACCCAGATCTACATTAACAGATATGAATTTAGATGATGTTCTATAGCTAAGTTGTCCGGGGCTTTGAAATATGATTTAAATAAATTGGTAACGAGCAAACATGGCCGTGAATCTACAGCTAAAGTTATCTGTACAAATGGGGCTCAGTTTTACTGTTACAATGTGGCGTGTGCGGGTATAATTTGGGTGAATGTGGAACTTCGACTTGAATATCCTATGTCACTCCGTAATGTTACTATCCTTCCTCTTTTTCCTTAAGTGGGCGTAGCACAGGAGACACGAAGCTCTCGTGATAACGAATGGTGCACCAGAACTACAAGGTCAATGACCTCGCGCTCTAGGAGAGTAGTTCACGCATTTAGGTCACCTTCATATTCCTTTTACCTTTTAGTATTGGTTTTGATTCCTTTCCTTGAACTTCTTTCTTTTAGATTTTCGGCAACTATGCAATTATCCATTTTTGCACTTAAAGACAGATTGTTGAACTGTAGGTCAAAGCCTACAAAAATTAACTACAAGTTGTCAGCAAAAAATACAAACCAACAGTGTTGCCACACCAATAAATTTAAATGAAGAAACTTAGAGAACATCTGATAGTGGATTATCTGAGGTTTGTTTCATTTGCAGTGATGGATCGTTTACATTTTGATGAAGTCATTCGTATTGAAGTCTCTTTTTCAAAGAAATTTTTTGTCATTAGAGCAATTTAACCTACACAGGTATGTAGAGGGTACTGGCATCTATCTGATCTGACAACAAACCAATTTGTTTGAAAGTGGATTTTTTTGGGCATTTTGATTAGTTGCTCCTCATAGACACTTTGTTTGTAACTCGCCTCCTTCAGCAACCTTAGGTTTGTTTATATAGAAGCATATCGCCTTGTGTCATTGGGAAGCGGTGCTCTGAATATGTGGGAATAACCCAAGAGAATCTCGTATGATATGAGGAAGAAATGATGGGTTGCCTCTATCGCGTTGTGACAGGTGACGAGCCCTTATCTCCGGTCCTTCAAGCATGAAATAGAAATACATGGAATTTCCATAATAAAAAATCTGAAACTGTAAGGGTAGGTATATCCGTGCTTGAGGACTTTCATGTCTCTTTCTTTTGAATATCTGGGACATAACCCATGTTTTAAGAATATCGGTTTCGGTTACTAAATTAATGCATTAGCATTCTTGAGAACTACTTTTGGACAACATAGTTCTTTTATATATGTGCCGAACTAAAAGTACAGATTAATAAGGCATTTAACATTTCTACTGCAAGAATTTATGAATGTGCTCACAAAAACTGATCATTTATTTGTGATAGAACCTTAAAAAGTGTGCGTAGTACGACAGCAACGCGGCAGGGGGAACAAATGCGCTCTGGAAATCTTGTACCCCGGATTGGAAGGTGAGCCAGTGGTTTCCGAAGTTCCCAGGGGAGTGTGCAAGCCCGAGGGGGAGGGGGGAGCTAAGTAAACCTCCGCTGGCGTTGCTTCTAAGTGGTGAACTGTAGGTACCCTGCCCTCTGCTCTGTCGTGGCCGTCCTTAGAATCCATTCGCTTCATTCATCCTCCGAAGGGGTAATCCATCAGGGCATAGGCACAAAACATCGGCTTTTGTTAGAGGTGCTAAGTCCCCCTCCACAAATTGTCCAGTCGTTGAGTCAAAAGTCAACTATTGAAACATTAATTCTGATTTATAGCTACACCAGTGTACATTAAGTAAGTAGAATTAATATGGACACTGCGGAATAATAACTGACTAATGCTGCAATTGGCGGAATATACATTCAATTACTTTGTACCTTATGTTGTAAAATTATTGTCACATTCCTTTTGGAATATTTATAAAATTATTTATTCCAAAACAAATCATTAAATTAATATTTAAATCAATAATATTAAATTTCCTTCATTATATTAGATGACAATGCTCCATTTCTCTCACCGTTATTATTATTGCTTTATAAAGGCTGTTTCTCCTGTGTTTTCATTTCCAATAATTCACCTTGAATATGAACTGTATTGAGATACGAGAATAACCTATTTTTAACTGAAAAATATTTTTAACAAGAGTGTTTTCATTAATTTTACTTGTTGGAGCATTTATGCAGATTGGTGTGAATATCAGGTAATTATTTTTCTGTTCGTAATGAATTAAGCGTAGGTTTAATCCAACTTATGCTGGTGTATTATGTTTTACGAAAGTCGATCACAATAACTTATATCGTACTTTATTTCTAATAACTCAGGTACACCTTGTACTATAATAATTCTTAAACAATATCGAGTTCCCGACTGGAAACAATTTGCATGTTTATTGTACCCACTAATTTTCTATTATGCTGATTTAAGAAAAATTACCCACAGAATTTCAAACTATAGCGAGAAATTTTCTGTACCATTTCATATAGTTATAAGTGCAATAGCGCTTTTCAGGCCAAGGTCAACCACCCAGTCACTGCGTCTTCCACCTCTGCAATTCACAGGCGTCAGGAGTGAGGTGCTGTAATGTAGGATGAGACATGGCCAGTGTTCCGGGTCCTTCCGGCCGGTGTATGCGGTCTTCGCAACCAAGGATCGCTGCTTCCTAATAAAGTAGCTTTGCAATTGGCCAATTAGGGACCTAATGAGGCTGAGTGCACCTCTGAATAGGTCTTCCAGCGAGAGAAAATCCACACGCCGGTACCGGGAATCGAACCGTAAGTGCAAGGGGGATAGGGAAATACAGTAGGCTTCGAGCGATAGTCAAATCCTTTAAAGGTGATCACTATAAGAAGGGTTTGATATTTCGTTCGCTTTACGCGGCCAAGAAATAAAGAAGCTGAATAACGACCCTCCATTTGAGAAGAATATAACTGTTGCAAAACTCATCGCACAAATAACAAGGAATATCTCTAAAAGTGTTCACTCCAAAAAATGCATTTGGACTTAATTTGTATGTTCTGATGAGATCTATACTTTTTGTGTAATAAAGTTTGATCTATCTCTTACGGTTTACTACTCGTAGAAAAATCATCAAAAATAAACAGGACTACATGGGTTATATTCAGAAAATTCAAAATACACATTTCACTTGCCATAAAAATATCTTAAACATATGTCATTTCAATCAAAATCGTTAGAGCCATTTTTGAGAAAAACCACATTTTAGAAAAATATTCTTTGTAAAGGGTAGTTTTGGGGTGGAGGAATTTTCTTCAAAACCTTCAAGTGGCATTCCTTTAAGTTATTAAACTTTAATGCCAACTTTGGTTTTTTAACCGACCTTTGTTTTCTAAGTTCTGTTGTTCACAGGCACACAACACTGACCTTTTTCTCAAAATACTTCTTTTGGATTTAGGGAACCTTCAAACATATACTTCCGGTGTAATCTGGATATAAATTGTTTGGGTTGAATACAATACTTGCTCTACTTAATATCGCAGTAGAGAAAGTAAAAGCGAAGTTTAATTTCCTCATTGTAATGTATTTACATGTTGTATTCCTTTTGAGTAGTTTATATTTTCATATTCCTTTCGTCAAAAACACACATGTAAAATTTCTTTTACTAGTGACAGAAGAAACTCAATAATTTGAAGCTTTTTTACATGGCGATATCCTTAAACATACTAGGCTAAAAACGAAATCACAATTAAACCCACGTTTACACTATCGACATTCAAATTCCTTTAAAGGTTGATATATTGTGCTAATTGCATTTATCCAGATTAATGAAGGGTTCCATTATACTCAATACCGGGAGGTCGGATTATTCTAGGATCGTTACAGAACGTATCGGAGAAAGTAAATTCAACTTAGGATTAACAGAAATGTGCACTCTTAACTCGCCTTATATATCCGATAAACGAATGAATAGAGGTATAAATCAGCTTTCAGATCCAGAGTATTACATCCTTTAACAAATGAGTAAGGAAACCGCGCCGTGTGCAGATCAGAGCATTTATAAGTAGAACTCGTGCATTTAGACTCTTTCGCGTACCTGATATTGTTTTATAATGCATAACTCTGTCTCTACAATAAACGAAAGTGTTCATCTTTATCAATTCATTACAACATATGGCTCATACGACTCATTCTTGTCGAGTCTGTCACGCTAGGGACTCAAGCGAGTCAGCTGATGGGTTATTGTGCGTCAGACCAAGGAAGGAAGGATGATATGAAAGTACTCATTACAGACAAAACTACTACAGAGGGTCCCTAACGGGTGCAGGCTGTTCTTCAGTCCGACAGAGCTCCAGAACGTCACAGACAGCGCGCCACCAGCGAGATCTGGCCGATCAATTCAGTCGCCCTGGCGGGCGGTCAGCCAATCACAGCGCCTCCCCTCAGCCCAACAAGCTCCACCGCAGCGCATCCTACCGGCGACAACAGTGAGACTTACAATCTGGAAATACTGGATAGAGAGAGAATGAAATGAAAGGGGATGGAAGGTATATGTACATCCCAGCATTCCCACCCTGAGTGAACCGGG
The DNA here is from genome assembly GCA_030765045.1 of Tenodera sinensis. Classification (NCBI taxonomy): domain Eukaryota; kingdom Metazoa; phylum Arthropoda; class Insecta; order Mantodea; family Mantidae; genus Tenodera; species Tenodera sinensis. The sequence goes on from CM060966.1 coordinate 145,238,458, forward strand.
GAAAAAAACGAAAAAATCCAAGGTCAAGAAGGTCGGTCACAGGAATCGAACCCGCGAACTCCCGAATGCGGGCTGCAGATGTTGCAACCTAAGTCATCCCGCTCGTCTTGTGGCTTACTCTAATAAAAGCTTTACTTTTCTGTCTACTTCCTCTTATGCACAAGAAATTGTTTCAGTTACATTAATATACAGTTGCTGGGAATGACCAGGTTACCTATAAATACATTCAGGTAACTGTGTTGTCCATGAAGTAATATGAAACAAAAATCCGCCACTTGACATTGGAAAGCATACTACTTAATATGTGGAAACATCTGAATCAACAAGCACAAATATTTTGGACATGTAAATGTTTGCAACATTTGTATGCAATATAAATGGCATATTTTAAGCAGAATCATTTTTTGTTCAAAATAAGTTCTTGGCCTACTTTTATAATTTTCCATATACGAGATGGATGGAAAAGTAACGCACATTACTTTTTTTAAACTTTAATAGGTAAAAAATGCACAAATGAATTGATATGTTTTAGCTATTTTTATTTACGGTCGCCAACTTTCTCAACAGATTTCTTTCGCCGTGATACGTTTCATTATACCCTGTTCATAGAAATCAGTTTTGTTGGAGTACAGCTATCTCTGGACTAAATAAATAGATGAACGCACGCATGGATGGAATTATAATTTATCAGATGTAATATTTATACAACCATTGCCTCTTCTGCATACATAACGATCTCTGTGCTGCTGATTTCACTTTTACATCATTTTGTCACAAAGCGTTGACCAGCCTGGAACTTCTACATGGGACTAAACAGATGAAAGTGGGACTGTGCAAGGTCTGGACTGTATAGTAAACGAGCCTGCAGTTAACTTTCAAAATGACCGCCTCAATGGCTGTGACATTCTGCAAAGTTGCAGCTGTTATTGGCCGTGCGGAACGTGACAAATCACAATGGTTATCACGGTTTGAAGAATGCATACGACCAGGAGACATTGCCACGGTCCATACACGCCACGCATGTCCCTGTTAATTTCACTCCGGTTGCCCTTTATACCACAAAAATCGTGCTACGTTTCCTGCGCTACACAAGTTAACAACAAGAATATAAGTGCCATCTTTGTTGATGAACAAAGATGGTGTCATTGGATCAATTGTTTACGGCAATGAAGTTCACTTGTTTGCTGTTGATGTTGTAACTATGACAACTGGCGGAGGGACCTTAGCACCATGACCGAAAGGCGATCTTTTTGTGCCTATGTCCCTGAAGGGGCACAGCCCAGGAGAATGGATGAGACGCATGTATCCTAAGGGTGGCCGGAACGTTGCCACGACTGACCAGGTAGCACTTGGAAGCACCTCGACATAGGGCGACTCGGCGCGGTTCTTCTCCCATCCCTTCGGGTTCGTACTCACAAGGGGAGCGCAGGACTCAAACTGACTCCGCTTCCCCCCTCGGGGTTGTACAATCCCGGGTGGTGGCGGACAGCAGTAACTGCGCCTTCCACCCGGGAGACGAGATCTCCAGAGCACTCGCCGACGCTCTCGAGCCTGAAAATAACCTAACGGAAGGAAGGGTGAAATGAAGTGATTAATATAAGGTAATGGAGGGACAAGAAACTGTGAGGATTTGGAAATCCTTCCCAGCATTCGCCTGACGACCCGGGGAAACCTCCGAATAAAAGCCCTTGATCAGGAAGGTCAGCCACGGGGATCGAATTCGCGATCTCCCAAATGCGGAGCACAGACGTTACCGCCTGAGCCATCCCGCTCAATTTACTGTCGATGTTAATCTTTGGTTTTCCTTTATATTCACACACACACACACACACATACACACACACACACACAGATTCACACTTTTATTCACACTTCCAGACTCTAGAGAGGGTGGGAAAAGACCCCTACTAAAGAAAACGTCCTACCCTCCAGACGAGAAACCAACCAGGATCCCTCTCGCAGCCGACCTTATACATTTTAATAGGACGAGCCCTATATATTCTCTGCTTCCATATTTATTACAAAAAAGTGTCTGATTTTGCAACAGGAGTTGGAATTGGGCAAACCTAGAGTAAATGTTCCAATAAAACATCTGCGAAAGCAAACACCTGTTGAGCTTTGAGCCATTTTTCTGGTGCTTAGCATTCACATCAGAAAATGGCTTCATCCAACGGATGGATTGGTCATAGAGGTGCATTAGCATGGCCTCCCCATTTGGTAGACCTCAATCCATCGTATTTTTGGTTATGGCGACATTTAAAGGTATTGGCGTATGTCAAACTCATCGACATTATGCATGCCATACAAGACAGTGTGACCAATGCATGTGCTCAAATGCGAGAGCAGCCAGGTATCATCGGAAGAGTTCTCGATTCTTTGAGAAGAAGAGTTGAAACATGTGTAAGGATGCATGGAGCATCTCCTGTAGTAGTATCGACATAACATCCAGATGTTACCAGAGAACAGAATGTCAGGAATCATCACAGCATCTGTTTAGTGTTTATGAATGTTCACCTAACAATTGCTCCATTAATCGTTTGTGACAGTAAAGTGTTCCCTAGAATGCGCTTGGGAAGTCCATTGTCTGGTGTAAGTATTCAACACATGTAAAATGGCTCATATCTCAACAGGTATTTGTTTCTGGACTATTTTAGACCAATCCCAACTCCTGTTGCAATATGAAAGGGAAGTCATTACATTAATTTAAACCAGTGGTAGATCTCCGTATTTGGAACACATTTTGTATCTTACATTTTTGTCTCTGACCATTTCCTACGGATATATTTTAGTTTTGTCGAAAACAACCTGGCAACACTGCAGATTGTGTGGGTGTCACTTTTCCTAGCCCAGTACATAAACAGCGTAACGGTGCGTCTTGAAAACAAACTCATACCATGCCTTTTCCATATTTACTGTTGGAGTGTAGGTCAATCACAAGCGTTATTTCCCAAAACATCACACGGAAGCGAAAACGCCCGACCTGTTCACATCCACAAACCAGGTCAATTCAGTGACCAACTTCAACGCAACTATGTCCACTTACCTCACATCTGAAAGAGCAGCTACTCCTTCATGTGTTTAAGTGATTAATTATTTCGCAACCCTGTGTGATGTCCCATAATTACTATCGAAGCTATGTCAAAAATAGGTTACTGCACGCATCTTACAAGTAACAAACTGTTATCTTCGTGCATTCTTGTGGAATTACGCATCCAATTTGGATAAAAAACTATTTATTTTTTCGAATTCGGCTGATCAAAGAAAATGCCATTAGACTTTTTTGTTTGTAATGCTTCTACGAAACGCATATTAGAAGGAATGTAATGACTTCCCTTCTAATCTGTATATATTCTATCTTTTAAAGAACTTATATATTAGACCTCGAATGGACCTCCTATAGTATTCATCACTGGAGTAAATTTGGGGCTCTTCACGTTTAGGAAACGATTAGAGACCACGTACTTCAAACGAAAGGTTGCTTTACCTTCTTTATTTTTAGCACCTTCCATTTTGTAAAGGACACGCAATCTTTCGTCAAGATCTCACAGCAACGTTGTATGGACACCATTCCATATTTCCACCAAAATCTTTCCATTTCGTTTCTCCAGCACATGTAGGGTAGGGTGCGGCAGGGTGGGGGGTGGTAGATATATTTGAGATGTTTCCTACGCCAGCCACCTGCTGGAAACGTTTTCCTTCTATAGTGACGAATTGCATGACGTAAGCAAAGGGTAGGGGGAAGAAACTGCTTTTCCTTTTCACCAAACGCTACACAGGTGTACAATATGAGAAATGAAATACACAAATTGGGAAGTAACCTGGCGGTCACCAGGAAAATTGTTTCCATCAATGCACACTGCTTCAGAATGGTGTAAGGTAGCAGGAAACTGGACCTAGCTATTTCATTGCAAACATCAGCAAACACATATAAAATTGTTTGATTTAAGAAAAGTGGTTACTATAGATCAGCGATGCCTAACGTTTGCGAAAGAGGGGAGGTTAGATTTACCTCCTTCCACTTTATGTGGACTGTGCCACTCTTTTAAAACTGATTGTGTTGCAGTCACGGTTTGGTTTTATATATGTTGCGTTTGATTTACGAAAGCACCTTCAAATATTATGTGATAAACATCTCTTCATTAGTAACTTCTTTGGACCTACTTACGTTTAAGAAGTCTATCAATATTTGACGATAAAGTCGAAATGAATAGCCTTAGAAGATACACCAAGTGATCGTCGTGTAACCTATTCTGATACAGACTTTTAATATAGCTCAATTTGGAGAAACTGTGTTCGCAAATATATGTAGAGCTATACTCATACTTATACAAACTCTTCTTGTAAATGTTTATTTCTTTGTATACTACATTTTAATCGGTGTATTTTCAAAAGGATGTTATTGCTAATTTTCTTGTAGGTGCAAGGGAAATGTGGGAATATAGTATGGTTTAAGTAATAGTAATATGTTTTAAGAGCTGGTTGCTAAGTGATGTCTTTGAAATTCCTTTCTCTTTGCAACGCCAAGAGACGAGTCCCTCCATTTCACCTCACTTCTCATTTCACTCACCTTTCGTCGCTTGGTTGTTGCAGGCTTCTAAGTAAAGGTGGGAGTTTTGGCGCGCTGGCTCTCTTTAGTACTTGGCAAAGGGACCTTGGTTGTCGAGCGCTGCTATCGCTTGTTATCTTGTTTATTATAACACCGAAATATTAGCAACTTCGTATACAGTCAGCAACATAATGCAAATGAATGATCTCTCGCTCCTGCCGATATATCAGACATTGCTGTCCTCAAGATATGATTGTCTGTAAACAGAGTGTACAAACACTGTCTCGCCGTGTATGTGATAAGCTGGCATAAGAACTCGGTAGTTTCACATCCTTTCCGATGCGCCTCATGGCTTTACCAAGTTGTAAATTCTCATCCTACGGGTCAGGGGAGGTCTCCGAGTTCCAGGCCCCCAGGAGACATGTAAGTCCCCGGAGTTAGGTATATGAGCAACCACTGGCGAGTTCAAAATTGTATTGGTAACGGACACTCTCGACGTTTAAGCTTTTCTAAACATGAGCTAGTTGTTATTAGATTGAACATACGAGAAACCAGTGTTTCGCCATCTGTTCCATGGGCTTGCCCAGACGGCAAATTATTCATTGTTGCATGCGGATCTTTAAAATGGTTGATAGAAGTATCGGTATGAAAATGTGTATTTTGGGTTGGTGGATAGCAGTATCGTTATGAACAGGTGCACCTTTGTCTGTTGGAAAGCAGTATCATTATGAACAGGTGGATATAATCAGGTCCATTACAGTGGCGGAAAAGCCCTACATTATGCTATGGTGCAGCATAAAGGCAATGAACGTGTCATTTTACGTTCGTGTCTGTATAAGCGTAAGGGTTTAAGTCCAGATTGTCCTTCCAGTCTAGGGTAGTTATGCACTTGTATCTTAGGTTTGCATACCAGATTTCAGTAGGCACTGAGTGCCAGAAGAAGCGGCCCTCAGATCCTGACCCTATCCATCAACGAGCCTTATCGATCAACTGCTAGGCTGTTCCCGCATTAGTCATGATAACGCAGTTAATCTCGAACACAAACCGTTATTTGAAGCAGGACGTTCCCAGGAGTGAAGAGCAGAACAAGTTTGGAGTCCGGTGAATACGGGAGATGAGCGCGCCGTAATCATTTCTCGTTGTTTCTGGCGGATGAACTAATTATTTATTGACTCGTATCACATCGGGAGCTGCCTACGCAAATCATGAGGCTACCAAAGCATCAATAATAAATAACGACCGGGGAAAAGGGGATTGAGAATTGACTAACCAAAAGAGAAGCACGTTCGGGTAAAAAGCAAAGCACTAACTTGAGCAAAAAAATCTCATGGCCCAAGTCTCATATATTGTTAAGTTATGGGTTAAAAGAGAAGTTTTAATGTACGTAAAATAGTACATTTGCCGAGGATTCTGCAATGATAAAATTGGATTTTCGCTAATAGCGATTACATTTCTTTATTGCCTGTGAAGCAAAGAGTACTTCTATTTTGTGATTAGCAAGAATTTTAGCTCCGCAGGCTTTATTCCTCTAGCAATTACTGATATATTCTCTCTCCTTCTACATGCGAACTTCTTTTCCGTACGTCGGAAACCGCCCTCTGAAATTTTCAGGCTCTATGGAAACAACACGAATATCAGGATCTTCCAAGGGCGCAACACAAAAATGTTTTTGAAGATCTATCCATCCCAAACTGTCCCTTATAGCTATTGAAATTAGTTGATTTTTTCCCCACCCCCCTCAAAATGCCTATAAGGCTTTTGACAACATATCTTAAAATTAACAAACCCATGACCAGTAAAGCTTGAACTTTGAAGTTTCTTCATGTATAGACCCCCTCTGCATTGTGACAGAATTTTATATATATGCTTTTAGGAGTATTATTTCAGAAGGTTCAATAATTTATATGTATCCACTCCATTTCTTGTTTTTTTTTTCCTCTTCATCTAACAATTTTCTCACAGAGCAATCGCCAAGTTTATTACCTGATATTTTGTGCATTTTGCGAAATGAACAGCACCTCAGTGCATTACCTACTAGCCTAGATATTTTGGAGGTCATTAGCCTTTTAGAAAGCATTGGAACTCGATTCGCCCCACTATGCGTCATGCCTTCTGTGAAAAATATTCTTATTATTAATTTATTATTTATTAGAAATTAATTTATTATCATTATCATCCGTTCAATTCGTATGACTTTCTCTATTCTTGTACAAACCATTCCTAAAAACACTTATTCCTCTGTCTACTTCATGTCAATCCAGATAAACTTAGGAGAAATTATCTTGTTGCTAATTTTCTTATAGGTACAAAAGGAATATGGGAATATAGAAGTTTTTAAGCAATAGTCAACTCATTGGAAAATTCAAACAAATAACAAAGAACATTTCGAAAATAGCTCACGCCACAAAAAGATGCATTGACATGTATGCTTTAACGAAATCTTCAATTTTTTCCGTAAAAGATTGTTTTTTACTGTTTATTCAAAATACATCGTGAATAAAGCGTATTTTTTTAGGACAATCCTAGAAATTCAAGATACATAACTCATTTGTCACGAAAATATTTTGAAAACATGTTTTAATTAAAGTCATTAGTCATCTTTTATATCAAGATTTTATAAAAGTATTCCGAATAAAGGGTAGTATGGGTGTCGCATCCCAGGAAAACGCTGAACTTAAGTGGAATTTGGACTGACTTGTCATTGAATTGAGTTTTTGAGCCATTTCACACACACGCGCGGACATTTTTCTAAAAATGCTTTTTACGGATTCAGGGGGGCTCAAAATATTTTGATCTCCTACTTACAATCAGTAAGAGAAAGTAACAAAACAAAAATAAGTTCAATGTGGGCAGCTCTGCTCAGTCTGTGACGTAATGTGTATTTACCCCCTAACTTAGGTTCATTCACGGCACCATTTCATTCATTAACTGTTTATAGTCTAGCTCTGATTACTACTTGCTCTGTTAAGCAAGGGGAAACTCCCAAACGTTGGATTTTCCACGTGCCCAAGCCCATGAAGCTGAAACAGTGTTCTAGAAGAGAAGTAGGTCAGCATAAGTTGGAGATGACCTAGGGATGACGTCATGAGCTAGGCGTATTGACTCACTCTGCCCAGCATTTATCGTTATCATAATATCAGGTCTGCTGAATATATGACAACTTGTAAAATGCTAAAAATAAAATACAGTACATCAGAAGAAATCGCAACCATCGATCTATTCCCTTATTTTGGATTTTATATGGCAGGTTTTTAAATGGACTTTCTTTATTGCTTGAATACATTTAACATCTTCCTACTCCATAACGAGAACATCAAACGTTGCTACCACTAAGGTTTTATTTCACGTGTTCAGTAATTCTCATCATTTCTCCTGCTAAGCGAACACTCCAGTGAAAACAGTTTCACACTTTCCAATTAATTTGGTTTAAATACATGTATATGACGTATTAGTTCAACTACCCGGTGTTGTCCGTAGTTTGACGATTTATCCCTATAACTATTAGACTTAGATTGCATTTATCCAATAGCTTTGCGTTTATTTGCAGACATTTAAAAATGTTACTTAATACACTTAAACAAAAACTTAATCTAAACTCTTATAATACTCTAAAGAACAAAACATAAAGAAAAATAAAAGCCCCGGGAAGAGACTAAGCAAAACACTAACGAACAATTACAAGTATCACAGGAAGAAAAGCGAATAGGGAAAACCCTGTGAATGTAATGTGTTGCATTTCTATTTTAATCACACAGAAAATGGTATGAACCGTTTGCCGAGTGAAAAGAAAAACACATGAATGTGCCGCTGAAAGAGAAGTCAGTAGAGAAAACCGTGTGAACGTAATACGTTGTCTATTACGTGTGAACGTAATACGGCGACTTTTAATACAAAATTTAGTAACGTTGATTTCAAACTGTGCATCGATACGTAGAGTTGTTAACTATATAAAATGTTCTCTACTTCATTATTGCGCGTAGATGTAGAAGCTATATTTTTAGCTTTAAATAAATAATATGCAACAGACATTGCAATCTCTGTCCGGGACACGTCTCTGTTAGGAAGGGGATAATATAATCATGTACTGTATTAAAATCCATTTTACTAGCAATGCAAACTGAAGCGGAAACATTTCCACGGAAAGCTGGAGCTGTATTTGTTCATTGCCCACAGTACACACGGCCGTTACCTCAGTGGAAAAACTAACGTGTTTACCACACACATACGTTAAATTAAACCGGCGGGTCGGTATGCAAACAGTAGTCAAACCCGGCTACTCTAATTCACCGAACCGCTAAGGAAATAAAACATGTGTGAGAGCGCAAACGAGGCAACATTTCCTGTTTAATTCTAATTAATGGAAACAAAAACAAGAACCAACCGCACAACCATAACGTTAGGGCGAGAAAAACGTGTTGTTTTCATTTATACAATATTGATTTATAGAGTTTATCTAAAAATACTGGTACAATTATTTTATGTGGCTGCGGCGGTATTTGTAGCCTGTGTGTGTATGTGTGTGTGTGTGTGTGTCGGGGGAGGGGCGGTTTCGCTCTTTAACGTACTTCCAAAGGGCAGCTTGGAGAGGGGACCACTCTGAGGCTCGCACCAAGAAGGCCCGAGTTCAACTTAAGAGTTCTGCAATTTTTATTACCTGCACTTGCCTGCATGGCATAGCCAGGCAGTTGTACTTGAAACTGGGCAGCTTAAGAAAACCTGACGGCAAGATGGCTCCGCGTTAACGTAGGAGACTTGAATTAGGGACGTCATGGGTTCGATTCCCAATGTTGGGAAGGATAATCACATTTCACTTTCATTCCAATCCGGTGTTTTAGTGTCGGAAGTGTTGGTGATAGTCGAGTTAGCCTTCCCAGAGGGGAAGGAGTGGAGGCATTTTAGTTGGCTGACCTGATTGGTGGGGGCGGGGTGTTGAAATCCATGGCGGCTGCTTGGCGAACCCTGATATCGAGATGAATTTCCAGCACACGTTAGTGGCCCTCATGCTGGCTCGCTCGCTCGACGGCTACCAATATGCTCGTTGAGCCCCCTCGTCCTTTCCTACCAAGGGTGTGACATACAATAGACAGATTGTCGACACTTACAGATACCTTGGAAGGCATTAATGATAAATTTAGACTTTTATATTTATTCGACATTATATTTTCGAGTTAAGCTGTTCAAGGACAAACTCTTTTTCTAAAAATTTGGTTTGTTACATTCACATCACGGTCTATTTATATCTGTACTTTTACAATGTATATCGTGTTAAATATTTTACATTTTGTTGTATGTATGCAGTAGTGTGAAATCTAGAAAGTTGGTTGCCATTTGTTGTCTTTGAAACTGCATACTCTTTGCATTGAAACAAATAGCAGCTTAGTAATTAAAACATTGTGAAGTATTTGAAAATTCAAAACATTAGCAATGTACATGTTGCAAACGTTGAATTTTATATGAACACTATAACTGATATAAATTTTCTTTTTTAACAACATTCCACAGCTTAACAGATTCACAAAGTTCTCTAATAGATACTTTAAAATGAAGAGTAATTTACACGTATTCCCTAAATCCACAGAACCATTTTTAGAACATAATAATAACGAACAATTTTTCGTGTAAAGATTATTTAGGTTTAAAACTGCCGTAGACTATCATAAGTAAGCGTAGACTAGCGTAGCTTTCCTAGTAGAATTGGTCAGTTAAGAAACTACACGCGTTATTTGTACGTTAGGTGTGTTGCGTTCCTATCACATGCTATCTCATATCGATCACGTTGTTTACGTTTTCTAATCATGTTCTAGCAGATTCTTCTAGAAACCAGAAGCACTAAACCTTCTGGAAACAGAGAGACGGTATGTAAGGCGCCGCTTAACCTATGAAACATCAGTGTCTTCAAAAGAATTTGGAAACTCCAAAATATACTTGCATACATACACAAGAACCTTCTAAAATGCTCCTTTTGGATTCAGGAGACTTCAAAAATATTTTTATATTAAAATATCGATGTGAAATATTTGTGCAGATTACATTAGCCGCCTCTTCTACCCACTGTAAATGAGTGGTACGGAAACTAAAAAAAATCTGATGTGTTGCACTCACATGACTTTCTCTACTCTTGTACTAACCATTCTTACAAACTCTTATTCCTATATCTTCTTCGTGTTAGTTAAAATAAACATTTGTACAAATTATCTTATTGCTTATTTCCTTGTAGGTGCAAGGGGAATATTGGAATACAGTAGGCTTTGTGCGATAGTCAAATCTTTTAAAGCTTTGAGATTCCGTTCTCTTTGTACACGTAACATATAAAAAAATGAACAACGATGACCCATTTCACGAAAGTTCCCAAGTTTTCCGAAACTCACACACATAACAAGGTATATCTCCGAAATGGTTCACCCTACAAGAAAATTTATTGAGACATAAATTGTGTATTTTAGCAAGTTCTACATTTTTTGTATAGTATAATTTGGTCTATCTCTAACGGTTTACCAGTTATGCAAAAGTCGTCCAGAGTAAATACGACTACAGGGGCTATAGCCAGAAAATTCAAGATATACATTTCATTTGTCATAAAAATATCTCAAACATATGACATTTTAATCAAAATCGTTAGAGCCATTTTCAACAAAATCAAAATTTTCGAAAAATTTTCCATGTAAAGGGTAGTTTAGGGTGGGGCTATTTTCTTCAAAATCTTCGTGTCACATCCTTGAACGACATTAAACTTAAATACCAACTTTAGTTTTTAACCGACTTTTCATTTTTGAGCTATGCTGTCCACAGACTGACAGACTGGCAGACTGACAGACACACAGACACACAGACATACACACGGACCTTTTTCTAAAAATGCTTTTTTTTGGATTCAGGGGGCCTCAAAACATGTATTTCCGGCGAAATCTCAACATCGAATTTTTGGGTGGAATACAATACTTCCTTCTACTTACCAGTAGAGAAAGAGATGGTTTAAAGTGCTTTAATGTAGAGACGCAATCAGCAAAGACTCAAAGGAATAGTGGTAAATGAATTAGCATAAGCTGTCTTGTAATTTTTTTGGTGTTCTACCTACAGTATGCAAGATCATAAACCTTAGAGAGTACATACATGCATACATATGCCTTCCAGAAATGTCGTGCTTCTTGCTCGAAAACTTGACGGAGTTAAACGTCAACAAATTAACAGAACACACACACACAGGCACGTTGTGTGGGGGTGGTACGTGCTATACATTATTAATTTGGACCAACACATACGTACGTAGCTAACATCAAACGGATTTGCATGATTTGCTGCTCTTCTGTATTTGGAAAACGTCGGTCGATATGCCTTCTGCTTCTACAAACACCCTCAAGTATGACTTATATTTGTTCCAACTCCACATATATTGCTGTTTGTAGTGTACTAACTCAAACACCCGGCGTTGCCCGTGATTTACCGATTTATCACATTAAACAAGTATTACTTAATACATTTAGTTGATTAAAATCCTTAGAATGGATACTATAATAAACAAAAAAAAAAAAAAAAAAAAAAAAAAAAAAATCAGGACAAACTATGCAAAGGCACTGTTCAAGAACCAAATACAAAAGTGAGCAGAGAAAGCCATGTAAATATAATACGTTCCACTACTATTTCAAGCATATTTCAACCACCTCAAGTACTAAAATCTTTATTTAACACACTTATATACATCGCTGGACTCATTCTCGTGCATGTCCACAGTTTCACTGTTAAACCATACTTTCACCAAACATGAATAATTTTGCAACCCTAGCGGTTTATACCCCAAGCACAGAGTCAACTGAGAGTGATGCATTTGTTTTGTAGCGCTGTATACTCAGTCAGCTGTTTTCCCACGGAACTATGGGTGGCAAATGGCTGTTTGGCAAAAAACGCAGCCACTAAAGTTGGGCTTGCCAGCGCAAAGGAACGAAAATACAGCTGCAGAGTTTCTCATCTGGATGAAACCAATCGTTTTTGCTTCGGGGTACACTTTATTTACATACTAGTATTCCCTATTTATGGATTTAAATTGTTTAACGGAACAATCACCATGTTACAGCGAATTATTTGGACATACACTCCAGTGATAGGTTTATAAAGTACTCGTGCTGGTATCAGATAATCTGCTCTTTGAATTTTGATAATGTTCAATGGAAAGGGAGGGACGATAAATCGATATAAATAAGTCTTCTTTACAGAAACGCTCATTTTCACACATATTTTCAAAAATAAATAAACACTGGGATCAGTTTCCCTTCATCAAAGTCATAGCTGCTAATATCATTTTAGACGTTTGCAATCTTAGCATAAAGACATTGCTAGATATAGACCTATGGCTATGGTTCATAAGAGATATTTGTTCCTCAAAAGTGTAAATGTAGAAATATTCTACACACTAACATTCAAGCTGTAAGGTAGGTTTACAGTATTTCATTGAGCTGTTTGAAAAATACAGAACAGTGATTAGGCGGATTAGAGTGACCTGGCTCGCGATTTGAAGCTAATGAAGTTAATTTCAGTGGATCTTTTGAGTAGTTTAAATTTCATAAAGAATAATTTTTGTTGCTTATTGAATGACATAATCTCCTTAGAAACACCTGAGTTATACATGCCAAAGACTAGAAGCATAGTGGAAGAAGTATGTGTAAAAATTAACGAAATGAAAGCCAAGGTAATTAGGAAAAATGTGAACGATAAAATTCAGAATGTGTTAGAAAAAAAAATAATAGTTTTCGAATTTATGTGCACTATGCGATTCTTGCTGTAACTGGGCCCTCAAGATCAAAAGGTGTAAAGAATTTATTAGACAGTGACATACTGTATTATTCGCATGCATCTATTTCCTCTTACATTGTCGAAAGTAGCTTCCCACGATATAGCTTTTGTGAGAGTAGGAGAACGTTCGAGAACCTCCATATGTGCATTACTGTCCACTGTAATCATCAGGCTATGTAATATTCACTTTAAATACACTAAAAGTTAGTGTTCTATAACGAGATAAAAATATTAAGTGCTCTCTTACAGCATAGTATGTGCATTCTTTTGATACAACCTATGGGAGCACTGCGGACACGAGCCTGTTGTTTACAAACTTCTCTCCTTCAACATAAACAAGGTAAGGCAATCTCACAAAAACCGCTGACGTTGATTATCAACAAACTCGATGATTAACAGGTATAAATGAAATAACTAATACGTTCCAAACTTCAAAATTACTTGATCAAGTTTCCATATTAACGTCGACAATACTGGCCCTGTTTTGAGCTTTTGATCATGATGATTTTTGCGTAGTTACACTGGTAGGGTGAAATATGCTACTGTAGGATATGAAAGAATCCCAGCTATCAGTCCCACCAGTTCTATATTTTATCAGCTTCATTCGTGTTCCCTATACAGTGTTACAACGTATAATCCCTTCATCGCCTCAGCAGTTAGCGGAAATGCAAGTGGATTCAACATTCATAGCTGTTTACGCCTTTTTGTGTAATTAATAATTGCTGTTAAAACATTTTACTCAGTTGATAAATGCTACCTATGATTTTATTCACGAAATATTCAAAATAAAACACTCAAATATTTCTACTTTCTTTCCTATGCATAGTAAGTATATTGTATATTGTATTCGACCCAAGAATTTTAATGTCAAATTTTACTGGGGTCCCCTGAATCCCAAATCTCACACGCACGCCTCTGTGTCTGTCTGTGAAAAGCATAATTCGAAAACAAAAAGGCAGTTGAAAATTAAAGTAGATGTTTGCCTTTAATGTCTTTCAAGGGTGCGAAACAAGAGATTTTGGAGCTTAAACGTGGCCCTAAAGATTTTGTTTAAAATGTCTTACGTTTAAGACATTTTATGGAAAATGAAATGTATATTTTGAATTTTCTCGCTGTAGCCTATGTAGACCTATTTACTCTTGATGACTTGTATAACGGGTAAAACCGTAACAGAAATGCTAGTATACAAAAATGTAGACTCCGTTCAAACACACTATTTATCTCCAAATGCATTTATTGTGGAGTAAACCATTTCGCAGATACTCGTTATTTCTGCGAATTTTGCAATATTTATACTTTTACAAAATTATCTCTTAGGCGTGTAAAGACAGCGGAATTACAAAGGCTTTATATAGTGACCAACTTTAAAAGATTTGACTATCACTTCTTGCACCTACAAGAAAATTAACAGTAAGAGAATTTCTACAAATGTTTATCTCAACTAATATAAACGACATAGAGGAATGATAGTTTGTAAGAGTGGTAAGTACAAGGGAAAGTTGTATGAGTGCAACACATCACAATTTTTAAAACTCCATTTATATATCCACTTTCGCACCTGAGATCATTCCGGCGGATTTTAGCCTTTGGTTAGTGTTTGTGCATATGATATTTACTCACTTTGTAGTGATTTTTAATCTTTGGTTGGGTATTACTTTGAGCTATTGCATTAAATTGACACACACACACACACACACACACACACACACACACACACACACACACACACACACACACACACACACACACACACACATACACATTCATTCACATTCTCCGTCGTACTTCTAGACTTTAGCGACGATGGAGAGTAATCATATGTGAAGAAAAGTTCCTATCCTCTAGATAGAACCACAGAGGCCGTCACTTTCACGTATTCTCAAGATAAATTCTGCACTCTTCGTTACAATTCTATTGCCGTTAAAAGTGCACCAAGAGTATTGGGAGACAAAGATGTTAACTAAAGTGATGTTTTGTTGGCAGCGCTGTGTGTACTCGCATCAAACAGGTGAGTTGTTGCCCCATCGGGGTCACCTGTTGGACCCCCTGGAGCACAAACCTGTTGATATTCCTTCCCAAGCTTTTTGTATCTACAACTCTCTCGTATTTTCTCCCACGTAAAGATGCTTATTAATTCTATAAGCTTTTGTTTTACATGCCCTTTATATCTGCAACAGACTGCACCTTATGAGTTTGGACATCTGAAACAAAACATGGGACAACAAACATAGCGATAGAGGAGCAAAATGTAGAACAGGTGAAGATGTTCAAATAGTTAGGATGCAATGTAACGAATTGTAAAATGAATTTAGATTTAGAGGAAAACATACAAAAATAGAACAAGACATATGGAATTATATGAAAACATTTTAGAAGACATATGAAGAAGAATGAACAAATTAGATTTCACAATGTTGTTTCAATAACATGTACTGTTATACGGCAGTAAGACGTGGACCTTCAGGATCGTAGGAGGATAGAAGTGGCCAAATGAGGTTCCTTAAACCAGTTCAAAAGAGACAAAATGAAAAGTAGCGAAATAAGGAAGAAACTAAATATGAAAAGGACTATCAAAAGAACTGGCAGGCTCATGTAGAAAGAATGCCCAAGGTAGGCATATCGTTATCAACTCTTTGGGAAGAGTGACCTGGGTCAACCAACAAGAAGATGGAAGGATGCAAGTAGCCTAGGAATAGGACCCATCCTCGAAAAGAACAAGAAGATCTACATTGACATCAATCCTTATGGTGTATTAAGCGTATTCACAGACAAATACAATAAAACATTCTTTTAATTTTTTTTTCGAACACAACGCAAGCAGGTTCACTCCGAGCATTGTCTAGATGTACTTTTGTTTGTTTGCATGACAGACTTGCCCGTACAGTGGGGTTCTCTATGATGTGTAATACAGGTCGGCGTTTAAGTCATCACTTAGGCAGAAATATGGGTTTATATAGTTGTGCTGTATTAAAAGAAAAATCAACAAAATCTTTACGGAGGAGCCAAAGCACTCGCTTATGTGATACAAAGCGTTATTCTAGTTTCAATAATGAGCTACATTTGGTAATTTATTAAACAAAGAAACAGGTGGAGATGTGCTGGGAGTCACCACTTCACTGCTACTTGAGTATATATCAGCTGCTGTCACAATGGCGACCTGTTAATACTTCATTCTTGTGTCTAAGCAATCTACTGTCGATTGTCACAATGAGGAAGTATACAAATAAATTTAACCGCAGATTCGGAATGTGAAGAAGCATATGAACAAATTTAAGCCATGATTTACAATAACTTAAGGTTTTCCTGTTATAAAACACAGAAGGGCAAGTTTCTACTTGTATCAATTTATCTTCTTCCCTCTTAACACGGCTTATGCCTTTAGACCTGTCCCGAGACTGATCAAACTGCTTTCTCTACCTCACTTGGGGTCACTCGATGTCTCTTGATCCTAGAGCAATCTAGACGCTTTCATCCTCTTAACGTGATCGTTATGTTTACTCTGATGTCTTAATTTCTTCCATACTGTTTTCTTTCTCTAATTCTTCTCTTATATCTACAATCCAAGTTGATCTTTTTCCAACAACACACAATAAGCTTATTTGAGATACTTCCAGTCTTGATTTTTTGTTGGTGTTAACTACCTGTCTCATATGCATATTTTAACGAGGGTTTGGATAATATTGCATATTGTAACTTTTGGGTGGGTGTGTAAAGTAAAGTAGACAGATGTAGTCGAGATAAAGAAACACTTTTATTTCCGTAAACAGTAACTTGTACACTCGTTGCAACAGCAAGAAAGTCTTTTCCGATTCTCCAACAGCACGGCTCCGAATTCGTAACACAAAGAACTAACTCTTCTCCGTCGGCACAACTCTCCACATCGTCTGTCCGTCTCCGTCGGCACGACTACTCAACCTTCACATACGTCTGACTCACTCCTGTCGCACTTTACCGCTATTTATATCTCCCAGGCACTATTCTGGAAAGTTCAGTTATTCGGTGGAATACAAAGAGGAAGATTCCAGAAGCTTCTATCCTTTTCTCTCTTTCGGCAAGCGCCCCAACAATGCGGCCATTCTCTGTCTCTTTCCTTCGGCTCCTTTGCGGTAGTACCGACAATAATGCGATGGGTGACACTGCGGTTGTCGGCAATTAGATGCGGCGGGCGCGGTGACACTGCTCCCTCCTCAGAGCTGGTCGTCCCGACCAGCACTATCACTGCGGCATCTCCCTTGCGCCCCGGTGGACTAACCCATCGAACCTCTTCTCCAGGAGGCACGATCCTAGGTATCGCTGTTGGATAGTGTCCCTTGGTCCGGGTAGGACGATGTATGCCATCCTGCTTCGAAATTCTGCAACAGTACCGCCGGTCTTGACGGTCCCTCGTCCAGTTGCCCTTCTTCCTGGTGTGTTGACGGGCCATCCTGCGCACTTGGAAACGGCTCACTAGGTACCATGTCCGCCGACCTCTCTGGCGCACCTTCGCAGCCACCTTGCTTCCGATGGGTCCGGCAACAAGCCCCACCACATCCGCGCGAGTCGCGTCCACCGCTGCACTCGTGTTCACTCGTGTTCGGCACGGTCTCTCCTGTATCCTGCCGTCCAAGACGATGTCCACCATTCTTCCGTTCACGGCACTATGTGTCAGGTGCTTGGATGGCTCCGACGGTCCTCCCATGTCACACGCCAAGTCGGTTCTCGCGTGTTGCTCGCCTGCTTGTGCGCTTCCCTGCTGATCGTCCTCCACGTCATATCCTGGTTGGTTACGTACCCGACACACTCCTCCAGGGGATCCTCGACGACGTTCCTGAACTGCCCCTTTGCCTTCCCCGAGACGGACACTTTCGTTATCTGAAACGGGCGCAACTGTCGCCTCGGCCACTAGGTGCTCCCTCCCCGGGTCTGTGATATTCCGTCTGCCCCTGGCATCCAGTACTTTGACGCTCTCGTCAACTCTTACTACCAGGGCGCCAAGACGTTCCCCGTCGTCCTCCACGACGTCCACATGCTGGCAGAGGTCTTCCACCTTTTCGCCGAGTTCTTCCACGCCTTCCGTCACGCTAATCAGTTCGCCGAGTTGTTCCACGTCTTCCGTCACGCCAATCAGTTCGCCGAGTTGTTCCACGTCTTCCGTCACGCCAATCAGTTCGCCGAGTTGTTCCACGTCTTCCGTCACGCCAATCAGTTCGCCGAGTTGTTCCACGTCTTCCGTCATGCCAATCAGTTCGCCGAGTGGTTCCACGTCTTCCGTCACGCCAATCAGTTCGCCGAGTTGTTCCACGTCTTCCGTCACTCCAATCAGTTCGCAGAGTTGTTCCACGTCTTCCGTCACGCCAATCAGTTCGCCGAGTTGTTTCACGTCTTCCTTCACATCATCTGAAACGGGCGCAACTGTCGCCTCGGCCACTAGGTGCTCCCTCCCCGGCTCCGCGCTATTCCGTCTGCCCCTGGCATCCAGTACTTTGACGCTCTCGTCAACTCTTACTACCAGGGCGCCAAGACGTTCCCCGTCGTCCTCCACGACGTCCACGTGCTGGCAGAGGTCTACCACCTTTTCGCCGAGTTCTTCCACGTCTTGCGTCACGCCAATCAGTTCGCCATCAATTTTCGCCGATAGCTCCGTCTTCATCTCTTTCAGCTCGGCAGCGAGGTTGTCGTTTGCCGTCTTCATTTCTGTAGCGAGGTTGTCGTTTGTCGTCTTTATGTCTTTCAGTTCAGCAGCGAGGTTGTCGTTTGCCGTCTTCATTTCTTCTTTCAGCTCGGCAGCGAGGTTGTTGTTTGTCGTTTCCATTTTGGCAGTGAGGTTGTCGTTTGCCGTCTTCATTTCAGCCATTTCCGTCTTCATTTCGGCGAATAATTCTTTCATCATTGCTATCATCCTGGTTTCCGAATCTCCCTCCATCTTGGTTCTAACGTTGCAACTTCTAACGACGATGTAACGAAACTAGAAGCAATTCGACGAATCCCACTCCTGACACCAGTGTAACTTTTGGGTGGGTGTGTAAAGTAAAGTAGACAGATGTAGTCGAGATAAAGAAACACTTTTATTTCCGTAAACAGTAACTTGTACACTCGTTGCAACAGCAAGAAAGTCTTTTCCGATTCTCCAACCGCACGACTCCGAATTCGTAACACAAAGAACTAAGTCTTCTTCGTCGGCACGACTACTCAACCTTCACATACGTCTGACTGACTCTTCTCACACTTTACCGCTATTTATATCTCCCAGGCACTATTCTGGAAAGTTCAGTTATTCGGTGGAATACAAAGAGGAAGATTCCAGAAGCTTCTATCCTTTTCTCTCTTTCGGCAAGCGCCCCAACAATGCGGCCATTCTCTGTCTCTTTCCTTCGGCTCCTTTGCGGTAGTGCCGACAATAATGCGATGGGTGACACTGCGGTTGTCGGCAATTAGATGCGGCGGGCGCGGTGACAATATAATCTTAATTTAATATCTTTCTTGATATTCCCGCCAAAATGTGTTTTTGTATACCCATTGATTTTATTATATATTTTGATATCTTCTTACATTTTTGTCTTTCTATCAATTACTGATATATTTTATACCAACTATTTAAGGATACGCATGTGTATACAAAGGCTAAAAATGTCAAAAAATCACAAAACTTAATTTTTATTTTATCAAATAGTATAAACATTCTGCTTTATTTTGATATGTTTTTATAGCCTTATGGCCTTTTTAATTATGTCACGTAGCTATTTAACTGGTTGCCTGTAAGTGATCATGGACGTTTAAATCAATGCAGTATCATTATCCTTGCTACTACTTCAAACAGTTTTTAATGCTTTTATTGCTTTTTACAGTGCTCCACACGCTGCAGTTTTCAGTAGATATGCATGAATTATTATCGATGACTTTTGTATAAATGGTAAACAGTATGAGTCAGACAAAATCTTACTAAGTAAAAAATATGAATATCGTTAAAAAAATAATTTATGTCAAATACATTTATATATTCATTTTTGAGTAAACCTCTTCCGAGGTTTATTTAATATTTGCTTGAATTTGCCAATACATATACTTTTCTCAAAAAGGGATGTGTTATTCGTCTTTTTATCTGTTGGCCTTGGAAAGCGAGCGGAATTTCAAGGCCATCACGAAGCAACCAGCTCTTAGAACATTTCACTATCGCTTAACGCCTACCGTTGTGTTGCATAGTTACACGTCGAAAGGCTCATGAATTCCCTTTTCCCCCCTCTAAGGAATGAGAGAGAGAGTTGTTACTGTACACTGATGCAGTGCCATATATGCCAACTGGGAAACTTTTGAAGGTATTTTTCCAAAATTTAATACAGTTACCTACTTGTCTGGCTCATGCACATCATTGAGTAACAGAGCAGGTTCGAAACTAGTTCTCCAAAATTATGATTTAATATCCTCCATGAAGAAAGTATTACTTTCTCCACTAAGTAGTACAGGAGTATTGTATTCCACCCAAAAATTCCATGTTGAGATTTCACCGGAAATATGTGTTTTGAGGCCCCCTAAATCAAAAAAAAAAAAAAAAAAAAAAAAAAAAAAAAATTAAGAAAAAGGTCCGTGTGTGGGTATCTGTGTGTGTGTCTGCTGATCTGTGAACAGCATAACACAAAAACGAAAAGTCGGTTAAAAACCAAAGTTGGCCTTTAAGTTTAATGTCTTTCAAGGATGTGACACTAAGATCATGAAGAAAATTTCTCCACCCTAAACTAGCCTTTACATGGAAAATTTTGATTTCCTTGAAAACGGCTCTAACGGTTTCGACCAAAATGCTATATGTTTGGGATATTTTGATTGCAAATGAAATGCATATTTTGAATTTTCTGGCTATAGCCTACATGCGAGTTTTGGAGAACTTACACTTCTGTCAAATGGAAAATCGTTATTCATTTTTTTATGTTAGTCGTGCAAAGAGAACGGAATTTGAAAGGTTTAGGGTAGCTTTAGGCTATCTCTCAAATCCTACTGTATACCCATATTCCCGTTGCACGTGCAAGAAAACGAGCAATAAGATAATTTCTGTAAATCTCAACTAACACGAAGAAACTTGAAGAATAAGAATTTACAAGAATGGTTAGTACACGAGTAGAGAAAGCCATGCGAGTACAACACATTGGATTTTTTTAAATTTAATCTCTATAATTGCAGCTTTCAAAGAAAGATGTCCCAAGCTGCCTTTGCGACCAACGCCCATTTTGACAAGATGGGGTACGTGGCTAAAGGCTGTGAAGTATTACGGTAAGAAGATAGAAGAGACTGTTAAAAGTTTTTGAAAGAAGATTTGTAGTGTATTAAGGTTGCCCAGAATGCCCTAAGATTTGAGACAGGATCCATCATATACGTATTCGCGCTAATTTCGCATTTTTAGCAGATACTATAGAGCAATTTGAATAATCAAAGCTCAGTCTCACTGAATCAATCACATTATTTACAAGAGCAAAAAGTCCATTAAATAAAGCTGTTGGAAAGGTTGAGAAAACTGTTTCCAAAAAACTGGAAGTGGTGCTCACCAAAAATCCTGGATTATCGGTTCTGGAAGAAGTGTCAATGTTTTAAGTGGACCTAAGGCAGTTCTCCCTACAAGACTTAATCCGCATAAGGACAGAATTTTATCCTTTATATTTTAAATAAAATAAATTGCAGAACAGGAAAGAGAATAGTAGCAGTCGCAATTAAATTTTGTGCCTACCTTCACATGCTGTAGTCGTGATTCTATTTTTTGTGAATTTCACCCTCTTTGCTCCTTTGATCAAAACAATTGTATGTTGAAGTTTATTTATTCCCTTTTGTAGCTACGGAATGATCCTCCAATATCACAGGATGATCTTCTTCAACAATGCATCGGGTATTACCTTATAAATTTATTTTAAACGATGAAAGTTGAGGGTGGTGCACATTTTTATTTCTCTACTGTTAAGTAGAGTAAGTATTGTATTCCACCCAAGTATTGTATTGTATTTTGTGCGTCTGTGTCTGTGTGTCAGTCTGTCGACAGCAAAACTCAAAAACGAAAAGTCGGTTAAAAACCAAAGTTGGTATCTAAGTTTAATGTCTTTCAAGAAAGTCACACAAAGATTTTGAAGAAAATACCATCCTAAACTACCCTTTATATTAAACATTTTTCGAAAATTTTGATTTTATTGAAAACGGCTCTAACGATTTTGATTAAAATGCCATATGTTTCAGATATTTTTATGAAAAATGAAATGTATATCTTGAATTTTCTGGCTATAGTCCCTATAGTCGTATTTACTCTGGACGACTTCTGCATAACTGGTAAATTGTTACCATCTCAAACCCAGATGTCCCTACCATCACGGCGAATTTTCGATGTCGTACTTTCGATGTCCAATTTTCGATATAGGGGTGCTTATATCGAACCCAGATTTCGAGCCTAACACATAGAATATTCAATGTCGAATTTTCGATGACGGTATCCTTACCTCGAACGCAGATTTCGTGCCGTCGACATTGAATTTTCGATATCAAAATATCGATGTAGGGCTACCTATCTCGAACAGGCTTATCGAGCCCACCACTGGAAATTACTATGTCGAATTGTGGCAAATTTTCGATGTCGGGTACCCATCTTGAACCCAGATGTCGAGCCTACCATGTCGAAATTTAGATCTCGAATTTTCGATGTCCAATTTTCGATTACGGGCTACCTTTATCGAACTCAGATATCCTTGTAGAATTTTCGATGTCGGGGTGCTTATCTCGAAACCAAATGTCGGGCCTACCACGTCGAATTTCAATGTCGAATTTTCGATTACGGGGTACGCTTATTGAACTCAGATATCGATGTCGAATTTTTGATGTTGGGGTGCTTATTTCGAAATCAAATGTCGAGCCTACCATGTCGAATTTCAATGTTGAATTTTCGATTACGGGGTACGCTTATTGAACTCAGATATCGATGTCGAATTTTTGATGTTGGGGTGCTTATCTCGAACTCAGATGTCGATCCTACCACGTCGAATTGTTGCGAATTTTCGGTGTCGGGTACCTATGTTGAACCCAGATGTCGAGCCTACCACGTCGTATTTTCAATGTCGAATTTCCGATGTCAAATTTTTGTTTTCGAATTTTCGATATCAAATTTTCGTTGTCGGGATACCTTTATCGAACTCGGATATAAATGTAGAATTTTCGCTATCGGGGTGCTTATCTCGAAACCAGATGTCGAGCTACCACGTCAAATTTTCGATGTCGAATTTTCGATGACGGAGTACCATGTCCAAGTACGAAGTCGAATTTTCGATGTCGGTACCTATCTCGAACCCAGAGGTTGAGCTTAACACGACGAATTTTCGATGTCCAATTTTCAATGTCAAATTTTCTGTAGGGTACCCATCTCGAACCCAGATGTCGAGCCTACCAAGTTGAATTTTCGATGTGGAATTTTGGGTGCGAATTTTCGATGTCAGAAGCCTATCTCGAACACAGATGTCGAGCCCATGACTTCGCATTTTCGACTATGAAATTTCGATATCGAATTTCCAATGTCGGGTACCCATCACGAACCCAGATGTCGAGCCCACCAAGCTGAAATTTCTATGTCGAATTTTCGATGTAGGAAGCCTATCTCGAACCAACATGTCCAGCCCACTACGACGCATTTTGGATGTCGAATTTTCGATGTCAGTTTTTCGATGTCGAATTTTCGAATTCGAATTTAAGATGCCGGTATATCTATCTTGAATATATGTCGATCATACCACGTCGAATTTTCGATGTCGAATTATGGCGAATATCCACTACCTATCTCGAACCCAGATGTCGAGCCTACCACGTCGAAATTTCGAACTCGAATTTTCGATGTCCAATATTCGATTAAGGGCTACCACGTCGTATTTTCGATGTTGAATTTTCGATGTCGAGTTTTCGATGGCGGTCTACCTATCTCGAACTCAGATGTCGAGCCCACCACGTCGAAATTTCGATCTCGAATTTTCGATGTCGAAATTTCATGGCGTGCTGCTTACCTCGAAAGCAGATGTCGAGCCTACGACGTCGAATTTTCTATGTCGGTACCTATCTCGAACCAAAGAGTCGAGATTGCAACGACGAATTTTCGATGCGAATTTTCAATAATGCGTGTCCATCTCGAACCCAGGTGTCGAGACTACCATGTTGGATTTTCGATGTCGAATTTTTGATGTCGGGATACCTATCTTGAACTCGGATGTCGATCCTACGACGTCGAAATTACGATGTCAAATTGTTGGGGATTTTCGATGTCGGGTACCTATGTTGAACCCAGATATCGAGCCTACCACGTCGATCTTTGATGTCGGGTTTTCTATGTCGAATTTTTTATATCGAATTCTTGCTGTCGATTTTTCGTTGACGAATTATCGATGTCTGCGTACCTTTATCGAACTCGAATATCGTTGTCGAATTTTCGATGTCGGGGTGCTTATCTCGAATCCAGATGTCCAGGCTAACACGTCGTATATTCGATGTGGAATCTTCGATGTCTAATTTTCGATGTCGAATTTTTTATGTCTAATTTTTGATGTGGAATATTCGCTGTCGAATATTCGATGTCGGCGTACCTTAATCGAACTCTGATATGATTGTCGAATTTCCGATGTCGGGGTGCTTATCTCGAACACAGATGTCGAGCCTACAATTGTTGAATTATCGATTGTTGTGATACCTAACTCGAACTCAGATGTCGATCCTACCACGTCGAACTTTCGATGTTGAATTGTTGCGGATTTGCGATGTCTGGTGCCTATGTCGAACCCAGATGTCGCGCCTACCACGGCGAATTTCGATGTCGAATTTTCGATTACGGGGTACCTTTATTGAACTCAGATATCGATGTAGAATTTTTGATGTCGGGGTGCTTATTGCAAAACCAGAAGTCGAGCCTACCATGTTGAATTTTCGATGTCGTATTTTCTATGTCGGGATATCTATCTCGAACCCAGATGTCGATCCTACCACGTCGAATTTTCGGTGTCGAATTGTTGCGAATTTTCGGTGTAGGGTACCTATGTTGAACCCAGATGTCGAGCCCACCATGCCGTATTTTCGATGTCGAATATTCGATGTCAATTTTTTGTGTTCGTATTTTCGATGTCTAATTTTCGTTGTCGGGATACCTTTATTGAACTCAGATATCGATGTAGAATTTTTGATGTCGGGTTACTTATTGCGAAACCAGATGTCGAGCCTACCATGTCGAATTTTCGATGTCGAATTTTCTATGTCGGGATATCTATCTCGAACCCAGATGTCGACCTACCACGTCGAATTTGCGATGTTGAATTGTTGCGGATTTTCGATGTTAGGTAGCTATGTTGAACCCAGATGTCGAGCTTACCACGTCAATTTTTCGATGTCGAATTTTTGATATCGAATTTTTGCTGTCGATTTATCGTTGTCTAATTATCGATGTCTGCGTACCTTTATCGAACTCGCATATCATTAAAAAATTTTCGATGTCGGAGTGCTTATCTCGAATCCAGATGTCGAGCCTACCACGTCGTATTTTCGATGTCGAATTTTTTATGTCGAAATTTTTATTACGTATTTTTGATGTCGGTTATTCCTAATCGAATATTCGATGTCGGCGTACCTTTATGGAACTCCGATATGGATTTCGAATTTTCGATATCGCGGTGCTTATCACGAACACAGATATCGAGCCTACCATTGTTGAATTTTCGATGTCCAATTTTCGATGTTGTGATAACTATCTAGAACTCAGATGTCGATCTTACCACGTCGAATTTTCGATGTTGTATTGAGGATTTTCGATGTCGGTTACCTATGTCGAACCTAATGTCGAGCCTACCACTGCGACTTTTCGATGTCGAATTTTCGATGTCAAATTTACGATGTCAGAAGCCTATCTCGAACCGAGATGTCGAGGCCACTACGACGCATTTTCATTGTCGAATTTTCGATGCTGATTTTTCAATGTCGAATTTTCGATGTTAATTTTTCAATGTCGAAATTTCGATGTGGAATTTTCTATGTCGGTATAATCTCGAATATATATGTCAATCATACCACGTCGAATTTTCGATGTCGAATATTGGCGAATATCGGCTACCTATCTCGAACCTAGATGTCGAGCCTACCACGTCGAAAGTTCGATCTCGAATTTTCGATGTTCAATTTTCGATTACAGGCTACCTTTATGGAACTCAGATATCGTTGTCGAATTTTCAATGTCGGGGTGCTTATCTCGAAAGCAGATGTCGAGTCTATTACGACGCATTTACGATGTCGAATTTTCGATGTCGTGTAACCATCTCGAACCCAGATGTTGAGCCTAGCACGTCGAATTTCAATGTCGATTTTCGATAACGGGGTACCTTTATTAAATTCAAACATCGGTGTCGAAGTTTTGATGTCGCGTGTTTATCTCGAAAACAGATGTCGAGGTTAAAACGTCGTATTTTCGATGTTGAAATATCGATGTCGAATTTTCGATGGCGGATACCTATCTCGAACACAGATATCGAGCCCACAACGTGGAAATTGTGCTTTCGTATTTTCGATGTCGGGGTACTTATCTCGAACGTAGACGTCGAGCCGACGACGTTCAATTTTCGATGTCGAATTTTCGATGTGGGGATACCTACCTCCACCTCAGATGTCGATCCTACCACGTCGAATTTTCCATGTCGAAATGTTGCGAATTTTCGGTGTCAGGTACCTATGTCGAACCCAGATGTCGGGCCTACCACCTCGAAATTGCGATCTCGAAATTGCGATGTCTAATTTTCGATGTTGAATTTTTGCTGTCAGGATGCTTATCTCGAAACTAGATTTAGAGCCTATATTGTCGAATTTTGGATATCGAATTTTCGATGAGGAACTACCATGTCGAAGTGCGAAGTCGTATTTTCCATGTCGGGTACCTATCTTGAGCCCAGATGTCAAGCCTACCACGTCGAAATTTCGTTCTCGAATTTTCAATGCCTAATTTTCGATGTCGGGGTACTTATATCGAATCCAGATGTCGAGCCTACCACCTCGAAATTTCGATCTCGAATTTTCGAAGTCAAATTTTCGATGTTGAATTTTCGCTGTCGGGGTGCTTATCTCGAAACCAGATTTAGAGCCTACCATGTCGAATTTTCGATATCGAATTTTTGATATCGAATTTTCGATGGGGAAGTACCATGTCGAAGTGCGAAGTCGTATTTTCCATGTCGGGTACCTATCTTGAGCCCATATGTCAAGCCTATCACGTCGAAATTTCGATGTCGAATTTTTGTGTCGGGGTAACTTTATCAAACTCAGATATCGATGTCGATATTTCACTGTCGGGGTACTTATCTCGAAACCAGATGGCGATCCTACAACGTCGATTTTTCGATGTCGAATTTTTGATGTCGGGTACCTATCTCGAACCTAGAGGTCGAGCATAACACGACGAATTTTCGATGTCCAATTTT
Source organism: Tenodera sinensis (assembly GCA_030765045.1). NCBI lineage: Eukaryota > Metazoa > Arthropoda > Insecta > Mantodea > Mantidae > Tenodera > Tenodera sinensis. Next base: position 145,266,214 of record CM060966.1, read on the forward strand.
CAATGTCGAATTTTCTGTCAGGTGCCCATCTCGAACCCAGATGTCGAGCCTACCAAGTTGAATTTTCGATGTCGAATTTTCGATGTTGGAATACCTAACTTGAACTCAGATGTCGATCCTACCACGTCGAATTTTCGATGTCGAATTGTTGCTAATTTTCGGTGTCGGGTACCTATCTCGAACCCAGATGTAAGGGTGCCACGTCTAATTTCCAATGTCGAATTTTCGATGTTGAATTTTCGATGTCGAATTTTCGATGATCAATTTTCGATGTCCAATTTTCGATGTCCAGTTTTCGAAGACGAGTACCAATGTCGAACTCCGAAATCGAGCCTTCCACGTCGAATATTCGATACCGAGTTGTGGTGAATTTTCGATGTGGGGTATCTATCTTGAACCCAGATGTCGAGCCTGCGACGTCGAATTTTCGATGTCGGTGTACTTATCTCCAACGCAGATGTCGAGTCTACTACGTTGAATCTTCGATGTCGAATTTTCGATATAGGCATTTTTATATCGATCTCAGATTTCGATGCTACTACGTAGAACTTTCGATATCGTATTTTCGATGCTGAATTTTGAATCGAATTTTCGATGTCGAGCTGTCAATGTCGAATTTTCGATGTCGAGTTTTCGATGTCGGGTGTCCATCGTGAACCTACATGTCTAGCCTACCGTGCTAAATTTTCGATGTAGAATTTTCGATGTCATTTTTTCGGGCTACCCCTCTCGAACTCGCATATCGCGCCGACCACGTCGAAATTTCAATGTCGAATTGTGGCAAATTTTGGAGGACATCTTCAACCCAGTTGTCGAGCCTACCACGTCGTAATTTTGATCTCGAATTTTCGATGTCCAATTGTCGATTACGGCCTACCTTTATCGAACTCAGATATCCTTGTGGAATTTTCGATGTCGGGATGCTTATCTCGAAACCAGATATCGAGTCTACTATGACGCATTTACAATGTCGAATTTTCGATGTCGTGTACCCATCTCGAACCCAGATGTCGAGCCTACCACGTCGAATTTTCGATTACGGGGTACCTTTATTGAACTCGGATATTGGTGTTGAATTTTCGATGTCGGGGAGCCTATCTCGAAACCAGATGTTGAGCCTACCATGTAGAATTTTGGATGTCGAATTTTCGATGTCGGGATACCTATCTCGAACTCAGATTTCGATCCTACCACGTCGAATTTTCGATGTCGAATTGTTGCGAATTTTCGGTGTCGGCTACCTATGTCGAACCCAGATGTTGAGCCTACCACGTTGAATTTTCAATGTGAATTTTCGATATGGAATTTTCTATGTCGAATTTTCGATGTTGAATTTTCGTTGTCGGGGTACCTTTATCGAACTCAGATAACGATGTCGAATTTTCGATGTCGGGGTGCGTATCTCGAAACCAGATGTCGAACCTACCATGTGGAATTTTCGATGTCGAAGTACGATGTCAAATTTTCGATGTCGGGTACCTATCTCGAACCCAGATGTCGAGCATACCACGACGAATTTCCGATGTCGAACTCTCGATGTCAAACATACCCGTGAAGCGTCCGTGCTGAACTTGCATTGTAAAACTTAATTACGATGCTGAACACTCGAGGATTTCTAATACCCGATGTCGAATACTGGATGTTGTGCTTGTGCGAGTCTTACACGTTACCGCGGAGCCATCTCGCTCGGTGAAATCCATGTGTTAAACAGGCATCCATAAATAAAAACTCAATTGCATTTTTGTACATTTTAATTCCGGAGATCGTTTATCTATCCTTTGCTGTTAGACATAATCTTTATCTCTTTATTGAGACATTTATGTAACTTGAACTGGACAAAAATCAAGTCGGCTGGTCCGGTAGCTCAGTCGGAAGAGCACCTGCCTGCTCAGCAAAGGGTCTTGGGTTCGAGAGAGCGGTTGGATCATTCCTCTCTAACCAAAAAGGACCGGGTTCAATCGCAGGTGACCGCAGGTGGGATTTGTGGTGGATAAGGCGGCGCGGGGGTGGATTTCTTCCGGGTTTTCTGATTTCCCCCACCCCTTCTCATTCCACCGGTGCCCCATGTGTTATTAGTGTTACCGCCTGCGGTGCTGAATGCAGTAAAAGCGGGTGTTAAACACTATAAAGAAAAGCTTGAATCAAATAACTCCATTTATCTTTACTATGCTCAGATGTTCGGAAATATCACTATCATGCTTCTCTGAAAAATGTGAGTGCGCAAAGATATTTGAAAATACGTTCTTTTTTTTTTTTTTTTTTTTTTTTGAGAGTTGAAAGTGATTAAATCGATTATCGGAGAAACTCTTTCAGCTAGAGCTTTGTGCTGTTGTGTAGTGATTTATTTATTTACCCGTATTATGCTTGCCAATTTTTAGGTAAATAGTTTTGAAATTATAAAACTTAAAAACATCAAGCCTCAGTATGTGTTAACTTATTCATATGTGACTAATCTAGAACTGTTCACGTAAAACACAACGCCACTGATGCATCGAAAGACAAATACATGCACACACTTGTTCTTGCTATACATACTCCACCTGTGAAGGCCAGTAGAATGACTTCCGAAGCTGCGGAGACAGCATAAATGAAAGGCAGTATACAAAATATATTATGAAATACCCCACATTTTGATCAAAGTTTTTGTAGTAATTTTATAGAATATAAAGACAATGACTTTTTTAGGAAAGAATTATGGCGGAACAAATTCTTGAAAATCTTCTTCGTGAACTCTCATAAAGTGTACTTCTGAAATATATAATTTCTCATTTTTGAGTTATGGTGTTCGAGTAGGTGCACATCCCCCTTTTACTTTCTCTACTACGTATAGTGATTTAGGGGAAGCATTGTATCTCACACAAAAAATTCGATGTCGTGATTTTACCGCAAATATATGTCTTGAGCTCCCCTGAATCTAAAAGAAAGCATTTTTACAAAACTTCCGCGTCCGCGTGCACATAGTATTTTTGTATCAATTGTAAATAATCTGTTATTTTACTGACACAGAAAGTAAAAACCAAAATTTCCCTTAAAATATAAATAGAATGCAGTTCCTGGGAGCACGATGAAATAAATTTTTCCTGTAAACTCTACAATTTGTCAAAGAAGCATCCGTTTTATGGACGACCGACGTCGGCGTTTTTTATTTATGTACATGCTTCATTTACAGAGTCAGCATAACTTCAAGAATTTTATTCGTTGCAGAGCTGGTCATGGCCCTGTCAAGTGAAGGTTGATTTTGCCAAGTTTGTAGTATGTAGTGAAGCCGGCCATAACTTGTGTTCTGTCTGTGATCAGAGCAGAGCAGAGCAGTGCAGTGCAGAGCAGAGCTGGTAGCATTCCCCCACAGGTTTGCTGCCTGCGTGCTGTAACGGGTAATCAAATTACATCTTGTCACGTACACAGCGTTCGATCTGCGTCGACAGCAGAGAAGCTCTTTCACCGCCTGCACTCTGCTTCCAATCGTGACTCGGGCTATTTAAGTGAGTTCTCTTCGCTGCAGTGTCATACATGTTTACCTGATACAGAACTCCCCCATAAGTATGTGAACATCGCCATGACGTCAGGTTCAGTGTGGGAGTAGCAGTGCTGTGCATAGTGCTTAAAATCGCACCCGGTGAAATCCAAGTGAAGAGGCTCCCTGCATCGCGGTGACTCGATTAAGCTCGGCTCAACTCGCGCACCAGAGTGAAGAACCGAAGAAGCTAGAAAGCGTGTGTTGATAGACGGCTTACTTTATCAGGGAAATAGACATGTGCAATAAAAACTACCTAATAATGGAGAAACCTGCTCCAAAGATATAGAATGCTAAAGTTTTCAGATATGCCTCATTTGCGGTATAATAATTATGTGTTTAAGAATACTATTGGTTGACGTAGAAACAGTAAACTCATAGGAAACGCTACAGAGGAAGAATTAAAGAGGTTTCTGCGAGTTGCAGAAGAGCATTTGTTATAATAATTAAAAAAAAAAAAAAAAAAAAAAAAAAAAAAAAAAAAAAAGACTGATGTATTGTATTCATATGACTTTCTTTATTCTTATTTCTATATCTTGTTCGTGTTAGTTGAGATAAACATTTGCAGAAATTATCTTATTGTTTTATTTCCTTGTAGGTGCAAGGGGAATATGAGAATACAGTAGGCTATGAGTGACTTTTGAGATTTCCTTCTCTTTGCACGACTAAGATTTAAAAAAATTAATAACAATCTTCCATTTGACGAAAGTTTAAGTATTGCAAAATTTAAAGCCATCACATAGCGATACTGTTTGAAAACATCCTGTATCGTTTTTCCTATGATGATCTGCCACTAAATGTAAACATCGGCAATTAAAGTTTATCTGTATTAACCAGAACTATATGAAATAGAATAGTTTGTATTAAAGTGACACACTTTTTCTTTGTAAGCCTTTACAAGAAAATGTAAGATAGGTATAGAGGCTTGAGGAAGACGATCGTCTTATGTCTGGAAAAGATAACGCAACGAAAAAATGAGAAAAGAAATGTACCTAAAGTCTACACGAAGAAAGTAAGTTGTAATTTACTGTATGCCCAGGACAAGAAGGCAAGTCTTAGGAATGTGTAGCGTAATCATTTTGTGTTTCCCTCACGGTGTTTATGTCTAGTTTCCGAGTATGATAAGGATGCTAGGTTCGTTTATAATACACAATGTTGTCGCATAGCTCACCCATAGCTAGAAATATGCACTCTCATATACTCATTTCCTAGTAAACAAGTCCGCTACCGGAGTAGATGAACAGTTCAAGACCCCTCTGCCCTTCATTCCCCTCTAGCCTTCTTGTCGTGGGCATACAGTACTTACCAGTGGATCTGTATTTCAAGAGCGCTGTAATTCATTATAAATCATAATCAAGCAGGCAAAAGGTCAATGGTATATAGGTGTTAAGTCTTGTTTAGGTTTAGGTTCAAATTTTGGTTTAAGGGCGCTTAGCTGCTTGGTCTACAGCACCCTTAAATCTGATCATGGCAAAAGTCAGAGATAATACCGGGCATGATAGATATTCCATTAGCATATGTGGGAATATGGGTAAAGTTACACATGTTAGCATGAGGTGATATCTGCAGTTGTGCGTGTGCGTGTGCGCGTGCGCGTGGGCTGTGATACGGTGGGGTCTAGATTAGCAACACACTCTCTCTCGAGTGTAGCCAATCTGTCTCGGCCAGACCAGACCAGACCAGGCCAGGCCATGCTGGATTACTCGCAATAAATCAGATTTTGGAGATGAGACATCTTTGGTGCGACATGTCCGTAAATCCAGGCGGCAGTGTCAGTGCAACAGCACCCAGTACGGTCGTGTCGAACATCATACTGTGTGTCCTGTATTTATCTGCTCTGATTAGACGTGGTCACATTTGTGGACAACGCTACTGTATATCCATGTGTGTGAAGGTCAAATGAAGAGGTCAATTGACCTCGTAAACTGGGCGTCACGTCCCTTGTCCCTCTGACAACCCTTTGGATTTATGGCGTGGTGTTGGCAGAGGGTGGCGTGTGCTCTGTCCGGCGCTACTGCGGTAACATTATAGGCTGTTCCCAAAACTACAACTCCCTTTTTTCATTTGTATGCGATAACGTGTTCAGCGGACAAAAAGTGTTAAATTGACTCATTTCTCTCCATACTTATCTGCCTAGGACGTGACGTCATCCCAGGCAAACCCGTTGAGACCACCGCAAATATTTCAGTACGTGAACGAAAGCAGCCAAACAGTGATTCATGTTATTTCATACTAAAGGTCAAAGTCACGACCTCACAAACGCGCCAGAGATGAAACCGTCTAAGGCATCCCACTAGGTTAGATATCAAATAATTGAAACGACAATGAAGGGAAAACTTCATACGTTCATATAAGACAGTAATCCAAATATAGAATTTTTTGATCCAAAACACATTCCTTATTTTCTTAACCCAAATTTTGAAAATGTCAAAACATATATTTGGGATGAAGTTTTAAAAATTTGATGGTATATGTATTTTTAACCAATAATTTACAGAAAACCTAACTTTAACGTTAAACTAAAGATTCTACTAGTGGAGCAAGTAATAAATATATTCTTAGTTGCTAATTGCAGATTTTGTTTGGGTAGTTTTTGATCTTATGCTTGTAATTATTCAACATGTACTACCAATAAACGCCTTTACAAAAAAAAAAAAAAAAAAAAAAAAGAAAAAATGAAACGCAAGAAATATTTCTTACGTAAAGATTTTAAAGTTTTTTTAGCATTTCGAAATATGCACTTTAATACAACCTGAATAATATTTATTCAAATGTTTTACTAAACGCTACACACATTTGTAGTATTTGCATAAAGCTTCAATATAATAAATAAACATTTCATATTTACTGTAGTTATAAGAAGATCCAACTATCGGTTGTTTTAATTGGCATGTCATGACAATTTGTTTAAATTGCTCTGAATGAAATATTCCCCATGTTTGTTATGCTTACTGTGAAATACTATTTTGGCAAGTGTAATGGGAGCGTTCGTTTACTTTGTACTGTAGAGTCAGAGCAAAGGAAAGCCGCTTCAGTAGAATTATTTTAACAATTTCTTAAATTACTTTAAAAGGTCCTTCACATAAAAATATTTAGATATTTTTTCTGAAACTAATACACACAGTATGAGTATATAAACAGGTTTCTAAGGGCAAAATTCTGTGATAACTTTAAGATTAGCAAAGATATAATATATTCAATAAAATTCAACATTTTTAATTCTTTTAGATTTTGACAATTTTTTCTAAAGTAATGCTGTTATTTATGCCCATAGTAAATTTTATGCACAATATAGATGTCAACACATACAAAAAGTTTCAAGGAGATATGAATTAAATTCAGATGCCTGGAGCATTTTGATTGTTAAAAACTTTTGTTTTAAGAAAAAGCAATTTTTTTTGTAAAAGCTAACATTTACTAAGTTTTATTTCCAATACTTTTCCAGCAGCATACATAAGGAAGAAGGCCACCCAGTAGGTACTGTCAAATCTTTCCGTTGATTTACCACCTCAGGAGCGAAATTCATTCTTTAAAATCCGTAAAAAATGAGTTGTATTGCTTATCTAAGTTCAGTGGTTAGACATAGGCTATTTCTATGCAACACTTGCATACGAACATTAAAAATGGCTGCGAATGAACAGTAACAGTGTCATCATGTGGGGAGGATTGGTGTATGATCTTCACATAAACCATATTCGCAAGTTTTAATCATTTTTACTTTCTCTACTGGTAAGTAGGGGAAATACTGTATTCCACCCAAAAATTCGATGTCGATATTTCACCGGAAATATATGTTTTGAGGCCCCCTGAATCAAAAAAAAAAAAAAAAAAATTAGAAAAAGGTATGTGTGTGTGTCTGTGTGTCAGTCTGTCAGTCTGTGGACAGCATAAACGAAAAGTTGGTTAAAAACCAAAGTTGGTATTTAAGTTTAATGTCATGAAGATTTTGAAGAAAATAGCCCCACCCTAAACTACCCTTTACATGGAAAATTTTTCGAAGATTTTGATTTTCTTGAAAACGGCTCTAACGATTTTGATTAAACTGTCATATGTTTGAGATATTTTTATGTCAAATGAAATGTATATCTTGAATTTTCTAGCTATAGCCCCTGTAGTCATATTTACTCTGGACGACTTTTGCATAACTGGTAAACCGTTAAACATAGACCAAATCACACTATACAAAAAATGTAGATCTTGCTAAAATATACAATTTATATCGAAATAAATTTTCTTGTAGGGTGAACCATTTCGGAAATATTCCTTGTTATGTGTATGAGTTTCGGAAAACTTAGAACTTTCGTGAAAAGGATCATCGTTGTTCATTTTTTTATATGTTAAGTGGGCAAAGGCAACAGAATCCAAAAACTTTAAAACATTTGACTATCGCACAAAGCCTACTGTATTCTAACATTCCCCTTGTACCTACAAGGAAATAAGCAATAAGATAATTTGTACAAATGTTTATCTTAACACGAAGAAGGTATAGGAATAAGAATTTGTAAGAATGGTTAGTACAAGAGTAGAGAAAGTCATGTGAGTGCAACACATGAGATTTTTTGTTATAAAATCGGTAGGGCGGTTACACTTGCCAGCTTGGAACTCTAATCTTTGAACATAGTGTGGTGTATAGTAAATTTTTTATAGTATATAGTACCATACATATATTGGTAATGGTAAGGTTTAATAAGGATTCAGAGGACTAAATTTCAACTTCTCACTTAATGGGTTACATGCTATGTCCTTTTCGAGGACCACAGACAGCACTTAGAATCCTGAACTGAATGAAGAAGGGGTGGAGACATCATAAAGATGACCGAGCTCTTTAGTTGAAGGACGTAGAGCGCCATTTACCTTCCTATCATCCCCCGGAGAGAGAGAGAGAGAGAGAGAGAGAGAGAGAGAGAGAGAGAGAGAGAGGGGGGGGGGGGAGTAAAAAAGCAAGCGATGAGATAATGATGTAAATTGATGAGTATGTCTGACGCAGACCCTGCGACATACGGACCGCATCCAAAATTGCACAGCACCCCTCCACCGCTTTTCATTTTTTTCCGAGTTCGGGGGTTCAGAGGGCGGCATTTTGACGGGAATGATGTATGGTCACAACACTGTGACATAAATTATAGAAGCAAAGGACGAAGTCACAATCAGAATTGCTGTCACGGACTATAGCTATCCTAATCTGATGACCCACTTTTGTTACAGACCAGGGCTACTTGAGTTTTAGATCTGCTGCACATTGTCATGGGACCCAAGTCTTATTGCAGGTCTGTAGAGAAGATCGATGTATTACACTGAACGTTTCCGCTCAATATATGAATTCAATAGCAAAATTACAATCACAATTTTTAAAACATGTACCTACTATTTAAAAGTACCACCCTACGTACGCAAATTACGAAACCCTTTTAAAAATGTTTAAATTTAAAGCTTTGTACCAAAAGGATTAATCCTCCAATGTCTCTTCTAGAGTCAAATTATTTCAAGTATATCGTTTTGTGTGCCAAATAAAATAACTAAATTCAATAAATTATTTTTCACCTCAAATACCGATGTCCATAAAAGTTCACCGCTAAACACAATTTTGCATTTATATAACGGTTTTCACTATTTTGATGTACATATATTTAGCATGTCAGAAACTTGGTTAAAAATGACACAGCAAATAATGTATACTTCCATAGATTAATATAGGGTCTTTCAGCAAGAGTGTCCTATCTTTAACATATGATACCTGTCAGTGTTATTGAGTTGCAGCAGCCATTTTTTCCATGTGGTTATAATTGTTATTGATAAATAGCCATGGCACGTTACAGCACTCAGCAACGCGTAGAAATTGTGAAAATTTATTATCAAAGTGGATCATCTGTTCGCCAAAACTTCCGTGTATTAAGTGAAGTTTACGGTGTGCATAATCGTCTCTGCGAGAGAACCATTCGGCGTTTGATTGACAAATTAGAAAGAAGTGGTTCTGTCAGCGATCAAAGAAAGCCTGTACATAATCGACTGTACGTAAGCTCTCCAATGAAAATATAGTCGCCGTTCGTGAATGTGTACGCGAGAACGGAAACAAATCAATTCCTCGTCTGGAGGGCAAGAATTGGGGCTTTCGCCGACCACAACTTGGTGAATTCTGCATCTAGACTTGAAATGGTGTTAACTCAAGAACTAAAGCCCAACGACCATCGATTGCACCGTGTAGTCGTTGATTGGGCTATGGAGCAATTGGAGCTGACCCGGATTTTTGTTGAAAAATCATCTTCAGCGCCGAAACCCTCTTTTGGATGGATGGTTTTGTTAACAAACAAAATTGCCGCTATTGGAGCAATTACAATCCAATGCAGATTCAAGCATTACCACTTCATCCCCAAAAGGTAACTGTGTGGTATGGATTTTGGTATGGTGGAATTATTGGTCCATATTTTTTCCAAGACGAAGATGGAGAAGCTCTGTCAATGGAGAAAGATGCCGGGCTCTTATTAAGGGACTTTTTGGCCTCAGTTGGATGGTTTGGATCTTGGAAACATGTGGTTCCAGCAAGATGGTGCCACATGTCATACTGCTCTTGAAACAATCGATATTTTGAAGAAGTTAAGAGGTTTCATCATTTTCCGTGGTGGTGATGTGAACTGGCCCTCGCCATCATATCGTTTAACGTCGACGACAACAAAGTGATTGGAACAAGGACGACAATGAGCGCATCAGAAGTTAGCGCGTCAAAAATAGCGTTTTGAGACTGTTCACGGACTTTCTACTACCAGTTTTTCTGTGAGAGGTACAAGAAAACGTCAATTTCGAAAAAATCCGTGCTATGTTATTCTCGTCCATATAAGAGCGTCGGCGAGAGAAGAGAGTCGTCAGTATTGAACGACATACATGCACGCATGTGTCTGAGTTAGTGTCAACAAACACACTTTTGGGACATTTAATCGTCGTGTCGGAGTTAGACTTGAAGTACTGCAACAGTTTTAGTGAGTGTGGATGTCGAAGAGCAGTTTGTGAGACAGAGAGAGTGGAACTGAAAGACAGTGAAGTACGTGTGAAGGTTACGATCGGATCGAACAGGTGTAAAATGCAAGGTCACGAGTGTGTTAAGCACAAAAGCAATACCTTTTGTGCTTTAGTTTTAGAAAATAAAGTGACAACGTGTGTCAATTGTCCTAAACTTGTAATATACCCCTGTAATTGTCCTGCGTTTTCCTGTCTATTGTTGGGCGCCTAGTCTGTTATTGTATTTACAATCCATCCATTGTAAAGAGTTGTTACTGTTCCCAATATCGTGCAACAATACCAATAATAGTAATGGCATATTTCCTATGTAATGAGGCATTCTAATTGCCGAGGCTTATAAAGAAAAAATTAAAGCCGTATGTAAAATTGCTTTCTTGGAGCCAACAAGATCGAAAACCATTGTTCGAATGCATACTCGTTGTGTTGTTTATCGGTTGAACTAATATGTAAAGATGCTTTCACCCATGTCAGCCGAGGTGCCGAACTATTTCATGGTTTATTTCATACAATTTATAAAGGCTACAGATTCCATAAGATGTTTAATCCGATTCTTGGATAACCTGGTGAAAATTTTCACAGGAATGGTTGTTAATGCAATAAATATTCACTCGTGCAAAAATCTTGAAGATTATGAATTTACTCCACAAATTGACTTTTCCAGTTCAAACTGTTTACTTCATATTTTATTATCTACTTCGCAATATTTTTCATACTATATTTATTTATCAACATAGAACTTGTTTCTAGCATATACTACACAGACCACACTGATGCTTGAATTTAGAGTTTGTTTTCATTGCATTTGTGATTGTTACATTTGTTGGCTAAGAGACAGAGATAATTGCCCAATTATATTAGAGTAAGGCTCAAATTATGATATACAGTCATTATATAATTATAGACATCTGATACATTTTATAGCACTTGATTGCCCAGATCATATGGCTCACAAATGAGTGAAATAGAACATGTAACTTAATCCGTTATCTCGTCGTTGTACCTTCTATTAATTACTAACCTGATTATATACTTTCTCTATACAATGTACTGCTGGCGTACACTATTGTGATATCCACACTACCACAAGAGGTATTGGATACCTACTGCAGTTTTGAAAATAATGAGTATCAGAAAACTAAAAGTGCTAATTTAAAGAATATCTCCCATATGGGTAACTCCATTTTATTTCAACAAAATCCTAAAAATGTAGTAAATATTTTAGGTCTCTGCTGCCACTGAGAAAAGGAAACCAAAATATTTGAAATTTATGCCATTTATTTAGCAAACGGGAATGTTTTTTTAAAGTTAACGCATTTTCTGGACAAACTACAAAATACATGGTTATAAGAAGTATATGTTTTGGTATATGCAAATTATAACTATTTTCTTAAATTGATCTGTATATTACAGCAGCGAAATTTACATTTTTGTAGTTAGCTGCACTACCCACATCCTTAAGGATTATGTATAACTGAAAATGTGAGTTTCTGAAGTAACAGTGCTTTTTTAAGTTTATACTACAAGTGCAATGTAATGCAAACATGTTACAATCAAAATTTCATCCATTTTGCTGTAATACTTTAGAAACTATCATCACACTTGTACGTCACTAAAAAATTGTAATGACAAAAAATTTTAAATAGTTTAACCCTTCAAAATCATGGATTAAAATTACATCTGATTTTTAAAATTCACGTATATTTCTCTGTGTCTCATTCAGTTTAGTTATTTTGGAACTCAAAAATGTGTTGCCTTAAAATTGTAATTTTTGTGTTTTAAAATTAAAAACACCGCTTCGCCGAAAAAAAATTGTGTCAAATATTTGGAGCCGTTTAACATCTTGACGAAGAGATGTAAATGGTTTATTATTCCACTAACTGTTCCACAAACTATGTGAACAATGATGTAATATTTTTTATTTCAATTCGAAAGAGTTAAGTCACAACTTAATGTTAAGATGACGTTGCCAAATCTCGCTTAGAAATATTTTGCATTCACTAATATCTCAATTATTTTACAGAATTCAAATAAAAACTGTTTTTATCGATTTTCATGAAATCTCAGTCATGCATATCGTTAATGGCAAAGCATAAACATAATTCACTTACGGCTGGCAAGCTCCACGTGTGTAACATTGCAGACGTGAGTAAGACGAGTTTGTAGATGGGCTGATTCGATTCCCACACCCCGAGTTTCCAGAGGGAGATGTTCTGGCAGAATTAACACGACGTAACTAAATTGTTAGTTTTCTCCCGGAGCGCACCAACGTACCGTACCACCTTAGTAAATTGAGGAGCAACACTTGGGGTGCGAAAACGTGAACTCTTAATTCTTCTGCATTCGTTATTCGGTGTGAGCCTCTGAACAAATGGTGAAGGGTCGTGTCACAAACAAAATTAACTCTATATCCTTCCTGGAGAAATACAAACAGTTTCTTTAAGTTGCTACTGGTGTCTGACAGATACGTGATCTGTTACCTACAACGTGATACTTGCACGTTCCTTGTTGTTTCACTAGACGCGTTTGTATTTGGAAGAACACTTTAACTAAAACTCGTTCGCGACATTTATTATCGCGCCTGCAGATATATGAGATGTTGCTCTCCTCAATATGTGATTGCATATGAATAGTGTACATACACTGTCTCGCCGTGTATGTACGATAAGCTCACAGGAACATCTGGACAGTTTCACATTCTTTTCGATACGCTTCATGGCCTTGCCAAGTAACACACAGAATAAAAAAATAGACTAACTAAACAAAAACACCGGGAAGACAGTATGCAAAGCCACTGTTGAATAACCACAAATACCACAGGGAGAGAAGCGAGTAGAGAAAACCGTGTGAATGTAACACGTTGCATTTCTATTTCGATAACAGAAAACTGTATAGAATATACACTTAGAAAAGTGTATGAATAGTGAGTTGAAGAGTGAGTAGAGAAGAACATGTGAATGTGTTACATAAAAGAAGAACCGAGAAAACCACGTGAATGTAGTATGGTGCATTTCTATTTCAAACACAATAATTTGCACACGTGGGAGAAGAAAAACAAATTTTGTAAAAGAAAAGTGAGTAGAGAAAATAATGTGAATATAATACGTTGCATTTCTATTTCAACACTAGAAAATTGTATGAGTTCTATGTTGAAGGGTAAATACAGAAGGATATGTGAATGTGTTATACAAAAGAAAAGTTAGTAGAAAAAAGAACGTGAATGTAATAATATTCATAGTGAAAAATGGATAGCATAAAACCTTCTCTAGAAAAAATTATTTAGATCTGCCAATTTTCATCGCTTCCGGATGAATGGTAAAGGAACCCATAAGGAATAAACAAACATTCGTTTTTATGGACGAGGGACAGTGTAATGCATAAGGAACGAACCTTCATACAGAGAACGAAAGGCTCCAAAGTTTACAGAAAGTGGAAGGGAGTCTGTGTATCATATGATCACTGCACAGAGGAGGCTAGGAGCACTCGATGCAGGAACGTGATAAACTTGTTGCATCACTTACATTGAATGCTGTCCCCACTTGCAGTAAAATGTTCACTCCTAAAATTTTGTACAAGTTCAGCAATACGTGAATATCTCAATTTTCGTGCTGCAAGCGTTTTACTGTGTGGGTTTAGTGAACACTAGAGAGGCACTATACACTGGGACTGTACCGATGTAATGACGTCACACTCTGCCCGTGTGGTAGTTAACTTGCGATTGCTTCGATTTGCGATAGCTGTATAAAGGTTCGAAACTTAGTAATGAACAATATTACATGAATAATTTGCTATATTTGCGTGCTTATAATTTTAGTTATTAAGAGTAGTATGTTTTCAGGTTGGTTAATACCTCTAACAGAAGGCATAATGCAGAGTGAATAACGAACGGTGTACCGGAACCAAGTTCCAATGCTTTTTGCAAGGCCAATGACCCCACAATACTTAACCCAGTAGGTTACTCATTAGGATGTGAAGAATAGATAATCTTTACAGCAGGCGTTCTTATTTCGTGACACAGTTATGACCATGCAAAAAACATCAAGTAGTAAACTTTATGACAAGTTTGTGGGAAAACCGTTAGTCGAACAGAGAAACACACCGATGTGAATAAAAACTAAAGTACCAAACGTCCAAAGGTGCAGTTATACCTGTGGCACCTCCTACAGACCTATCTTTGTTCCAGCGTGAATAATATTTTAGTCCCCCTGAAACCAGAAAAAAAAAATTTACAAAAATATCCGGAATACGCGTAACGGTGTGCATAAAACTGAGCTTGGAATAAATACCAAACTTGTTATTTGATCTCACATTTTCCAAGAAGAGTTTCATAAAAGCTCCCTCCAAAAATTGTTAGCAAAACATGGTAATTTTTTCTCAATATCTTAACATGACTTATAAAATGTACACATCTCTTGAATTTCTGCAAATTTCTTATTCATTTGGAATTAATTTTCTATACTGTTGTATGAGCAGTTATATCTCTAACAACCTGTATATCTATGGTATACTATAGTATCCATTTAAAACGCTACGCTTCTACCCACATTACGTTTCAATATATTCTTAACAAGCTGTTAAAGCTCATAACAAGCTGTTGTGATAGAAGGAGAAGAAAAGGTGGCCGGAAATGAGAATATGTAACTTCCAAGCATATCCGTTAGGTGACGCTTAGCATATATGTCTGCATTTGCAACGTCCAATATTTCTAAAGGGGTTAACAGTGTGTTACACTCTCATAGTTTCTCTACTCAGTATTGTACAGGGTTTGCTCTTTTATCTTAATGGAGATAAATGTATAAAATGTACAAAATTCAAGCAAAGAACATTCAGGACATAGCCGACGTTGTTTCTGAGTTATGATGTGTTAAACTCACATGACTTTCTTTATCGTGTACAAAATATTTCTACAAACGATTATTCTTTAATTACTTAATCTTAATCGAGATAAGTTTTTATAGAAATGGTTTTATTATAACGTTAAAGAAAATCATCGGCGGCTTTTGTAACGTTTTCTGGGGCCTCCTGAGCTTCACCGCCAACCTGGGCGCTTTTTCCCTTGGATCCTGACCCCTTCAAAATCATGCCCTGTACTAGCCGATAAGGTATGGCTCCCAACCATGATAAGATGTTTGTATGACAAACTTAATGCACTCACTACCTCCTTCTCTTTTGGTCACTTTTGTAACCCTTGTTTTGGTTATTGGTTGAGATTATTTAGCAAAAGGCGTGGCGCATTCTTCCACCAAGCAACCAATGAAATGACCAGGCTTCGGACAACGATAAATAACGTGACGTAGACGTGAAGTGGAATGAGATTATTTTTAGTGTTCTTTGTGCAGTAAGAAATTGCTCTCTGATGACTGTTTCCATTGTTTGTTTCCTTCCTTCCTTCTTTTTCCCTTTTCAGGGATAATTTAGTTATCAAGGCGTTATATTTATTGAATTCACACACACATACACTTGCACACGTACACATATTTATTCTCCCACTCATACTTCTAAATTTTAAGGACGATGGGAAATAATCTTCGTCAAAGTATAGTTGCCATTCTCCAGTAGGGATTCGAACCTGGCACCTCTGGTTTTGCAATCTACGAGTAGCATGCTAACAATGTTATGGTTTTAGAATTCCTTTTGAAGAATAATTTTACATTGGAAAATTCAAAACTATATCAAGGAATATTTTAAAAAGTAGTAATTTCAGAAAATATTGGGCGTAAATGCCTAGTAGAAAAAGTATTTTTTTTTTGGGGGGGGGGGGGGTTACAGGTATTATAGGAGAAATGCCGATAACGAATTAGGTGGAATTTCTCACTTTTTTTTTCTTATAAGCTAGTAAGTCCTAACGGGGTTACGCCGTGGCCGATTCCAGGGATCCGTATTTGTATTCCTGGTTGATGAACCGGCGTCTGGGCGGGTTTTCTCTGGATTCTCCAGTTTCCCCCGCCAGTCATTCCATCAATTGCTCCATCATCAGCTTTCGGCTGCATTTCATATCATCGTCTTTCTCACTGTCATACCTGGTGCTTGACTGACCACTCGCTTCTAGGTCTTCAGTCTGTCCGGTCCATAAGTTCCTGTGTTCCCCGACAGGCGTCTGACCCCAGGCACTGACCTGTAAGTCCCACATAAGGGAAGGGTAATTAGGTAAAGAAGAACAAGTCATATCGGTCAGTGAATTGGTAAAATGGTGCTTAACTGGAGCTTACAGTTACTTCACATTTGTCTCTCAGCATAAGAAAACCCCGCACGAAAACATCCAAATAAGTCTGAATATTCGAGATTCGAAGGCAGTACCTCAGGATCTCACGCTATACCACAGGCTGCTATACTTCTTACTACCATAAATAGGAACCTCATAGAGAAAGCAAAATTAATTTTCGCATGAGCATCTTGCGCAAATGACAATGAGCATAAAACTATTACTTCCTCTTCGTGGAACTTGGCCGGATACAGCATAAGGCTATTATTACTTGACCCACGTATCTCCTTTGTACAATCACTGATTTAATTTCAAATTAAGTAGGTTTAATTTGGAACCTACCACGCCTATGGGCATCTTCACTTTATCTGTGTGCAACACATGGCCTCAGAAATAGGATTTGATAATCTCTCCATTGGTTAGGCATCAGTGAGTGAGAGAGGAGCGTCTGTCTGCAGGATTTATACGAAGACTGCAAGCCAAGCCACCCAAATCTCAATTAAATCGTGTGTGAAATACACGGCGCAGATTAGACGCTCCCGGGGACATTTCAATTAATGTGCCTTATATATGGTAGGGACCAGAGGAATTGTTTTAATTTAGATTGCAAGCTTTATAAGAAGGCACCGCCAATCCCTTACGTTTTATCTACAGGCAGAGAAGTCCCGTTATCATTGCCTTGCTTTGCTCCATTTCCCTCGTGCAGAACAAGCACCAAGATAAACAATAAAACAAGAGAATAAAATATTCTGCAAGTGTCGTTGTCATGGTATGATCACTCCAAAAGCATCTACATACTTGTCTTACTTTCTTTTAGTTTATAAGGTATATTTGCTGCGAGATACATAAATGCGTAGATGTGGCGCAGCCCGGTTTAACGAGGATACTGCACAGAACGATCTGTAAACATTCCAAAACAGGCTCTATCTTATCCGTCCAGCTATGTGTGTTTTTAAGTGTTTAAAATATTATAGATATACATTTAGTAAAATACTTGTAAATGGCACTGGTGGGATGGATCAGCAGTTTCGTCTGCAGTGAATTCCAGAGGTCGCAGGTTCGATCTCAGTGACACAATTAGTTTTTGGGGCACTTCCTCAGGTCGCCAGGTGAACGCTATCCCTCCAATTCACTTCACTTGTCATTTTCTTTCACCCTTCATCTGACTGGTCTGTTTCAAAGTAGTAAGTGTTGTTGGGGGTCTCGGCGTTGCATCGCAGGGAAAAAGGATGCCTCTGGTCACCTTCGGCAGGACGGTCTCCCCCCTATGGGATGTCTAAGGCCACTTGTGAGCGGGGCGCTGGTTGTATTAGCCACTGTCGGAAGTATGAATGTGTAAGGACTCTGTCCTCTGCTCTGTCCTGACTCCTTAATTCGGTCCCCTCTCGCTCTCATCTCATTCTTCCTCTTAGAGCACAGGTAAGAAATATCTTCGATATGTCGATTTCCCCCGGGAAATTCTGTCCTATCCATAAATGATAGGGCATCCTGCAGGGTATATACATGACGGCCTTCAACTAAAAAAATAAGTGTCAAAAAGAAGGCAATGGTGACAGATTTTTGAAGACTTTAGTTATAAAAGTAATATTTTCTATCAAGGTGTCTTTCTATAGTAAATAATTTGTTCTTATCTATGGATTTATTCATATGGTTTAGCAAACAATATACATTTGCGCTGAATATCAAAATACACAATGTATGTGCTATATTTACCATAATATTCAAAGCTGTTTGAGTCCCTTTGAGCCTATTTTGTGAAAGCAGACAAGTAAAAAAAAAAAAAAAAAAAGAGCCTATGCGATTCCAAAGCTTGTAAGCAGAGCTAATTGAGTTTTAATTGCATTCTTATTGAGTATCGTTTATTAGACCCAGTTAACCAAATTTATTGTTCTTAAACCTCGCACGTGCTATTTTTAAGAAATGCTTAGCATCCATTCTTACTAGAAACACCACCATAGGCGGTGGACGTGATGATGTGCGGAAAGAAATGATCCCGTATTTAGGAAACGAATGTTGGGAAACAACCGTTCCAGGCCTAAGTAAAGTGTATTTCATTGGCATTCTTGCACTTCCGGTTATACATTCTATTTTATAGCGCGACAGTGCGTAAGATGTATAATTTGAAAAAATAATCTGCTGTGCTGCACTCACATGACTATCTCTACTCTTGTACTAACCATTCTTACAATCACTTATTCCTATATCTACTTCAGGCTAATCGATATAAACAATCGCATCAAATATCTTATTGCTAATTTTCATGTAGCTGCACGGAAAATTCTGGGAGTCAGTAGGGGTTAAGCGTTAATGAAATATTTTAAAACTGACCACTATGTCTTTAAAATTAACTTATTTTTGCTTGACCGAGAGCTAAAACAAGAAAAGAAAAAGAGAGGCAAAAAAAAAAAAAAAAAAAAAAAATCCCATTTGAGAACAGAACGATAAGTATTGGAAATTCCAGACAAATAAGGAGGAATATCGCACACCAAAAAGGTATTTATTATTAATAGTAGGTTTTAACAGACATACATGTTTTGCCCAGCAAGATTTTGTGCGACTCCTACGGCTTACCAGTAACGCAAAAGTTACCGAGAACGGAGAGCGCTTATGAGAACGTTGATAAAAAATTTAGGATATGAATTTCATTTGTTATACGAATGTCTTAAACATACAGAAGTTTTATCAGAATCACTAGAACCATTTTTGATATAATATTTTTCAAAAATGTTCCATGTGAAAAGTGGTTTGGTATGGCAGGATTCCCTTGGAAATCTTGTGTCGTATCTTTTAAAGATGTTGCATTTAAAAATAATAATACAAAATTTAACTCTGAGGATCTCAAAAAGGGGAATTTTCACTAAAATTTTGGTATCAAATTTTTGGAAAAGATGCTTCTCTGCTATGTAGGTACCAGAGAAGGTGAAAGCGTTGAATGAGGGAATGTAGTATGGAAAAAATCTGTTTTTCTGACAATTTAAAATAAAATTAAAGGCTAAGCACTGTCAAAGTTTATACCACTTCACTGGACATGAAACGTTGAAACAGTATTTCGAAATCTTTGATGTAATTAATTTAGATGAAACATTATTATTCTGCGTGAATTCTTGCAAGAATGTTAACCATTTACTTTTTAATCACCCAATACGTTTCGTAAGAAGATATAATCGTAAGAAGATATAATTTAAAACATCTTAAATTCTAATAAAAATTCTTTACACCACCTATAACACAAAGCATTTTAAGACAATGTTGTTTAATCGATTTATTGATTATATTTTTAAGACGCTGTGATAAAATGGAAATTTTCTTTTTTAGTTGTATATATCTGAATAGTTTAATGGTGTAAACTAAATCCCTGGTATAGTTTTGTATATTCCATTTTACCCATTTGATACTGACAGTTCAACGAAATTCATGATTTGACGCCCACTGAATGCGAAACACGTGTTTTAGAAAAAAAAAATAAAGGTTCATGTGTATGAGAAAGAGAGCAAGAGTGGGAGAGAGGGGGGGGGGATATAGCATAATTCAGAAAATAAAACATGGGATGAATACAAAACTTGATATTGAAGTTCAGCAACTTCTAAGGATGTGATGCGAAGATTCTAAATTGAGTGCGATGCATGATTTTAAATTGTCCATTCAATATATTTAGAACTGAATTACACTCATTTAATACAGCAGCTGAAAATGTTAATGTTCCAGGAAGGCCACTATGCAACTAAAACGTCCCTAGCAGTGTTGAATAAGAAAACATGATGCGGCTGTGATGACCTCGCATATATCATCACATTTTGGTATAAAAGGTATTTAAATTATCATATTTATAAAATAAAGCAAGTGTTTAGTATTTGCAGCAATGCACAAGTTGGTGTTTACTCCAGCTGTCCCTCCGATGCTCATTCGGGTAAATGTAACACAGCTGTATGATATGCCTTTAAATTCCTTCGTATTGAGTTAAAATATTCATAGGCAACAACCTGTAGACAATTTTAAAACATTTCCGCGACCCTTCATTTTTATACAGCAATGGAAAGCATTTTGCAACACCTGATGCATCCTTTGTAAAAGAAGCGGGTCCGATGAATTCTCAAAGTGTCTCGTATGGCTTGCCCGTTCCTTTTCCTTGCGATTTGGTTCCGAATGGCGTAGAGAATCTCCCCATTTCTGTAATCTTTTGGCCTGAATGACGCCAAGGGAGATTGCCTCCAGTACAAAAAGCTAACTCCGGGACGTAAGGATCTTTATTTCTGGAGAGGAGTGCATCCCTCCACATCTGGGCTAGGTCATAAAAGTACATGTACCGCACCACCCTATTATGTAACGGTTATTTTGCCGGATTCCAGGGCAGTGGCGTGGGAACCCAACGAGGTAATACTCTTCTAATGAAAACGGTATAGGTGCTTTTAGAATTGAACTTCCAAAACAATTCACAGTCCTCTATATACGTTTGTATGCATATGGTGAAAGAAAAGATTGCTCTGGGCGATAGATAAAACACCCAGTTACACGGCAAAAATGTTTAATATTTAGGGTATTACCCCAACATCAGGAGATTAAGATATTGTGATAAATGACAAAGTGACAAATCCCACTTCTGACACCAGTATGATAAATGACCCTTTCAGTTACTTTTTCTCTTTATTTCTCTTCTAAAACTGACTCAGAAATACAGTTCTATTTTTAGCCTCTTCTTCCCTTATGGTCTGGGTGAGCGAGTCGTAAAATTGTATTCCAAAGCACCTACGTAAACCAGTTACTTAGATATGGTTCCAAATGCGTACAAAGAATAAAAAAAATTGCTAACGTTTGCTTTCTATTAAAGCTCATACTGGGTTTTTGATTTTTCGCACTCTGCCTTACAAAAGTGAAACATATATTGACTTTTTTAAAATGAGTTGCGCGAAGATATAGAGGGAGACAGAGAGGATCGGAAAGAACGGTGAGAAGAGGAGGAGTAGAAGAAGGAGGCGGAGAAAAAGAAGATCTAGTTAACGCTGACACAACGGATAACCTGTAACAAATTACACAGTGTATAAACTTTTGGATTTCTAAGAAAAGGTGTCACAAGTATGCCCAAATATTGAAAAGAGATCTTACCCCACGATGACATCCTAGGATTTTTTGTTGTTAGTATGAAACGAAAAGTATTAGAATCTACTTATATAGGATTTGGCTAGGTATCTGAACTTATTGGAACTTCAAATTCGTAGAACCTTGACAACATTGACTACTTTCTAATAACATTTTAGTTCCTTCTTTCGTTCATCGAACAAATGCACCGCCTTGTTTGTTTGGCGCACCCAGGGTCCCGAGCCATACTCTCGGTTGGGTTTCTCTAAGAGGTGAGAGAGCATCTGCTAAACGCCCAATTAAGTTTGGTCAACTTTTGTGTTCGACCTCCACCCGCTACCTCCCTGTATACAGTCTGATGGATAAACTACGGGCGGGTTGTACGTGGATGGGGAGACGCAAGGGGTGACTGGGTAACTGCGTAATTCCCAGACCCTGGTTATCATGTAGGATCTGTGTTCGTATCCGCTGATGTAGGTCAGTCCCGGGGAGGGGCCTTTGCATGAGCTGATGCACTCCTGAAGAGGAATGGGTCCCTCTGTCTATACACTGGAAGGTGAGACCCTAGGGTGAGTAAGGTTCAGGCCAGGACTCTCACTAAGTCGGGGTGGTGCTCAGGATGTGAGCATGCCATCGGAGACATTTGCAATGGTGGAATGTTGATACGGCATGAGTTCTCAAAAAACTCAAAATAAAAACAACGCAAGTGCAAACGAAGTAGTCGAGTCTTGTGGTCATAGCTACTGAGTAATAGCTAGAACTGGGAAACCTAAAAAGTTTATATCGGTGAGCTCCTTTACTATTCAAAAAGTTTTGGATAGCATTGCCGGTCCAGTGAAGTCATGCACAAGATGTCGTAATGGTACGCTGCTGATTGAAGCACATTCATCCACCCAGGCAGCTAAAATACAGAAAGCGAATATGCTACCAAGTTATCCTATACGTGTTGAGATACGCAGAACTTTGAGCTCCTGCGCGGTGTGCATTGGATGATCTAAGCAATGAGGAGATTCAAGAAAATCTTTTGGAACAAGGCATTACTAACGTTTACCGGGTTCAGCGCAAAGAGGGTGGTGCATTGAAGCCAACTGTGCCCTGTTCCTGACCTTTGATCGGGTAGATCTCCCGCAAAAGATTAAGGTAGGGTATGAATCCATCGAAGATAGGCCTTTCATCCGAAGAAACGTAGTAGATTGCAATTGCCTTTTTACCATGGCAGAGTTAGAACATTCTCTTTCATCTTCACGAATATCAGCACCAGGACCAGACGGTATTGATGTACAAATGTTACAACAGCTGTCTCCTGCAGTTAAGGCATTCCTGCTCGAGGTCTATAATCATCTTTGGATTGACAGTATAGTTCCAGAAAATTGGCGGAGGCTACCGTTATTGACATCTTGAAGGCTGGAAAGGACCGTCATCTTCCCTCCAGCTATCGTCCTATTTCCCTCACCAGTTACGTTTGCAAGGTGATGGAACGTATGATCAATGACGATTGGCTAGAAAGTCGTAACCTACTGACTAACATTCAGTGTGGTTTTCGACGACGCCGTTGTACTGTAAACCATCTTGTGTCAATATCAAAACAGACAGTGGACGGCTTTATGAAGAACTGTCAAACCGTTGGCATATTTTTCGATCTCGAGAAGGCTTATGATACGTGCTGGCGAGCAGGGATTCTACGTTCCCTGTATACCTGGAACATACGTGGACGCCTACCACTGTTCATTCAGGAGTTTATGAAAGACCGCTTTTTCCGAGTAAGAGTCGGCTCGGACTTTTCGAATTCTTTTGTTCAGAAGTAGGGAGCACCTCAGGGTCGGTGCTAAGTGTCACGCTTTTTGCTAGAGCAATTAACTCCATCTGGAAATGTGTTCCACCTGGAGTTTCGTCATGCCTATTCGTGAACGACTTCGCCGTCTATTGTACTTCTTAGCGCACGGCATTCTTACAACGGCGCCTGCAGCAATGTTTGGACAACCTTGTTCACCCATCAATGTCTTTGGTTCCATTAAGAAAACATGAAGTTAAGAACAATTAAATCGCTTGAATCAAGAAGTGCTTTTTCTTGTAATAGGTTACTTGGCGGCTTTAATGGTGAACTTTTCTTCCATCCTTGAATTGATTAAGTGGTATGTATTCAAATTCTTGTT
The DNA here is from genome assembly GCA_030765045.1 of Tenodera sinensis. Lineage (NCBI taxonomy): Eukaryota > Metazoa > Arthropoda > Insecta > Mantodea > Mantidae > Tenodera > Tenodera sinensis. The sequence continues at coordinate 145,290,164 of CM060966.1, forward strand.
TATAATTAAACTATTCACAGAAACAAAATATTCGCTTCAGGTAATTCAAAGCATGTCTTTTTTTTCCTTCAGAGAAATCATGAAATCGAAATTTCGGATAGAATGCAATACTTTTCCTATCTACCATAAGTAAGCACTAGAGAAAGTAAAAAATACTAAGCCAGCTTATGTTACAGTTCCTATAGCTTCAGAAGATTTTCTTTATTGCAATAGTATTCTGTAAAAAAAAAAAAAAAAAAAAAAAAAAAAAAAAAAAAAAAAAAAACAACAACAACATTTGATCAGTTTTTCATTTTGGCACTGATAATTATACTTTTATTCCATTTTTTATGGAGGAGCCGCGTTTTAATAACGTACATAAATCATATTGGACCAGACATTAATGAAATGGTGACTGTTCCGTGGTGCTTCAGATTTCCATAATATGATAAGGGGTGGGGGAAACCAGGTAACTCGCTTCAACGGATGTGGATTTTTGCACGTTGTTAGCGATAAACGAGTTTGGGAAATTAATTGTATTACATGTTTCCTCGTAGGTACAATGGATACAGGGAATGCATCACTTAAAGTGATAATCAAGTCTTTTAAGAACTGGTCGCTAGGTGAGGGCTTTAAAATTTCCTCTCTTTGCGCGGGCAAGAAATAAAAGCTGATTAACGGCTTCACATTTGACAAAAGTATCGGACTCTTCAAACCAATGAGAAATAGTTAACTCCATCAATGTATTTTACATTGTATGTTTTAACCATACGTGCATTTTTGTGTAGTAAAACTTGTCTATCTATAACGGTTTATCAGAATTAAGAGGACTTCTGAGAATATTCCCAGAAAATTCGAGATATCATTTCGTTGTCATGAAAATATATTAAAATTATGGCACTTTAATCAAAATCGTTAACCATTTTTGATAAAGTAAAAGTTTTGGAAAATGTTTCATGTAAAGGGTAGTTTGGAGTAGGGATATGCCCTTGAAAATTTTTGTGACGCATCCCTGGGAAATGGAGAACTAAAATAATAATTGTGGTACTTAACAGGCTCTTTGTTTTTGAGTTACGCTGTTGACGAACGTGAAGACACATACGGGACCTTTCAATAAACTTATTTTATGTTTTTATTTAGAATGCGTCCTCAACCTCTGACCAGTGCGGTGCAGCGCTGGAGGTGGGAGATGGTCAGCGCCCCGGTCCCTTCCGGTCGTTATGCGGTCTTCTTGACCAGAAGCCGCTAATTCTTACGATGCTGGCAGCGTCACGGAGCAACCAGAAGTGGGGCCTGAGAAGAAGGGTTTATCAAGTGCATCATCTGCCCGCAGCCGCCCGAACCACCGCACTGACTACCAGAAAATAAGGGAAATGAAACGAGGAAGGGAAGGAAGGAAGCCGTGAAATGAAATTTAGCACTCCAATATTCCCCTAAGGGACAGAAGAAAACCGCGGAAAAACCTAGTCAGAGTACGCAGTCGCCGGAGATCGAACCCGGTACTCCCTAATGTGAGTATAATATTTGTGATGAGGGTGATAGCATTTTAACCAACTTTCTATTTGACTATCTGAAACAACAAAAATTTTTGTACGCACAACGTTTAGGAACAATGATTGTTATTATACTGAGTGTCTGTAGCCATATGCACAAAAAACATTTGAGGAATTAATCCCTTGAGCTGTTTGCAGTTCCCCTTCTGGAAGTGGACATAAAGCAGGTAGAGGGTGTCGCCACTGAAGATCTCCCCACCCTCAAACCCTGGAAGTGGTTCTTCCGCCTCGCAGACGACGACGGGCTTAGCTAAAACGGCAGAATAAAATTAGGGATAAAGGAAACGGTCTCTTGCTCGAGATTTGAATGGCTATGCTATTCTCTCTTTCTTTCTTTCCTTCCTTCCTTCCTTCCTTCTTCTAGCGGATAAGAAGTCTAGAGTGGACTTTTATTGTTTCTAAATACCCAGCTCGATAGATACAGTTTCCATTTACTACCCTTATCTAAACTCTCTTCACCTATGGTATTGCTTCCCTTCTCTTCTCTTCTCTTTAAGTATTCTCCATTCTCTGGAGCCAATCGTGGAAACACTACAGAGGCAATTAAGTTATTTCAGATTAGATATGTTGTTAATTTTATGCCTTATATGTGCCGAAGTCCTTTGCAGTTCAATTCTTTGATGAGATATACCATAAGGTAATTTGACTGCACATTAATAGGACTTACTTATATAGGTAGAGAAGGCTAGACATTCTACCCAAAAATTCTACATAGAGATACCAGCAGAAATACACGTTTTGAAGTCCAATAGATAAAGGCATAGTAACTCTTATTCAAATACTGTGGGCGGTGAAATCTCAACATCGAATTTTTCGGTGGAATACAATACTTCCTTCTAATTGCCAGTAGAGAAAGTAAAAAAAGAAAAAATATATATATTGCTTCAAGTACTCCGATTTGTTTACACAACATATCAAAACCATTCTAACCTCTTTAATATGGATATTTGTGAATATTAACAATTTTTTACCAATTCCTTATTTTTTTAAAGAAACAACTGCTGTGTTTGCACTTTCCGTTTTAAAGAACTAAACATTTCAAAAACATACCCCATGTTAAAATGCTCTTGCTGTGACAAACGTTTCTCCTTTTTATTATCCAACAGCTTCTAAGAAATGATAAAATGAAATGAAAAAAAAATTGAATCTTCGGAAATTTAGTTAAAGATAGTCTTGCTTTTAGTACGTCCTTGAACTATATGAGGGATTATCTATATTATCTGCAACTTCTTGCATCTCATAAAATGTTATTTTCGAAAATGTTTATGAGCTTTACATTAATATTTTAATTAATGTATTTAATATGCCACGCTGTTCTAGTTTACTTTTACACTGTTATCAATATTATACTTCTTTTTACAATAAAAGTGAAAATGTTTGCAATATATGGTAATTTAATCAAAATGGATAGAACCATTAAAATAATAATTTAGAAAAATTATACATACCAAGGGTAGTTTAAGGGGACCTTAATAAATCATCTGTTGCATACTTGGAACACGCTGAACTTAAGTACTCTAGTGGATTTTATTTTAGGAACATTTTATAGCACTATTGATGTAGCCCCACGTTGAAGCGACAATTATTCAGCGCTCACTATTTGGTTGCTTTGCCAGTCATCGAGTCATTATTGTAACAAACTGGAAAATCCAAAGTCCGACTGGTTTTGTATCACTTTATTCTGCTCTAAACTTTACTACAAATGCACAATTTTCTTCTTGTTGTTAACACAGCTTATATAGTCCTTTTTGCTATTACAATAGTTCTTCGGATAATCTTTCTCAGTCTTTCAATGTCTTTCGCCAGTTTCCCTGGCCCTTTTATACTGACTATTACGATAACATCACTCGACGACACGTACTCACAGGCTGGCCAACTCGCTCTCAAACTAAAAAACGAACTGTACACGATGATTTACACAACTAATCAACAACTTGACTCAAAATGACTCAAAAACTATAAACTACTGTCCCTATTTATACTGGAGCCTGTGCTGATTGCACGTTCGTTTTTTTCTAGGGCGGCGCTGGCCCGATAGGTAGTGCTATCGTCGTGCGCAGCCTACGTGAGGGAGCGAGAGAGAGGGCAGTGAGTGTAGTAGTCTGTCTCTAGTAGTCAGTCGTGATGGTAATCGCCAGAGGTATGTAGCTCTTCTCTCTCTCTCGCTCTCTACTACCGCCGTAACTATGCGGGATCGATCTGGTGATATAATTATTTCTATGGGACAATGAGTTTATGGGGTTAAGTCGTCACTTATGCGGATAATAATAATTCAGATTTCAAACAGGTAAACTTGGTATATGGCCGGAAAATCTGTACAACTCACTTCATTCATATTTATTGTTATCGTCCACTGGTAATTCTTATCACCCGATAAAACATAGACACATATAATTGTAATCTTATCAAGCCTCAACATTTGTAATTATCATTTATTAAAATTGTGTTGATCCAAATCTTACATTTTATTTTTGTAATAAAGGTGGGGGGCACTCCTTTGACTGAAAAGGTCCTGCCGTTTCCCCGTTTCGTGATCCTACTCCCACTAAAAATTGACTACATCCCGTGAAGGGTAGTGCAAGCCGATGTCACGTAACCTTTCGAGATCTTTCCATACACAAGTGTGCAATGAATCAACGAAAACGAGCGAGAAACTTCTGGCCCCTTTTGTTGTTATCGCGCATCATTACGGTCACGTACACACACAACCACTCCCGGCCGCTCGGCCTCCTCTCGTCCATATATTGTTGTAGAACCAATGTAACACTATTTCATTCTGGCGTATGTCAGGCCATATGGGTGCAGACGAATAAATAGATGAATCTGTAAGCGATAACACAATGCCTAAATTTTACTGCAAAAGGATGAATTATATGTAGTTTCTGTCCTTGTGCAATGACTGGATTTCATATAATAGGCACCGCCTTGTATTTTTTCTAAACAAACAGCTGTTAAATATGTATGTTAAGATAGTAAAAGCTCTCTGTCCTTTTAAACCCCGGTTCTTCCAATAAATTACAATAACGAAAGCTTGGTCTACTCTTTCCTTGTTATTTTTTCGTAGAACGACCTCCCATGTCTCTGTATTTTGCATCTGGTTTTGAGGGGTTAGATTACTTATTATTTTATTGTTTAACGATGCAGTCAATTGCCAGGATCATATCAGCGTCGCCGGTGTGCCGGAATTTTGCCCCGTAGGAGTTCTTTTACATGCCAGTAAATCTACTGACATGGAGTTGTTTTCAAAAACATTTATAAACCATCGTTTCGGCGGGATTGGACCCGTGACTTTGGGAACAGTCGTCACCCAGACACTTGAGGCTTAGAAAGAAAGCTACTCCTATGCCAAATTTGCTATTAAACCGAAATGTCGTTTTTATCTGTGCTGTTCTCAGACTGACAGACCGATAAACCTACTATTTTTAAAAATATTTTTTTGGAAGGGGGAGACCTGGGAGCCCGAAAATAAGCATTTCGACGGAAATACTGGTGTTGAATTTTTGGATGAAATACAATATTTAACTCCTATGTAACGCAGGATAGTAAAAGACAGAGTAAAAAGCTGTATTTACTTGAATGGCTAAACATCAAGTATACTTTAGACCCCTAGTAAAACACCAAAAGTGGGCTTAAAAGTGTGATGAGTGAAGAAAATGAAAACCAAAAGTTAGGCAGTCATATTGAGTTTCTTCGGGAATAGGAATGCCTGAAGGGAAGCATTTGTCAGGAAGAAGGTGTGATATCACCTCAAGGTCCCCACAGAAGAAAACAAACCTCCTAAAACAACAGAACGAGAGCCTTCCCCACAGAATGAGCTGGCGAAATAGAATGCCTTGCCCCTTGCGATATAAAAGGCATCTTCCGGAATTGCCCTGATTTCTCAACGGAGACTCCGTCCGTTCGTCCGTCCGTCCGCTTGCTTGCTTGCCTCGCTTGGCGTTCACGTCACGCACAGCAGTATATTACTGCCGTAGCTTGGAGCGGAAACGTTCAGACCCACTATCTCTCAGTTGACTGCAATATACTGCCTCCGGACACTGGTCAAACCTCCTCCTATAACATGCGCTTAGTTTTACTTTAACATGCAATAAATCCTCGCTTATACCATACGTAGCATAAGGATTTCAAGGACGATACTTTCCACAAGGAAGTATCCTCACGTAAATGCTGGCTGGCTGGCTGGCTTATACCAAAACGCTCCTATAAATTCTTGTGCTGTCTTTAAATTGTACATCGATATTCTGCGAAAGAAAAATACAGATTTTGCTGAATTTATTGGCATAGCATTGGTGTAATGCGCGAAACAAAACTATGGGTGGCTTACCAACAAACTAAACCTATCGTAGTTTTATTACCACAAACAATTTGTTTCCTATTTTGTGTTATCTGGTTTTACTTTTTATGTCATTTTATACTAGGCAGAGGAAGTATTTTATTCCATTTGTAACTCGAAATCAAGACTTCACTGAAAACATACGCATTTTGTCGCCGAAAAGTTTCCATGCCCGCCTGTTCATTACTCTCTCAATTATATCCTTTCAGTTAGGAAAGGAAGTACTGTGTTCCACACAAGTATTCGGGACCAAAATGTCACCGGAAATGCAAGTTTGGAAACTCCCTAAATAAATAAGAAACAGAAATTTTAGAAAAGCATATCTGTGTCTGTCTATTTCTAAGTGTGGGTGTATGACAGAGAGGACAAAAAGAAAAATCGCTTAAATACTGAGCAATAAATTGGGTATTTTAATTAAGCATTTTCCAAGGAAGCGGCACAATATTTTCAAAAAGGTGCCCTCAAGCCAGCTACTCGTTAAACGAAAAACATTTTGAAAAATTGTTTTAATTATGTTAATTAAACTAAAATTTATTTATTCTTCATACTGAATTACTAACCCTAAGAGATAGACAGAATCTAACTACACAAAACTGAAGATCTTATTCAATTATTTCCAAATAATTTTTTTCCGGAGATATTCCTTGTTATTGGTTAGAATTTTCAGTATCTTACTTTTTCCTGACTTGTTCACTTTTCACAAATGGGAAGTAGTAACTCATCGTATTCCTTTATTCCCATTATAATTCAAGGAAGAATGTATTAAAACCATTACTATAGATATTTATCTCAATTACCATGAAGTAGATAAAACAGTACTAATTAGTAAGAATAGGTTTAGAATAGTGAGCGGAAAAATTATATGACTTCAACACACCAGAATTTTTTTATTTGGTTTTACTTCCTCCATCACTTACATGTTAGGTATAGGAAGCAGAACAAAGGAGTTTGTGGAACGTTCGTGAGTCTTCTGGCTACCGGCTTGTTTACACCAAGTTCGAGAAAAAGTGTATTTTTCGAGAGAAATTGCCGACGTTTCGCATGAACTATAAAGGCGAGAAATCACGGACAATTAGTCTTGAAGAGAAGCTGTTTAAGTGAGTGTTGATGGGTGTATCGTCAAAGAGACAGAGAGAACTGAAAGACAGCGAGGTGTATATCAATTTTACATTAAACAAAGCAGCTGTGAGTTGCAAGGTTACGCCGAATTGTAAATTTTGTTCAGGATAACACAAAGAACTGTGTGTTTTGGTTCAATCAGAAGCAAAAAATAAAGTGACAGAAAAAGTAACTTGAACTGATCATTTTGTTCATAATATTTAACACTTGTTCTTACTACATACGGCACAGCGCCTCAAAATAAGTGTTTCCGGAAAATCTCGATATCAAAGTTTTTGGTGAAATGGAATACTTTCTGTATTTAGGTTATGTGCGTAGTAGAAAACGCGATAAATACATCGTTGGAGTAAAATAAATGGGTTCTCTGTCTGGCTCCCTGGAGTTCGTGTTTCTCAGTTCATAGATGAGTGACTTAATTTAATCTTGGATCTAAAATTCTACGAGGTATAATGTACACATGCCACGAGTATTCTACCAAACTTAAAAACGTGCATTTATATGCACAGCAAAATCTGCCTTATTTGATACAAAATATTCTGCAGTGGTATGTGGTTTGCATGCGATGAATAAATATGGAAAATCCCACGCTCCGGTTATGACTGATGGGTCAGCAATTTCTCATACCTCCTTCCTCGTGCTCGCGGTAAATTAATTACACCTTTGGCCTTTATCGCATGTTTGCTTGGGTGAGAGGTTTTCTTTCAACGATGCTATTGGTGAACAAAGAAAACTTGGCCATTAACAGGAAGGGAAAACGTCTGACAGATAGCTAATATCTAAGTCAAATAATATAAGTCAATATCAGGAAGTACTACATATATCACTGTCAACATGACTAGTTGCGCGTGTTGCAGTTCGTTAATTAACTTTGTGTAATTAAATTCCGTGAGATAACAAGTCAGTTATTACATCCCATGTACATAGCTACTTTGTTTTTAGAGATCGTAGTTTGTTATTGTACTCTCTTTATTAACGCCTCTATCTTTGACAGTTGCAATTAGTTCGTATCTTTTAGAAAATTCTAAGACACCTTATCGGTACAGCGTGTGCTGATTCTAGCACTTAGGAACTATTCCTTTACACCCAAAAACTCAACAGAAAGACTTCCAGAAGTGAGTGTTTTGGACCCCCTGAATAAAATACAAAACTCCCAATTGTTTTCTTCTCACAGCCTTGACTCAGTCCTTTCACTGTCTTTCTTCACTTTGTATGTCTCTCATATACTAACTTTTGACGGTACAATCACTCATCACTCGTTAAAACTTCTTCACTTCAACGCGACGTATCTTCCACGACCACAATAACACACACAGCTGTTTCACACTCACTGGTACACTAACCGACTCATGCCTGTAACCGTCTCCTTGTATAGTGAGGATCGTATATTTAATAAATGTCACAATTTCACTTAATTTTTAACTCCTGAAGGTCCCATGAAAATTACAGCTAGTTAAATTAAGTACTGTAGTTCGCAAAGAATTTTAAGTAGTCGAACTTGTGTGTGTAAAACTGTATTTTACCTAATTGGTGAGGGGCAAGATGAATAGATGAAGAGCTAGCTGAAGAAAACAAATTAAAAAAATATGTTACCAAATCTTAGTTCTGCTTGCTTTGCATTAAGAAAGCTAAGATCTGCTTAACAATACCTAATGCTTTAAGAACACCATATGTTGCCTATTTTCAGTCCCTGTACCATTGGAGTTATCTCCTGGGATAATTCATCTCAAAATAACCACAGTTTATGTTAAAAAAGAAAAAATGGCCATGCATATTGTTTGTGGTGTTGGGCACCGTCATTCAATAAAAATCTGATATGTTATACTCTTATTCCTCTATCTTCTTAATGTCAGTCGAAATAAACACTTATAGAAATAATCTAATTTTCTTGTAGGTTGAAGGAGAATATGTGAACACAGAAGGCTTTAAGCGTTAGTGAAATCTTATAAACGGGTCGCTATATGAGGGCTTTGGAATTCCGTTTTCTTTACACGGCGAACAAGTAAAAAAATCAATAACGACCTTCCATTTAAGAAAAGTATAAGCATTGGAAAACTCATACAAATAACAAGAAATATCTCCGAAATGCTTCACTCCACAAAAAATGTCACTTGGACAGAAACTTCCTCTTAAGGTTTACCAATTATGCAAAAGTCATCAATAGGAAACGGGACTAAGTGGACTATGGCCAGAGAATTCAAAATATGATTTCATATGCCATAAAAAATCTCAAACATACGGCATTTTAATAAAAATCGTTAGAGCGATTTTCGAGAAAATAAAAAATTTCGAAATATTTTCCAGGTTAAGGGCAGAGGAATATTTTTCAACATCTTCGCGTCGCATCCTTGAAAGATACTAAACTGAAATATCAACTTTTCGTTTTTGAGTTACGCCATTCACACATACACACACACACACATATACACAGACACACATACATACACACACACACACACACGCACGCGCGGGCGCGTTCTTTTTTAATATCTTTTTTTTTTGGGGGGGGGGGATTTAGGGGACTCAAAACATATACTTACGGTGAAATCTTGACATCGAATTTTTGGGTGGAATACAATGTCTCCGCTACTTGTTATACGTAGTAGAGGAAGCAAATATGTATAACCTCCCATGTTATCGAAAACTATTACGCAAACTTAGTAAACATAAAACTTTTAAGAAAAACTTAACTGGTTCTTAAATACCTACTATCCCTATACTGTAGTGGAGTTCTTTATTATATCGTTAATATTTACTACATATACACATGGGAAAAAAGGATGCTATTGGTTGTAAGTATATTACTAGTCATGAGGCATGTTCTAAACTGTATGACGTGTTCAATATCCCAAGTTCTGTTCGCAATGGGACCCAACGAATGGATGAATTTAGAAAATTAAATTCAGCATCTAAGAATAAATTATAAAAATAATTCAAATTCTGTAATGTTTGTATTTCCCATCCTTTTTGACACATTGCACCACTTTGTTGGCTATATTGATTTGATTTGCTGTTACTGCGACTTTTTTCTTTTACGTCGTTTCAACTACGTCATACGCAGGACAACTGTACCTTCGTCTTTGTGACGGACAGATGGCATTAGGGTGCCATATAGTCTGATATAGTCAGGACCTCCTAAATACCGGACCTGACACTGTGATTCAAGATGGCGGTCTATGTGGTGGGAACTACTTATAAACAACTCGTCTACAGGCTACGATTTCCACGCAGTAAAATAAAAATGTTGTGTAATAACACGCCTATTTTGTGAATATGGGCTGTGTTACACACAAAAACACTGTCTTAAACATAACCTCGAGTAAACAAAAAAGGATGACATTTAATATTAAACGATAACCCATGGGCAATGAAATATATAACCTTAAATATCATTCATGCAATCTACAGGTCTACATGCCATTATGTAACTGCATTACACACTCAAATTACAAAGAAGATAGACAAAACTGCAAGCAGCGTGTTACTTAAATAAAACAGAAGTGTTGACATTGAGTTGACTCAATTATTAATCATTGTTTACACTGTTTTTCACATTTGTACAATGTACATAATGTTATATACCTACACAAAACATACTATACTGGATGGATGATATACAAATGCTGCCATTTAGAATAATTAGCTACCTACTACATTCAAAAGCTTTAGGGTGGTGCTTTTACTATTACTGAAAACTTTTGATTACTCAGTTTGCAACAACATATTACTCAGCACTTCATGACACTTTATTTTACAGGGGGAATCCACAAAAGCAGATGAAATATTAAAAATAATAACCGTAAAACAGCACTGTAAATGAAATACATGAAATACGTAATCTTAAATCAGTATTGTAAAGCAACATTGTGTTAGCTTAGGTTAGGTTAGTTTTGCATACGTGTGGGGTGACAGGGTCCTGTTATCGAAATATTTACAATTTGGGCAGTGTTTATGCAATCATTTCAACGTAAATGCATTAATCAATCATTGTAGCATATATTACACTCGTTTATGCACATTTATTAGCTAAATATCCGCCGCATAAGCGAAATAAAACCACTTCATCGACCGTACGAAATTTTCTCATAAATAAAACACGAAGCTTGAGCGCACAATAAAGCTTACAATATCGTAATCAGCAATAAAAACTGCATTCATTGCACTATGTTTCATTCGTTTTCTTGAGCGGACGATTTTGTAAATATTTACCAAACTTTGCTATAGTCTACAGTTTTACATGCAGCAACATAACACATTTCTTCTAAACTGCAGCTACACATTTAAATTACAAAGACAAAAGAATACGAGCAGCATACTACTTACATGAAACAAACCGTTGGTGTTGCAGATTGCACTAATTGAGTTCACTCGAAATTACTGCCTTTCACTATTCACACTATTCACCATGTTATATATACACCGGCAACTAATACACATAACGCTGCAATTTATAGTAATTAAATACTGAATTTAGAAGCTTTACGTTGTAATTTACCTTTTGCTTTAACTGTAAGTTTCTGATTTTTAATTTGCATCCGGGAATGCAACAGTTACGGGGCATTGTCATGTTTGAGGTTAGGTTGTAGTATGGCAACAATAACATACACTACTGGAACAGTTTTTCTTCAACAACCACTCACCACTGTAATCGTGACACAAATTGTACTTGCAAACAGATAAATTAACCACACTATACGGCTAATGTAGCCATAGTCCTAGATGGAACACAATAAACATGAACACGTGGATAGCACACCGCACAGTCAAAACGTTATTAGATTTATTCCCGTTCCTATACTGCCCAAATAAAACTTTTGAAACACTCGCTTTGCTAATATGAAGACAAACTTACATAGGAATTATTATAAGAAACAATAACTCGAAGACATAGAAAATAATACGAAAAACAGCGTGTGGAAACACCTCAGAAATCACTCCCACCAGCCGACGCCATTTTTGTACAACTGGGATGCCAGGGTCAGGTCCGTTAATCTAGAAGGTCCTGATATAGTCCATCAGCTTTCATTACCTGTGCATAGGTGGCACGGCATTCGCTATTACCATCTATTTTTCATATGTACTATTATTTTAGATTTAAAATGGAACTTTGGGTGGTGATATTAAATATCTAATCTAGAAATTTACCTTGGTGACTGAAGGAAACCACGAAAAAAGTCCCAGTTCAGATTAGTCGGCCCACGGCATTTGAGCCGTGCTGTGAATTTGATAACCTTGAGGAGATTGATGATCTTTGCATCGCTACTAAGGTGTTAATTCTTGTATCACTCGCCCTTCCCTCTCATATACAGCTCAATCCTACACGTAAACAACAGAAATGTACATTTTAGAGAATTTGATGAGGGCAGGTGTTTTATCCCCCGCGAGACGTGAGGGAGGGGACAGAGGTGAGGGGATTAGCCCAATATGTGTTGTGGTACCCTCTCCTCTCCCTGTAACGTCCAGACTTCATTAACCACTGTGATAACATTAAATCAATTATCGGTGTTAGGCTGTCATGTTGGTGGTGGAGGATTTGCAAATTACTGGAAGCAGCAGCCATTGCCAGGATGGGATTTCCTATAACTACCACAAGAGAATGTAATCCTCAGTGGCAGAAAAACGACTCTCAAAACAACCCAGCGCACTGCTCTCTAACTCTAGCCAGTGTTCCATTCTCTACTTCTTCTCATAGGCCTTGAAACACAAGGTGACAAAGTCTGCAAGTTTGCACCAAGCTTCATTACAGAACATTTAATAGATACTATCTACCATTGTACTGCTAGCTTCTTTAACTCTCGAGTTTCAACTTAATTATTACCTGGTGTTTTACAGTGATCTATTGTGACGCCGGGTTCCGCACACAACAATGGACAGACAGATACCGCGCTGCTTCACACCACATGCCAGGCCGATGAGAAAATAAAAGACGTTCAATATCAGGTTCCCTCGTTCAACTGTTCGTGTGTACATGACTGTAACAATGGAAACAGCTGAAACCAAAGCGCCTTCTCGGGACTTCTAACTCAGTGATCGTGGTGCCGTTGTGTGGAGTGCTATGACGTCATCTCTTCTATAAAAGCAGGCGAGACAACGAACAGAAGTGGTCACCATATGGGTGTTATATTAACCAACAAGACTATCAAACAAACATTTTGATGTGTTTAAACTTCTGAGAATTGCAGCCCGTGAGCCGGGCTTCATTTACCAGCAAATGGCGAAGACATTAAAAACTGAGTTAGTGAGTGTTAGAGTTAGAGCTACGGGCAAGAGTCGGTGAGTGCGTCAGTGAGTGTGAGCCAGCTGTGCATGTGTGTCGTCGTGAAAGTTACTCGGTGCGTTGAAAGAAGACCAACCTGCATCGAGTGACTGTAACGCCGTAGTTTAGGGTATGACAGACAAAGAAAGTGAAAAAGGACACTGCAAGGACAGAGTAAAGCTATGCGAAGGACAGTTGTGTGTTGTGATAGCACGAAACACTGCAGACTATGTTAACATCGAGAACTCTGTATTTGTGGTAACATTTTAGAAGACGATGAAGTGATAGAAAAGTAACAGGAATTGATTTTGTTGACTTTGTCACAATATTTTAAAGATGAATCATCCTCAATAAAGTATATGACTTTAGTGGTTTTCTATCTACGAAAAATTCCGATATTTGCGGAAGATTTGACAAATGCTTTATATGTGATTTTCTTAGCCTCTTTAAAGCTGTAGATGCTGTAAGTAATAAGAGTTTGGCGACCTAATTGTAAAAATGATTTAGTAATATTAAGGGAAACAGGAATGCCCTATACCAACATTAAAATTTGAATCTCTGTTCCATTTCCTCAGTATTTATTCGTCAGAGCTTGTTGGAATTTTGATCTCGTATTTATCTTGAAATATACACAGGGATATTGTACTGTTTAGAATACTATAACATATTTTTTTAATTCTGTTAATTTTACTTGCATTTATTCAATTTTTCAATTCAACTCCCTCCTAATTAATTTATGAAAGTAACTTCGTATTGAAAGTTAAAAAATGCATAAGGAATTTCTGTTCCAACTTCTGTTGTTTACGTTCTCTAGTTACTGAGGAAATTGGGTATTTGCAGAGAAAAATTTTAATTTAGAGAAGAATGTTATTACAATTTTGACTGCTTAATTTATTATTAAGTCCGATTCTCTAGACAGACTTTAATGTAATTTCTTTTGTATCTGAATGAAAATGAACTTAAATTAAATGAACTTGATTTAAATAACATTGAGATAAGAGCATGCTATCCCATTTTACGTTTCTTACATTTCTTTTTATTTCTTGTACCGCTTTTGTATAATTTGGTACACAAATGTTAACCAGATTGTAAATTATGTATTTTAAGTAAGAATCTTCTCTATTCCGTGACAAATACATTAGTATATCTATGATGAATACTGTAAGGAAATTACATATGACGTTTGCATCAGTTTACCTCAAAGGTTTTGAAAGAACAGTTCGAAGAATCTATAAAAATCAACAGCAGTGGCTAATAAAATGAATGTAAATTTAACGTTTCAATTTTTACTTTCTCTACTAAGTACATAGTAACCAAAAATTCTATTTCGAATTGCCAATGGAAATATGTTTTGAGACCTGAATAATATTCTGTTTTAGACGAAGGTTCGCGCGGTTGCGTGTGCGGGAGCAGATTAACTAAAAAATGAAATGTCCAATAAATAGTAAACTTATTAAGTTCAAAAGATTCCAAAAATACTGTATAAAGGTTGTGATTAAAATCCCTCTGTTCTTTCATAGAAACTTACAGCTAATTTTTTATATCCTCCAAAATAGGTTTAACGATTTTTATTAAAATATGATATTATATATTATTGACACAAATTTGCAACGTGTTATATTCACACAGCGTCAAATCACGGGAAACGCCGGGTATTTCGACTAATTATGTAGAAATAAATAAGAATAACAAAAATAAGTAATAGTTGATAGAGAAAGCCAGATGAACGTAACACATTACCTTTCTGTGCTATGTAATGCTTTGCCAAAGAAATGTTTGTGCGCATGCGTTGATCTTGACTGCTGCTTCAAGTTAGACACATTTATGGTATTTTTATCGTCCTTTGAAGGTTTCAGTAACAAGGATTTACCGCTGAAGCGTTGTATCATATACAAGCATTAGACTTGAACCTAGATAATCCTGCATGGTCAGCCGTGCAATAACTCACAGGTTCAGATGAGGAAGTACCTAACTACCTTCCGAGGAGGGATATTATGGTAATATCGGCAGATGGCAGCCACTATCGGACGTCACAGCTTCCATAAAACCATCACTCGGAAGATAAGCTACTATGCATTTAATTTATTGATGTTACAGATCATCTTCTCGGAAGATTTATCCCTAAGATAATGAGTGAGTAAATATCCAAAATTATAGAGGTTTGTGTTGGTTGATTTGATTTTCTACCATATTTTCGGGACATAGTGTAAAGAAAATTTTAACAAGCTATGTGAAACCAAACTTTGTTACTAGGTAGGGTAAAATATTCGATAAGAAATTTCACCCGAAATACATGTTTCTAGACTCGCTCAGTAAAATAAAAGCATTCTTTTAAAAAAAAATATATGTATTTGCTTTTTGTAGTGTTAAACGCCCGCTTTTACAACATAAGGCACCGCATGGGGTGACACTTGATGATACGTGAAATGAAGATGGAGCACCGATGGAATGAGATGGTGGGGGAAACTGGAGAACCCGGAGAAAACCCGCCCCAGCGCCGCTTCGTCCACCAATAATCCCACATGCGGTTGCCTGGGATCGAACCCGGGCCGCTTTGGTGAGAAGCGAGTGGTCTAACCACTCGGTTACGGTACGGCCTGTGTGTGTGTGTGTGTGTGTGTGTGTGTGTGTGTGTGTGTGTGTGTGTGTGTGTGTGTGTGTGTGTGTGTGTGTGTGTGTGTGTGCGTGTGTGCGTGCGTGCGTGCGTGTGTGTGTGTGCGCATGTATCTGGTCGTGTATGTGCACGGGAGAACAGCTTGTAATTAAGTTCTCAGCAAAAATCAAAAGTAAGGTTGGAATTAAACTTCCTTGAAAAGAACATAAACATAAAAGCTAACATAAAATTATGTTTGAACTACGAACGCTAACTATAATATAAATAAAAATATTAAAATCATAAATAAAAACAAATTAGGTATAACGATACCGTGGTACTGTCTCACGAACTCAAACACATAAAAAAGCAATAGCAATTTTAAATAAAACGTAAATCAATTTAAATCAGCTCTAAGGAAAATAACATATTCATAACAGTAAGGGAAGATATAGTTATTATTATATGACTTGTTCTAATAAAAACATGGAGGAATAGAGTTATGAAATTATTCTATAAAATAATTAGGAACAGTAAAAGTAAAAGTTGATTTTGTGTGTGTGTGTGTGTGTGTGTGTGTGTGTGTGTGTGTGTGTGTGTGTGTGTGTGTGTGCGTGTGCGTGTGCTTTTGCATGTTTTCCCGGTGTTTTTATTTGTTTATTTTGCGTTCCTTATAACAACCAACAAGTCTAAAAGTTGTAGGGATCAAATTGCCAATCCACGGGCAACGTCAGGTATTTCAGCTAGTAATATTATAAGCATAGTAGTAGACTAGCTCTTTTTCCTGGGACACCTATTTGTAGAAAAGTAGGCTTCCAGAGTTCTGGCCGTTGTTTTATGCCACCATGTGTTTCGAGAACGTGTCCCAGCGTGAAACACTTGGGTTCTTCTCTTCATATTTTATTATAAAAGGGAAAGGGGACAAAATTTCCTCTCGTTGTCGTGTCCCGGGAGAATTTTGAGAAAGGCGGGATAGGTTTTTGCCTGCAGGTCGCGCTGACTTGGCAGAACGTGTGCTCGAGACAGATGGGAAAACTGTCCTATGTCTTTATGGGTGTGCACCTGGAGCCTGTAAATGTATAAACCCCTGTGATCACTTCTTGCAAATTGAATTCTCCACCTTCCTGCAGCTAGCTAACCCCTAAAATAAGCAATAAAGTAAAATTATTTGTTAATATAAAACTGAATAATTATATTTTATAAAGTTCCCTTGTTTAAATGATGACTCAGGTGAACCTATATAATAAAGTTGAAGAAATGATTTTGTTTCTTTCTTTGATTTCTCTACTATATAGAGAAATATTGTATTCCAGCGAAAATTGGATATCGAGGTTTCACTACAAATGCATATTCTGAGGCCTTTAAATCCCAGAAAAGGCATTGTGTGTGCGTGTTTTGAACAGCATAACTCAAAAACGAAAAGTGTGTTTGATATAAAAGTTCAAGATTTTCAACAGTCTTTCAAAACGCATCTAAATAAAGAGGACTTAAAGGGTTTTTAACAGAATATTCAAATATACGTTTTGATATTGGCAGTAAGTCATGTTTCTTTTTTAAAAAGAGAGAATAACCAAAATTGTTTCATGAAAATCTTATCGCACTCATATAACTCAGTCAGAGTTCAGTGTATTTCAGTGTTTGGTAGTTCTGTTCACAAACAAAGAGAGAGGTAGACAGGATGGGGATCTAACCCTAGACCTCCCGAATACGAGCCCCTATGTTACCGCAGAGCCATCTCAATCGGTTTGTTTAACTATTGCCTAATTCGTTTCCGCAACCCGCATTACAGTTTAGAGTTCTTCCGTGAATCTAATAACCACTGTGCTCGATCTAATAAGATTTCCTCGTTAATTGCATTGACTGGTCAAACTAATGCATCCGAAGTAACACACAATAGCCCAGCAGATGCTGAGAAATGGGAATAGGAGCCGTTGGTTGCACACCATATTGGGCTGTTTGTAGAGTTCTCGTAGGTACATTAATACCGCCAGTGATTGCTTGTGGGTTAATATCGGCCAGTTAAACAGCCTCTTCTAGTGACCAATAATGTCCAAGAGGAGCCTGAACGATGTGCCAGTCAATAATATTCCAGTATTGGTGCCCACAAAGGGGGGCGCATCTCATATACCTGTGCGCTTGAGCCCTTAATACTCCGTCATTTTAAGTTCATTACGTTTATGGGTGAATCACCGCGACTATCATACATACAAGTGAGGGTACCTACACCTCAGGAGAAACTTCACATACTCCTGCATGTATCTAGCTGTACTAGGAGAAATAACCGCCACTGCCCGACTTATTCCTGCAACTTGCACACTTGCCCAATAGCCTTACATTCCTTTGGAAGCATTACAAGTCGATATAACGTTGTCAGTAACCTAAGCAAAACTTCTAAGAAACACAAGAAAATATAGGCAAAAGGAAGACGTCTTCAATGCCCCCTCCTTATCATAACAGACAGGTTTGGGCGGAAGGTTCCTTATTACGGAAGAAAAAATTCTGTTCTGAAGGCGCCTTTCATCACACACCATCGTTCGCTGCGCCTGACCCTGCTGCCATAAAAGGCGAAGGGGTGAAATGAAATGCCAAGCAAAACCGCATTTATTTCCATTTTTAAGGTTTTCTTTATCTTAATCATTGCACCTTAGAGCACTAAGGATACTTTTTTGTGAGTTTATACAAATAATAATTACTGTTTTAAGAGTATAGGATTATGGCTAAAGCAGTATCGTGTATACTTTGTTGTCCCTATTTGGGGAAATGTATGTATTGAAACATTGCAAGTTAACAATTTCAATGACTGTTTACAATCGCACTGTTATGTTTTAGCTGTAAAAATTTCTTAATCGTGCTTGCCATTCTGCCAAGGATCGTCACTAAGAAAACCATTAAATTTGGTGGTAAATAAAGATATGGACAAAGGTGTAGAAGACATGCGCATCGCTGGACTTCCTTTGAATCCGTTTCTATGCGTAACGAACCTATACCAGATAAAGACTTTCATCTGTCAACAAGGTAACTGTGAAATTTTAATGATAGCAACCGTCAACTTTGATATAGCCCGCTAACGACACTGTGCTTTTTAGAAAGAGATCGTCCGTCAGAAGCTTGGTAAATGTAACATATAGACGAGTCAAGTCTTAGGTTCTTGATCTAAATTGGCTAACAATAAACTGCGTCTTAACACACGAATATTGTAATTTTAGTACAGCTCAGTCATTCAGATAACTTCACATTTAAAATGGTACGATTAAAAGGTTAAAACTCTACACTTGTTGATTTTATACGAATGTTTATTTTCAGTAAATAAGGTATATCCTGTTGAATTTTTAGAATACTCTGTTAATTTGAGATTAGATTTTTTCCCAATTTGTTTTTTCTTCAAACCAGAGTTACAATTTATCTTCTGATAGGTTAACACACTTTACTAGTTCGTTTTGCGAACTAAATATTCTTTGTTGGCATTGACGTAATCCATAAGCCAATTTTAACTAGATAATTATCGCATCTTTATACACTATGGTTTTCATCATGAATAAGGCTTGAATATCTTCATGCAGCATTAAATATTTTACAAACAGCAACTCTGAAACAATGCTCACCCGTTCCCCATCGCTAAATGGTTAGTAAAAATTTCAGTCTCAAATCAAACTGTTATTAAGAATTAAACTCCCGCGCTCACATAAAAACCCAAACTACTGGCGATTGAATTAAATTTAGAATTTGAAAACAACTAAACAATACGGATGAACAAAATTCAAGGACTACGGCACTACCTTCATTTTGTAGATACATTGCTCTGGTTGTTGCTGCACTATATTTTTGGGATAAGAATATCTCTCTCTGTCTCTGTTGCAATGCAAGAAACAAAGCACCAATCAGAGCCTGATGAGCCAAACGTCACACTTTGACATCTGTGACGTATCAATCCGTTTGGCCACGTACCCACGAAATCCTGATGCTGAGCTTCGGAAGACAAAATGCAATGGCTCATACTGTATATAAAGAGGTTCTCTTAAACCGTTCTCTTCAGTGACAATGGAAGTTTGGGTGTTTAAGCCGTCAATTGAAAGGTTGCATCAATTAAAAAAAATAAGGAATCAATGGTTTATTAAATACTATTAAAACTTGTGAAACTATTAATGATAACATGTGTTTTATGAATTTGCGATCTAACCAACAGATTTGGTTAGCGAAATAGCTATTTTTTATCCTAAAACTTGAAGAGTAGATAATCATAATCATGATTATGATTTGAAGTGTGTCGTCGCAGTTATATTGCTTTATTTGTTCCAAAACTGTGCAAAGAATTGAATTTTGAATCATGACCTCCTTAGTTGGTACAAATATCTCCAGCGGCTCTAAGGTCTATGTGAGACAATAGATTACAAAAATGATACTTTAAAAGCTAACGGGACATTTGGTATACTGATTTCTTTTATTATTTCATTTCTTTAGCCAATGGACTCCAGTGGGTCGTAGGAGGAGGGGAAGGCCCAGATTAACATGGAAACAAAAAATAATTGAAGACAAAATGGGAAGACGAAATGGTTTTAATGTTAAAAACTAAACATAACATTTTGTAGAAACTGTGTATATTGTGGAAGTTCAGGCGATGTCAGCAGCCCAGTTCACTCCCCGAAATACAAAACCAGGCCATGCTATAGAATACTTCTTGGTGGAAAGTTTATGATTAAATTCCGTAAATCCCCCCACCAGCCCTGCAACCCTCCCCTATCCACTTGTATGGGCGCGTCACTTCGACTGACGGAAACAAGGCGTTATTAATAATATCATTTTCGCAGCGCTATGTTCAACTGTCACAATGACGTACTCTTGCAGTTGTGACGTATCACGCCTGCCTGCTAGCATATATACCCACTTTCAGCACGCCCTTATATTCCCCTTTTGCTTATTTATTTAATCATTACACGCCAACGCCTGCCTATTTTCATTTTTTGTGGTTTTTTATGTATTTTTATACTCTTACACATTTTCTTTATTTATTTTCTAGCTTTATTAATATATATTCCTCAGAAATATTATACAATGAGCCTGCGAAGTTTTACAGCATTGAGGAAATATTTTTCGACTCTCATACTTAAATCTGCTCATTTACTGTTAGAAATATCTATCGAAAAGAAGTTCACGAGGCAGGAAGATGGACCACAGGAATCGAACCCACTATCTCCAGAATGTGGGCCACAGACGCTACCACCTGAGCTAGTTCGGTTACCTTAGAATAACTTAAACTGTTTGCACATAAAGTCCTTCAACATCAACTTTATGGCTCGGGCCTGTTGACCCGTTCCGTTCTCCAGTGGAAATTTGTGGAAGATAATCTCTTCAGCGTTGTTTACGTCTTCTAATACCTCTACGACTTAAAAGTATATAATTTAACATCTTTTTTTCGAAATCTATCTTGCTTCTACCTTCTTACATGTTGAAACCTCTTGTATTTATTTACCTCTAGCTTATCATTTAGTCTAAAAATGTTCAATCTTCTTTTGTTCTTTTAATGTTACTCCTAGACTCTTCTGAAAAACCGCATTTCTATTTTTATCTCCCCCAATTTTGTTAAAGGCCATGCTTCTAATCCTAAATCAACGTAGGTATCGCGGTTATTTTGTAAAATTTTAATTTTCCTTCCCTTTCTTAAACATCTATTCATTGTAAAACAGATATTTGGAATTATTCGATTTTTTTTTTCCATTTCCATGTTGTGCCTTATCTGATGATATTTCCTAAATATTTAAAATGGCTCACTTATGCCTGTGGACAGCATAATTCAAAAAGAAAATTCGGTTATAAACCAAATATGGCATTTAAGTTTAATGTCTTTCAAGGATGCGACACGAAGATTTTGAACAAAATTCCTTCACCCTAAACTACCCTTTACATGAAGAATTTTCCCAAATTTGTAATTTCTTGAAAATGGTTCTAAATGCAATACATATTTGATTAAAATGCCACATGTATTATATATTTGTATGACAAATGAAATGTCTATCTTGAATTTTCTGGCTATAGCCCCTGTAGTCGTGTTCACTCTGGACGACTTTTGCATAACTGATAAACCGTTAGAGATAGACCAAATCTTAGTATAAAAAAACTGTAGATCCTGCTAAAATACACAATTTGTGAATAACATTTTTTATAGAGTGAACATTTTCGGAGATATGCCTTGTTATTTGTGAGAGTTTTGGAGAACATACCTTTGTCAAATGGAACATCATTATTCAATTTTTTATGTTATCCGTGCAAAGAAAACGGAATCTCAAAGCTTTCAAAGATTTGACTATCTCTCAAAGCCTACTATATTTCCATATTCTCCTTCCACCTACTAGGAAATGAGCAAATAAAATAATTTTTCCAAATATTTATCTCAACCAACATAAAGAAGATATAGGGATAACTGTTTGTAGGAATGATTTGTATTAGAGTAGAGAAAGTCATATAAGTGCAACATGTCACATCTTTTTAAAACTGTATTCTTTTATTATTTTACACAATCCATGAATTAGCTTTGGCAATTAATGTTCTGTAGATACTATTATAAATTGGTCATCTGCAAATAATATAATTCATTTTGATTTCGTCTATAATAACATTTAATTAAAATATTTTGTCATTTTCTGATGGCAGACATAAATTGAAAAGTAATGGTGTGAGCGGGTAACCTTGTTTAACTCCATTATTAATAACCACTAATTCTTCTCCAATGCCCCTTCCTTTGTCTATTCCTATTCTTGTTTTCTGGTATAAGCTTTTGCCAGAGTTATTACGTAAGTTAGCTTCTAAATTCAAATTAGGCAACATCATAGAAAAATATCAAAAGCTCCTGACGAGCCGCCACTGAGTACTCCAAGCAATACGCAACTCCCGGAAGACTGAGAAGTCATTGTTATCTCGAAACCATAGTGCGACTCTCTCGATTACTATACTCAGATCGATTGTGCCATTTCATAGCAAGTGCCGGACCACGAGATTTCTTCATTTGGCGGTACAGCAAGCAGTTTCTCTGCTGACGATGCGTTTCATGACTTAACCCCGGGGCAAACACATTTCCCAATCTGGTGAAGTGGTTTCGGAACTTTGGTTTTATGCGCTTTGTGCCCCAATACAGGCCAGATCCCGTTATCTTGGGAGCAAGGGGAAATCTGCTTTTGCATGCTTACAATATATTTTTATATCCCCAAGCTATGGTAATGTTTCAGGGGTGCTTTTCGTGAAGGAGAAAAAGGAAATAAAACGATTTCGCATGATAAAGAACGTACGCAAACACGTGGGAGCTGCTGGTTTCGTGACGCTCAGAGTTCTGTTCACTAACAACAGGAAAATATGTTCAAGGGATTCTAGCTCTATAAACACGTCATCATAAGGGTCAAAGTAGTGCATAATTGAAGGGCTGAGAATCATAGTGGCCCATGATCCATTTTTAAAAGATGGAGAGAAATAACCCTAAAGTTTTGCTAATTTCACAATATATGGAATAATTTGTGGCATAATATAGCATTAAGATGTTATTAACAACATACTAATCTAGTCTTAAGAAATACAAATTAATGATTATTTCAGATTAGATTGTATTGCTTAGATGAATTAATATCAACAACTTTAAATTAATGGATATAGTCCAATTCTGGTAACAAAGGAGTTATGTAAATAGAAAATTTACTTTGGCATCTCCATTTTTACTTTGTTACGTATAGTAAGAAGGGGAAAATTGTATTCGATCCAAACTTTCGATGTTGAGATGTTGTTAGATTGATAAGATCTGTGTATGCTGGTGCTAGATCCTATGTTGAAGCTCCTCGAGTTATTTTTATTTTGATGGATATCTACCTCTTAAAGTTGGAGAAATGTGTAGAGTTGTCCACCCAATCACAATACTCTCTCTGTCTCACAAACAGCTACTTTCGACGATAAATGCACACTCACTAAAACTAGCTTAACGCTGCACTTAAAATTAAATGTTCCTCGCTTTTCTGGATCAGGTGATGTGTCGGTAATCTCTCTGGAAAATAGTTATTTTCTCGAAACTTCTCGTAAACAAGTCGGTAGTCGAAAGCTTTCCGAACCATCTAGAATCGGTCTTTGTTGCGCCCCGCTCCATTGTTACCTTATTTAGTCGTTTTGTAGTGGGGTGAGGTAGGGGAACTAGGTTCGTTTTTACACGCGGCCAGCAACCGGCGTCACAGTATATAACAGATCTGTATAATACTGATGTATATATAATTTTAATGCGAAAAATAAATTACGTTTTCAATATACCTGTTGGTATGCGGAACTACATGCCAGGCCGTCGTTTTTCAGATTTTATTTTATATCACACTTGTGGATTTGCGAAACCGGGCAGATGTTGTGAATATTTGCTGAAAGGAAAGAGTACTCCTAGAGACGCCAAAGGGCTACTTGGTCTACTGGTCGTTCATCTCTCTCTTTCCCTCTCTAGGTGGCTCTAGCAGAGCTGGAACTATTAAGGACTTCCGCGCGTCTCTGTGGTCTGTAGCCTGTAGGCTTGTATGGTTCCTTCACTTCAGCTGGTTTTCCTGGAGGTGTTAGCCACTGTTAAGTGGCAGTGCGTGAGGTACCCCTTATGGGTAAGCGGTAGAAACAGAAATAAAGGTTTTAAAAACATAAGTTGTTCTTAAGCCAAAGTTGGATATGACAGGCGTTAGCAAAGAATGCACAAATGAAACATAGAACAACACAGCTCAAATGTGTTACATTCATATGAACTATAGTTCAGTCTTATTATCTATATTACAAACGCATTAGGAGATAAGTATATTTCTAAGTCGAAATATTGACTTGTGTAAACCGAGCTCCAACAGGACATGGGACTTATCGTACAAGTATTATTCTGCCCTCCTAATGCGATCATTATTTTTTTCCTTGGCTGTACAAACTATTCTTAGAAACACTAATTCCTCTATTTCCTGTTAATATAGATGAACAATTACCTAATTGCTAGTTTTCTTGTAGGTGTAAAGGGAATATGAGAATACAGTAAGGTTTAAGCGATAGTCAAATCCTTTAAGAGCTGTTCTCTATGCCTTTGAAATTCCATTCTCTTTGCAAGGGCTAATGGTTAAAAAAGAGAATAACGTATTCCCATTCGACAACACAAAGCACAAACAAATAGCAAGGAATACTTCTCAAACGGTTCACTCTACAGAATATATTTCATATAAATTGTTTTTAATCTACATTTTTGTGTAGTAAAATTGTGTCTATATCTTATAGTTTACAATTGTGCAAGTCTTTCAGAATGAACGGAGGTCTGACATCGACAGAAGATTTACGACATGTAATTCATTTATCATATACTTCATCAATTTTATATTATTTTAGACTGCCAAAGGAAGTTAATAAAAAGCACCATCTCCCAACAACACTTTCTTTTGCTGAGATTTTACAGATATTTCAGTGATTCATGGCGTATAAAAGCAGTTGACGAGTCAATGCATGGCGAGGAAAAAAAAGATGTGAGATGACAAAATAGTCATGTGATGAAAACCGCTCTCTTAATGGTTAGTTGCTTATGTTTGGCGTAGACATAGACTTAAAAGCTTGGACTTCTCTGGACTCCTGGCTTCTCAGTTTAGTGGGGGTTCCGGTTGGAATAATTTGTAACGGGACATGTAACTCAAAGGGTTGAAGACGTACTTCAAGCCAATGTCCTTGCACGACCATATATATAAGGCACAAGTTGTTTGTTTTCTTTCTTATTTCATATTTAGTTGTTTCAGTTTGCAACTAGCGTTATAACCTTAAAAATAGAAACATAATCGAAAAAACATTTGTCATTTTGGCAAACTAGTTCCCTTTATGCTTTTAACAATAGAACAGGTTTTGTGGGTAGAAATTAAGATACTAATAGAGGTAATATAAGGTGTGAAACTAAAATATAAGAAAATATAAAAAGGTTTCATTAAAATGTCGAAAAAATATTAATAAACTTCAAATCTCCATGACTGCAACAAACATAGGAATGTTGACTTGAGTCAAATTAGGACTGACAATGCCCAAAACGGCATTTGGAAACATTTACATGCAGCAGCAGTTATTTAAATTCATTAACCAAATTTATTTTTGCCGTTTCTCGAACTTTTTTGTTCCTGTATTATTTTTCGCACCTCAAATTCTCCCGTCTCTCAAAAACTGGTCCTTAGGACAAATGTCCAATTAGCCTAATTATAAATTGGGGTATGTTTGCAGAGCAAATTGACAGCAAACATCATCATCATCATTATATGCTACTTGTTTGAATGTCATTGCTTACTTGCTCAGGAATAGTTATTTATGATACAATAAGGTGTTATTTTGAGAGTAGGTATGATTCCAAAACGATACCACAGGTCGAATTTAGGAAACCGATGAACAAAACTAAATCCTTTTAACTCGTGCATCGCGCACTATATTTATACAGCGCTGAAGATTTATAAATATATTACAGATTATATGTAAATATATGGTATTGTTTTGCCTTTTTTAAGGTTATGATGGCCATCGTGCTGCGATGTTCAGTTTTTGTTTTGCTTAGCATCAGTGTTGAAAACATGACTTTTACAAAACCACAACATTCCACATAAGGGGGGCAGTGGAAATGAAAATGATGAAAATAGTGAAACAAAAATATAATTAATTAATATATTCCATGTTTTACTCACCTTTTTAGGAAACTGAAATGTTTATTGTACAATCATTACAGTTTGGAATAGTTATTCCTTGGGCAGAGGAAGTGGGAATTGAATTATTGGTTACATAATTACTATAGGACCATTGTTTGGATTTAAAACAGTTGACAATGTAGCCAGAATTTGTGTTGCAGTTTTTCTTCAAAGAACCCTAACAACATATTTTTAATATAATTATTTTACATATGTCTTACCTTGCACTTGTCTAGGAGTTGTTGTATACAATGTCGTATTGGTTTCTTGATTTTTTGCGTAACAAGTCTAATTTCAGTCTCTCTGCTGCTTGTGAAGTTTCAATAGGTTCAGCACAGTCCATATTCACATTCCAGTGGCCTGAAATTTTACAGGAGCATTCTATAACTGGGATTCGTGGCCTACTTGAATGAGGCCATTATCACATTCCATAAGAAATCGGAGTGTTAAATGCATTTGAGCACTGATTGGAAGAATTTTATAATTTTAACAGTGTTGTGAACAGCTAAAACGCCAAGTTTTACTATCAACTGTCAAAAAATTAATAATAATTTCTATATTGTGCTTCTCTCCTCATTACTCTGACACAAAAAGATTACGCTTGTCGTATATGTAAATCCTTCACAAAACCTCAACACTTATCCCTATTTATAGAACATTTTAAGATAAGTTCCGTGCTTTTGTTTCACCCTGTAGAGCGGAATGCGATATTCATTTCGTCATATTCATAAAATGTCATTCATCGTTGCGAAGACTCGTGGCAGTTGACATGGAACGTGATAAACTCAAAGCTCTGAATTATAAAAGCCAATGGGTTTTATGAATATTAATTTTTTATGATTTTCGTGTCCTGTCTATCACTCATCCTGTGTATTTATGACTATGGATTGACATGCTGACCTAAAGAAGAAAAAATATCTGATGGGTAACATTTCCATAACTTTCACTACCCTAACCATTTATTTTCATATTCCTACCACAAATTATTAGCAAAAAGTTCATTTCTCTATGGACCTTCTGTTAATTACAGTAAACAACAGCTCGAAATGATTTTAAATTAAATAATATGTATCATATGTAATTCTACGATGGGTTTCAAACAGAGACAAGAGGGTTTATATAAAGAGTTTTAAAATTATAAACATTTTAGAGGGAATACTTCACCAAAATGAAATAAGGAAATAAATCAAGATAATATTCCAAAAGAGACAAAATGTATATTGTAACTTTTTGGTGTGTGTGTGAAGTAAAGTAGACAGATGTAGTCGAGATAAACACTTTTATTTCCGTAAACAGTAACTTTGTACACTCGTTGCAACAGCAAGAAAGTCTTTTCCGATTCTCCAACAGCACGGCTTCGAACTCGTAACACAAAGAACTAACTCTTCTCCGTCGGCACAACTCTCCACATCGTCTGTCCGTCTCCGTCGGCACGACTACTCAACCTTCACATACGTCTGACTGTTCTCCGTCGGCACTACTCAACGCTTCACGTACGTCTCTCACTTACGTCTGACTGACTCTCTCACACTTTACCGCTATTTATATCTCCCAGGCACTATTCTGGAAGCTTCAAGAACGTTCACTTATTGCGCTGGGGTACAAAGTAGAAGATTCCAGTAGCCTCTATCCTTTTCTCTCTTTCGGCAAGCGCCCCAACAATGCGGCCATGCTCTGTCTCTTTCCTTCGGCTCCTTTGCGGTAGTGCCGACAATAATGCGATGCGTGACACTACGGTTGTCGGCAATTAGATGCGGCGGGCGCGGTGACACTGCTCCCTCCTCAGAGCTGGTCGTCCCGACCAGCACTATCACTGCGGCATCTCCCTTGCGTCCTGGTGGACTAACCCATCGAACCTCTTCTCCAGGAGGCACGATCCTAGGTATCGCTGTTGGATAGTGTCCCTTGGTCTGGGTAGGACGATGTATGCCATCCTGCTTCGAAATTCTGTAACAGTACCGCCGGTCTTGACGGTCCCTCGTCCAGTTGCCCTTCTTCCTGGTGTGTTGACGGGCCATCCTGCGCACTTGGAAACGGCTCACTGGGTACCATGTCCGCCGACCTCTCTGGCGCACCTTCGCAGCCACCTTGCTTCCGATGGGTCCGGCAACAAGCCCCGCCACATCCGCGCGAGTCGCGTCCACCACTACACTCGTGTTCACTCGTGCTCGGCACGGCCTCTCCTGTATCCTGCCGTCCAAGATGATGTCCACCATTATTTCGTTCACGGCACTATGCGTCAGGTGCTTGGATGGCTCCGACGGTCCTCCCATGTCACACGCCAAGTCGGTTCTCGCGTGTTGCTCGCCTGCTTGTGCGCTTCCCTGCTGATCGTCCTCCACGTCATATCCTGGTTGGTTACGTACCCGACACACTCCTCCAGGGGATCCTCGACGACGTCCCTGAACTGCCCCTTTGTCTTCCCCGAGACGGACACTTTCGTTATCTGAAACGGGCACAACTGTCGCCTCGGCCACTAGGTGCTCCCTCCCCGGGTCTGTGCTATTCCGTCTGCCCCTGGCATCCAGTACTTTGACGCTCTCGTCAACTCTTACTACCAGGGCGCCAAGACGTTCCCCGTCGTCCTCCACGACGTCCACATGCTGGCAGAGGTCTTCCACCTTTTCGCCGAGTTCTTCCACGCCTTCCGTCATGCCAATCAGTTCGCCGAGTTGTTCCACGTCTTTCGTCACGCCAATCCGTTCGCCGAGTTGTTCCACGTCTTCCGTCACGCCAATCCGTTCGCCGAGTTGTTCCACGTCTTCCCTCGCGCCAATCAGTTCGCCGAGTTGTTCCACGTCTTCCCTCATATCATCCGAAACGGGCGCAACTGTCGCCTCGGCCACTAGGTGCTCCCTCCCCGGCTCCGCGCTATTCCGTCTGCCCCTGGCATCCAGTACTTTGACGCTCTCGTCAACTCTTACTACCAGGGCGCCAAGACGTTCCCCGTCGTCCTCCACGACGTCCACGTGCTGGCAGAGGTCTTCCACCTTTTCGCCGAGTTCTTCCACGCCTTCCGTCACGCCAATCAGTTCGCCGTCAATTTTCGCCGATAGCTCCGTCTTCATCTCTTTCAGCTCGGCAGCGAGGTTGTTTCTCGTCTTTATTTCTTCTTTCAGCTCGGCAAAGAGGTTGTCGTTTGCCGTCTTCATTTTGGCAGCGAGGTTGTGGTTTGACGTTTCCATTTTGGCAGTGAGGTTGTCGTTTGCCGTCTTCATTTCAGCCATTTCCGTCTTCATT
This sequence comes from Tenodera sinensis, assembly GCA_030765045.1. Classification (NCBI taxonomy): domain Eukaryota; kingdom Metazoa; phylum Arthropoda; class Insecta; order Mantodea; family Mantidae; genus Tenodera; species Tenodera sinensis. The sequence goes on from CM060966.1 coordinate 145,319,910, forward strand.
TCAGCCATTTCCGTCTTCATTTCGGCGAATAATTCTTTCATCATTGCTATCATCCTGGTTTCCGAATCTCCCTCCATCTTGGTTCTAACGTTGCAACTTCTGACGATGTAATGAAACTAGAAGCAATTCGACGAATCCCACTTCTGACACCAGTGTAACTTTTTGGTGTGTGTGTGAAGTAAAGTAGACAGATGTAGTCGAGATAAACACTTTTATTTCCGTAAACAGTAACTTTGTACACTCGTTGCAACAGCAAGAAAGTCTTTTCCGATTCTCCAACAGCACGGCTTCGAACTCGTAACACAAAGAACTAACTCTTCTCCGTCGGCACAACTCTCCACATCGTCTGTCCGTCTCCGTCGGCACGACTACTCAACCTTCACATACGTCTGACTGTTCTCCGTCGGCACTACTCAACGCTTCACGTACGTCTCTCACTTACGTCTGACTGACTCTCTCACACTTTACCGCTATTTATATCTCCCAGGCACTATTCTGGAAGCTTCAAGAACGTTCACTTATTGCGCTGGGGTACAAAGTAGAAGATTCCAGTAGCCTCTATCCTTTTCTCTCTTTCGGCAAGCGCCCCAACAATGCGGCCATGCTCTGTCTCTTTCCTTCGGCTCCTTTGCGGTAGTGCCGACAATAATGCGATGCGTGACACTACGGTTGTCGGCAATTAGATGCGGCGGGCGCGGTGACACTATGCATGCACGTATGTATGCATATGTGAATATGTCTGAAAGATAATTTTAGAACCCCCTGAGCCAATTTTGATATTTATTTCTCCAATGAAGGCCCAATCCTAATTGGACGAACGTAGTCTATATTCACCTAATTTCATTTCACAAATTACTAGACGATTAAAAGAATATTTACAAAGCCTTCGTACTTCAATTTCAGTTTAAAAGAACATGTTTGTGAAGGCCTTGACGTTTAGTTGAAAATGCCATGGAGTAAAATATCCACAGGATATGTACCGGCTGGAAGGGAAGTCATTACATTAATTTAAACTAGTGATAGATCTCGGTATTTGGAGCTAAATACACAACTATGTCTACTTTTTTTTTTTTTTTTTTTTTTTTTTTTCTTTTGGGGGTAGAATGAACCATTTCGGAGATATTCCTTGTTATTTGTGTCAATTTCGGAAAACAAACTTTCGTCAAATGCAACGTCGTTGTTCATTTTTTATGTTAACCATACAAAAAGAACGGAATTTGAAAGCTTTAAAACATTTGACTATCGCTCAAAGTCTACTGTATTCCCAGATTCTCCTTGTACCTGGAAGGAAATAAGCAATAAGATAATTTGTACAAATGTTTATCTCAACTAACACAAAGAAGAGAGGAATAAGAGTTTGAAAGAGTGGTTAGTATAATAATAGAAAAAGTCATGTGAGTGCAACACATCATATTCTTTTGTTTTAGCTGTGGTGTTCACAAACACACACACACACACACACACACACACACACACACACACACACACACACACACACACACACACACACACACAACCAGGATGAAAGGTGGAGAAGAATGAACCCAGCGAGTCATAGTTCGCGAGTGTTCTTCATTAGGGGTGGTACCTATTCTATACACCAACCTCCCCCCCCCCCCACCCCCGACACCTCGGTGGAGTCAACGTTATCTACCTCCGTCCACTAGCCCTCCAAATCAGTACCGGATACGGTTAAGATGTCTCACAACCCTACGTGAGCATCGCTCAGAGGTAGATACCCATTGGTATAGGGAACCATTGCCCCGCCGAGTCCAACCCAATCCGAACAATTCCCTTTCGAGAGGGACTCAAATGTTTGGCCCGATATACTTCTGGTAACGCACGTCTACGAATGCAATTCGTTCCTATCAGAAGGAAACGCAAAGAAAGGGAAGCAAGGGAATCAAAACCACGAGATCAGAAATTACCGACCAGAAAATATGTATACCAAAAACCGAATGTCAAAGTGAGCGGTCGACTCAAATCGAACCCGGGACCTCGCAAATATGAGCCCGGCACCATATAATAAGGGATAATCAAATATCTATGGCTAACTTACGTACCGCAAGTTTCCAAAAAGTCCTATTTGACATACCGTCTTTCCCTATATTTGCTTCTTTAGATTTGTCGCCTTTATATTACTGGAGAAGGGAAGTTTCTAGTGCGACAAGTGTTTCTAACCCTTTCATTTAAATTGCGTAGCTAGAGGGAACTTGGAGAGGGGTGAAAAAAAACAACCCTGTGGCGGATGTTACGGCTGTGCGAGAGATTACGGTCCATGGCAATAAAAATTCCGATAAAGAATACCAATTAATTTTGCTGTCTAGGTCAGAGAGTCGTTAGCGCAGGGGATCTCCCCATTGTATTGCCAACGTAACGGCGATGGATTGCTAGGGCGAGGGGAAGAGAAAGAGAATGCCTGGAAAAACATACACGCGACAGCCCCGTTCAATTAAAATGCCTTCCTTCATTCCGCGAAGTCTGGGCATTAGGGTTTAGGGGTAGATACTGTCATTGCATATGAAAATCAACAAGCCGAGGACAAGTATAAGGGCTGCGTAGTGTATTCTTGTAATTCCACAACGTTGTTAATTGCCTTTCTGTGCTTTTTTTATTTTTTCACGGACGAAAAAATCGTGACATCGATAGTGTCCACTGGTAGTATTTCCTATTTCGTTTGTATCACCGACCAATAGAATGCGTGTGAAATTCTCCTATCACTGGTCTTCTACAGTGTAATTGCAATGGTTTCCTCGTACCCTCAGCATATTTCTTTTGTTTTTTGTTTCCCAGCTCTTTATGGGATGCTTTCCTGCTAACAATAGCGATTTATTGCTCCGCATACTTGATGCTCACCCGTCTCCATAGCAACATAACATGACGGTTATTGCTACAGACTGCTTCAAAAGCTGCGTTCACAGCCCACGCAAGTGTACCTATCTCAGTGGAACAGGATCAGATACGAGATAAAAAATATAGCGTAACTGCTAATACAGTTTCAAAAAATAACCATGGATTTACAGCTCCAAAATAACATCCCTGAAACTTTACGCTAATTTAAAAAAGTATTATTTTCTGTACTACGTATTTACAGCAGATAAGTAGAGGACGTATATGTTGGCTCCAATAAAAAATTCGATGCCCAGATTTCACCCGAAATACACTCTGAAAACAAAATGTGTATGTAAACAGCGTAACCCAAAACTAAATACGAACCTTTTGAGTCGAAGCTTAGCCGACACAAAATTTAATGGCGGGTGGCAGTAGGAGTCTGGTCCACAGGAAATCCAACCAGAGTTTTGCCAGGTCTTGCGGTACTGTATAGGTTAGGTATGCCATGAAATCATGCTGTAAAGGCCTGTGACATAAATATCATTTTCAACCACAAAAGTTATTTGTGCAACAGTAAAGAGAATAACAGGTTTTCAGGTATTAGCCGCCATTAAATTTAGAGTCTGCCATAATACTCCATGTTCCGTTTATTGTATTTTATTTGAGACTTTATGTGCATAAACGCATTTCGTTAGGTGCCTCCTAACAGATTATGTCGACTGTTGCATCTTGATAAACTACTCTCTAGTGACGATTGAGGTGCCTCTCTCGGTGTCCGAATAAAGTTCCGATTGTCGTCAAATGTGGTGTCGAAATTGACAAGTTTTACCTACTTCTTATTTCTTTATGAAGTTCTTTTCCCTCGTGGATAATGCTGTTGGATCCTGAACACCCTTTAGTAAATAAATCTTCTGCTTTACATCGTGGTTCTGCTTCCAAAATTGGTACACCACTGCAATTTTGTCCTTCTTGGTTAGTGAGACTCCAAAAATGTTCTGAATTTTCATGTGTCGGTTTTCTTGTCTGTTTTAAGTCATTTCAGAAGTTGTCTGTCTCTTGTTTTCGACAGAAATAAAATATCAGAAACAAAAACGGAAGCTACAAAATGTGTTCCAAATACGGAGATGTATCACTGGTTTCAATGAATGTAATGACTTTCCCTCCACCCGGTATAGTTTTTAAATAATTCTTGAATTGCTTTATTTATTCTTTCATTTATTTCGAAATTCTTCGGTACCGTCCAAATTTTGGTAATTGAAATATTGTCGTAAGCTTTTTCTATGTCAATAAAAGTCATACGTAAACTTTCTCATATTAATTTGTTTTTTATATCAATAATGAAGTTATTAAGCTTGGGCTGAGGTCTTGTTAAACTCAAGAACAGGTGGCCATTGTGTTAAAAAGGTTGAAAAATGCTGGTTTAAATGCACTTTTCCTTTTCGTTATCATTTTCTATTTCCGAACTGCTGTTAAACAGGGAACTGCACTACTACTAAGGGGACAGAGCCGGAGACTGGCTGGACAGAAGAGCTATGCAGTTCCATGACGACCGGCATGCACAAGAACACAAGACTTTAGATTAAGCAAAAAGCTTCATGCAAATTGCAGAAAAACGTTGTTCCACAGCACATTCTATTTTCCTGAATGACGCTATATAAATGTCTCTTTCCTTTCTCGGTGTTTGCACACGGCAATGGTCCTTGTTTGTTTAATCTAGCAAACACTGCAGGAAATTGGTGCGTTTTTATTTACTCTGTGTAATCAGGCCTTGACGGTGGTGCTGCCCAGCATGTGCATGCCATTAAAACAAACTCGAGTCGCGCCGCCGCCGCCGTCGGGATTTCTTGGCTGCACCTGGCTGTGAAATTAGCTGCCATTGGCAATCTTCAACTTTCCGAACATAGACGTCCTGAGTAACTTTATTGGACTCTGTTGCAAAAGAAGCCAGTCGGCTACGAAATTAACAAAATGATTGGGCTGCTTTCACATTAGGAGTGTGCAGCTATTTTTTCTACAGAACCGTCCAGGGTTCAAATCTTTGAGCTATAAAGCGAAGTTCATTGTCTTGTTGCAGTATGTCATTCATATAATTTAATGGGTTCTCACAAAAGCGGCTAACCATCAAAACTAAAAAAAGTTGTATTGCCATTTATTGGAAAAAAGGTTCAAATTATTTTCTGAGAGTTGGACTAATATTATACTCTCATCTATATAATAAGATAACAAAGTTTTCAATTTTATGCTGTTTTTCTTTCGATCAACCTCGTTACTATAAAACCAGGCAAACAGATTTTTCCGTAGGTTGATAGAAGAAAAGTTACTATTTTATTTTCATGCCAGCAAAAAGAGCTAGATTAAAAACAGCATTTAATGTAGCTAAAATGGTAGTTGGTAGGCTTGCAAGCACTGAATCATTGGTGAAAAATGTAACAAACATAGTGTCTAAAATATTGTGCATGGTGGTTTAAAAATATGAAGCATTTAAATATTTTATAAAATATTTTTATGGTATCGTTGAGGAATAGAATACTTCACTCTTATTATGTGTTTTAGGCTTATTCATCATATACAACTAAGTATAAAAATAAGGTTCAATATGCTCTAATTTTAAGTAGAAAAAACTAATTTGTTTCTTCTTTTTCAAGTATTTAATTTATAACAAGTAAGCATGTTAAATATATAAGGAGTTTATATTATACTGATAATATTATATTAATGATTCTAGGGTACCATAAAATTACATTTAAAATGTAAGAAGCCTGTAAATGCGCGCACTTCTGTTCAATATGAAAGCTGATATTTAAGATACCTTACGAGGATTTGTTACGAAAAGTTATATGTTTTAATACGTTCTGATATTTGTCATTGCCTAACTCAGTTGTTTCCAGGTTTAACAGAATTCACCCAATGGAAATAAATCTTATCAGTACGGAACGAACCTTCGAAATGTTGCGGAGTTCGGACTATAGGAAGTGGGAGGATGTCAGTCTGTCATATGATCATTGCACGGAGGTATAAAGGTTCGAGGCCTAATTATAAGAGGTAAATCAACGTAGAGAACGTTATTAACTACGGTTTAGAGATTGACGCAGTTAGTGGTAGCGGGGCCTTTGCTGACTTCCTCTGCAGTAGCACAGGTTTGTTGGGGTTAAGTGTTCCTAGGGTTCCTTCAAATGTTTTGGCATTCTGTATATTGAGAATGACATATGAACCTGTAAATAGAATCAATCTTGAAAAATACAGTGCCTTAGCCGGGATTTGAACCACGGTCCTTTCAGTTTCCGTTCGGTTGCTCTTACCAATCAATATCCGCCGACTGTAGTGCAGTGTTTCGTAAGAATAGGCATTAAACAATGCTAAACAGAAACTGAAATGTAAACCGGAAGATTGTACCTACTGTGTCGCCGAGTTGTTCACCTACTGTGTATGTATGTAACTTCAGGCTACACAGGGCCATATGAAAGAGGCATTACCAGAAAACTGAGTCACTGTTCGCGATTGTGTGGAACAGGATGATAATTTCTATCGAGGAATTAAAACAAAATGCCATCATCCGTTTTAGTGCCTGCGTATATAACCGAGGAGCCGGTCTGTTGCCAACAAAGGCTGCATTATACTGGCTGTAATGCGTTTCCAACGCCATAAGGGGGAAGGAGAGAAATAAATAGCCTGGTACACAAAGTGCCCCGGGAAACAAGGCAAATTCCTCCATCGTGCAACCTTGTTCTTCCCCATAACACAGGCGCTGCTGCTGTTGGACGTGACATCGCAGAGGGCCGCGAAACTCTATCTCACTATGTACTTCAAAATAAAATCACTCTGTTTAAATTTACCAATCACGTTCAGCATGCATAGCAGTAGCAGTAGGGCCACACGAATAAAGCACAAGAGATTAAATATACGTTCTTTCTTTCTCATTTCTGGTATCTAATGACTTATTAACAGCTTCCGTGTATTACGAAATGTATATTATAGAAATATTATCTAATTGAAATATTTTAATCACTGTAATATGAATAGGGAGGAAGGATGAGGTGAGAGTACCCTACAGGCGGCCAGAGCACATCGCAGGCTGAGCTACTACGGTGGGTCCTTAACAAATGCAGGCAGCTCTTCAGCCCGACTGAGCTCCAGGCCGTGCCGTAAGGCGCGCCACCATTTAGTTCCGGCTGGGTAGACAGCCCCCTACCGGCGACAAGCCGACCGGAGCGCCTCCCCTCGGCCGAACACCTTATTTTCAGAGAGCAACCTCCACTACAGCGCATTCTACCGGCGATTCTGCTACTCTTTGAACCTGTAAAAACAGAATGGGGAGAATGAAATGAAAGGGATCTAAAGTAAATATCCTTCCCAGCATTCCCCTGAGTGACCCGGGTAAAACTCCCGAAAAAATCCCTAAGTGAGAAATGTCGGCCACGGAAACCGAAGCTGCGACCTCCAGAATGCGGGCCAGGATCCCTCACCTGAGCCATCCCGCTCAATAGGAATTCATATATTTCCTATTCCTCAAAAATTCCATCTGCAATTATTTTGTAGTTTGCCTGTCTCCATTACTCAAACATTTCTATCTGCTATGATTTTGTAGGAATTTGTATGTCCCTACTACCCAAAAAACTCCGTTTGCTATGATGTAGGAGTTTCCTTATAATTTCCAAAGGTTATGATATCGTAGGAGTTCAGAGCTGTATATATTTCTACCTATTTTACTCAATGCCGACTAGCCAATATGGGGGCTACAAGGAGAAGAAATGTTTATCTTTGCAAATGTAATAGAATATTTGAGTTGGTCAAGTTGTTTGTACCTGAAAAAAATAAAGAACATAGGGAGGAAGGTCGATATATCGTTTGGGGCTGCTAAGTTGGTACTACTTTCGACAGGTTTTTGAATTTTGACGGTTGAATGTTGACAAGACAGAATAGTCTTATAGAGGGAGCGGTAAAACGGGAACGTGCTCTAAACGGGGCAATGTGTGCAGTGCATGTGAACATCTCAAAGTGAACTGAAGTAAGTAGTGTATTCAAAGTGATTAGTGTACCTGACGGCTTCCTATCAAATCAAGCAAGTTACACGAACTGGTTCTAAAAGAACATTAGAGCAGGAGTTGGTTTTGCTACCCAACAAACATTTAAACAGCAACACATGAGGTAAGTGGTAGTTGAATGGATAAAGGCATATAAATGTGGTACTCTGTATATTTAGTTCACCGTAAAAATGTTTAAAAGTTTCGAGATTCTTCCGCCAAAGGTTGTTAAAGATATTAAACATAACCATAAAAATATTTTACAAAGTATGTTACTATTATGCAATAAAAATGTATTATAAACTAAAGTTATCAAGCAGTGATAATCAACATAAAATATATCAGAAAAATGTGAAGTAATTTTTATATACTCACACCACATATACTGTGGAAGCATGCTTTACTGTCTCCTCAACGGATAGTATATATATATATATATATATATATATATATATATATATATATATATATATATATAATATGAAGTTTACTCTTGCAATGATAAAATTGTCAGTTTTGTCATTTCTTTCTTACATAATGCAAGATAGAGGTTGATAAGAATATATTATTGGTGGCTATATTACTAGACACGAAGCATGTTGCAAATTGTATGACGTCATCAACGTCCCTGAGCTCGCAGTGGCGCCAAACGAAAGAACAGACAAATTTCGCACGTCATTATTCAAGTTTCCTCACTAAATTTAAACATTGGAATTAAATTAAAATTGTGTCCAAAGCAATTTTCTTATTAATGTAGCGAAAATTTGGAGAGAAAAACTAAACCGTTGCTTAATTTGTGCCCTTGCCAGTAGCGGGAATTTAACGGATTTTGCTAGTACTCGAAAGCTTTGCTCAGCACATGCGCAGTGGTCTCAAAATGCAGAAGCTTCTTGTATATAAGATTTATTTAGTATATAAAAGTTCCTTATAAAGGTGGAGGGTGAATTACATGCTTTATGATCGTCTACAGCTCGTTTTAAGCTGTGTAATATGTGCATTTTGCTTCTTTAATCATACTTGTTCAACATTTCAACCTTATCACCAACACAAATAAATCAAAACAAAATATAAACACACAAAGCTATTAGGGCAGTACCTAACAGTCGGTGTGTTTGAACTAAACATGCTGCAGTGTTTATCAAGGTCTTAACGAAGAGTTCGTGCTGAACCGGTTCACCATGTTGACATTCTGCAAACTCGGCTCAACTGTAATTACGAAACACCTCATTTTTCCACCTTTACCTTTTGTGGTTACTTTATCTGCAATAAAATTTGAATGTTTATGTAAATATTTCTATAAACATTTATCACGCTAAATATGCAGTGGTAAAAACAAATTTTTACTTTGTCTACCACGTACGTCCAAAATTCAATATCGAGATTTTAGCGGAAATACATGTTTTGACGTTCTACATTCATAAAAGAATGTTTAGAAAAGATTCTTGCGTGTGTGTGTGTGTGTGTGTGTGTGTGTGTGTGTGTGTGTGTGTTTGGGAACAACAGAAATAAAAAAAAAAAAAACCAAATGTCCCACACTTGCTTACTTTTACGTGCAAGATTTTTTGAAATTTTATGTTTTCTCTTAAATTGTTGCAGCGATTTTTATTAAAATGGCTTTATGTTTAAGATATTTGAATGGGAAATAAAATCACAATATTCAATTTTCTGGGAATTGCCCATGAAGCCATCGTCATTGCGAAGGAACTTTGTTTAATTTTGTTTCAACTGACAAACTTGTTGCGGCGTTAGCCATTTCTTTTATATTCAGTTTTATTTCTCTACTACGTGTAGTAGAAAAAGCTAAACGTATAGGGATCTCGAGATTTCACCGGAAATATGTTTTGAGGTCCGCCAATCCAAAACATTTATTTTTAGAAAAAAAGGTACATGTTTGTGTGGCTGTGTCTGTCAGTGTGTGTGTCTGTGGACAACATAACTCAAAAACGAAAAGTCGTTATTCAAGTTTAAAATCTTTTTAGAATGCGACACAAAGTTTTTGAATCAAATTCCTCCACTCTAACCCACCCTTTACATGGAAAATGTTTAAAAGGATTTTATTTTCTTGAAAATGGCTCTAACAATTTTGCCATATGTTTAAGATATTTTTATGACAAACGAAATGTACATTTTGGATTTTCTGACTATAGCCTAAGTAGTCCTATTTACTGTAGACGGCTTTTGCACAACTGGTAAACCGTTAGAGATAGACCAGATCTTACTGTACAAACAAATCTGGATCTTGCTAAATCACACAATTTCTGTCAAAATAAGTAATACTTACAAAATTTGTCAAATGGAACACCGTTATTCCTGTTTTATATGTTAAGTGTGCAAAGAGAACGGAATCTCAAAGCTTTAAAAGATTTTACTATCCCACAAAGCCTACATATTCCCCTTGCACATACAAGGAAATAATAAGATAATTTCCGCAAACGTTTATCTTGACTAACACTAAGAAGAGGAATAAGAGTTTGTAAGAATGTTACAGAAAGTCATTTGAGTGCAACGCATCAGGTTTTGCTTTCTTATACATTAAAACAAAAGCTTTCCCCCCTTAATTGCTGCAATACTAAAACCATTACAATTTGCAACCCTTATTGAAAGAGCATTTTCTGTGTTATCAGAAGCATTATTTTCATTTACGTGTACTTCATTACCCAAACACCGGTCCTTGAATTTCGTATAACAACGTAAACTATGAATATGCTTTTCTGAAAGTATATTAATGGTTACATCTTGAAGTACTTTTGAAATTCAGATATGAAACTAGTGTTGAGAATTACAGAATATAACACCAATGTTTGTTAATGTATCTTATCCTCTTTTTTCCCAAAATCCACTTTAGTCTAAACATATCATTTGCTGAAGAAATAAACATGATTGAATATACTAAATAATATACTCTTAATGTAAATAAAAAATTGTTGACAACATGTTATAAAATTAGGATTAGTAACCAGTATTATAAATATTTTTTTTATATTTTGCTAGTTGTTTGATCCTTTTACCAGATATAGTAGGATGAAGTTAAAGCTGTACCGAAATAACAGCCAGTACTTAGTCAGTCGGTGGATGTGTTTGTTTCCGCATGTGTATTCCCGAACCCCGCGTAATTAGGCCGTCCGCCTAGCACGCAAACATCCACATAGACAAATAACGATTTTCTTGTCAATGTTTTCCTAATGAATGTTGCTGGGGTCACCATGTGCTTGCCTAGTTGATTGCGCGAGTGGGTGGTGGCGGTGGTGGGTAGGTAATCCAAACAAACCGGCGACTTTACTATAGCGGGACCAGGGGACATCTTCGTGCACAAAGGTCATCACAATGTATAACTTTTTTTGCATGCATTCCCTTGGTTACATTTCGTTTCTATGCATTTTTCAGCAGTTTAGAAAGACTGAAGAGAAAATATTTAAATTTGGGTCAATTTTCTCCACCACAATGAAAAGAAAGAAGAAGAAAAAATCCAATTTAACTTTTTAAGGTTTTAGACTGAATTGTCAACCCAATGAGAGGTTAGAGATCTCTACGCCGAAGAAATTATTTAGTCCTTTTAAACGATTATTCCATTCTCAGTAGGTCACTCTTAGCTGCTGTTGCAAGTATCATTTGCATACATTTGTGCTTTTATCAACTAACCAACTAGATTTAAAACACAAATATTTGATTTTGTTGTTATCGTTGTGTGTGTTTATTTTCTAGACATGGATATTAGGGGTCTCCGTCAGTTCTAAACGAATGACATTTTCCAATGAGAAGTTAGATGCGAGTCACTTAGGTGCTCAGCTCTGCGGGACTGGCTCATTGAAGCCAGATGTTGTGTACGTTACTCTCATATTTCTGCGTGGCAGTATTACAGCAACATTTCTAGTTGTCAACAAACCTTTACGCAAATGCATGTTGCTATATATTTTCCTCTACGTCTCATAATTAATATCACTGCCAACATATACTCAAAATAAATAGATAAACTTGTGTTCAACATGACATCAGAAACTACCAAGCCAGAATTTATAATTTACAATTGAGTTAATTTTCTCCATGGTTACAAATTATATGTCAATTGTGAACATTTTGTGTTAAGGTTAAAATATTTTAAAATTTGGTCTCTTTGCTTATGTAAAAATTACTGTAATATATACATAAATAACGCTTTCACGTGCTATACCATATTTCCAAAATTTTGAAAATTATCGGAGTGAGGAGATCATAAATATGAAACATTACCTTCGATATTTCATGCTTTAAATATGAGAATATTTGCAAGCAATGGTGTCAGGTTGCTTGACCATGAAAATTTAAAAAGATAGACATGTATATGTGCAAATTAGTCATTTTTTCACATTTATCTGTAATTTACAGACAGAGAAATCTGCACTTTTGGATTAGCTGCATGTCCACATAATGTTAACGCTATCCATCCCGTTAAAACTATTCACGAGATAAAACATTTGGTGACACTAAAGAAGGAAACTGGTACGTGAAGGTGATAAAACGATATTTCCACGGTAAAATTGGAAAGATACGCAGTTTTATTTCATGTATAATCAAAGAGCTTCTGTGCCTCATTGGTCACTTTTTACGTGGGTAAAATATTCAGCAAAACATAATTTTACCTCCAAAATCAAGTATAAAATCATATTTCATAAAGCAGTCTATGTTAGTGTAGTTAAAATGTTTAGAAAACTGGAGTGGTAAGGCTACAGTCACATGAAGTACAAATCACTCAGGTCCTCTGGAAAGCACGAACAGTAAAATAAAAAGCAGTTCTCATTTAAAAGTGAAAATCGGTAAAGAATGAAGTTACATTTGACAGAAGGTGATTTTTGCAGCGCAGTCTCTGTCAGCCGATTGATTGCGCGGGAGGAAGATAAAGACAAGCGGATTATTGTGCCGTAACCACGGTAACCAGGATCACAGAGATTCTAATTAGTTTTTCCAATAAATCCGTGCATTTCGCAGAATGCTCTCGCGTCGCATAGGACTGTATATTTTCAGCATTAAGCAAATTACAACATGGACGATTATAGCAATATCGTGGCCTAGAAAACAATGTGATAACTGGGGACGCAAGTTGAGTCGTTGCTACCGCCATAAATGTTGGCGGAGGGTGGAAGAATGGCTGATTGCAAATATTCCTCCCCTGCAGTGAGATAATGTCAGTTATTGTACCACTGTGCGGCGGCTTTGAATGTGCCTCATAACCCCGGCCAGGCCGGGCCGGAACGGGAAGCAGTGGCGGACTGGCTTCTCTCGCCTATCAACGGCGTAATTTATTCAATAATATCCCCTTACTCCTGCATAATCAACACATTCTTTATCACGAGCCGTTGTTTATGTGAATAAGGAATATAACATTGTGTGTGCGTGCGTGCGTGCGACTATACTCTGTGTAGTTAAATATCAACTGGTATACTAGTGTAGCTTCACTGAGAGTATATACGTCCTGTAAATACACATAAAATAACTATAACACAACACCTTTCTCTTTGTTTTATCTTAGATCTTTATATATCAAAATAATCCTCCCGAGAGGATCTACTTTTTCTTAAAGAGATCATAAAATAATTATAAAACCATGCTTTTCGGTTAATGTTATCCTTAGGGCTCGGAAGTTCATGCCCTAAAAAGCACTGAAATATGCATGCAATATGCTCCTAAAAACTTCAAAATATGCCAAGAAATATGCACTATTTCATTAAAACAGTTCATGTCCCTTTGCAGTAAACGAGTTAGTGTAAATAATAAAGTTACCTTATTCCTTAGAGGTTGAAGCAGAAGTGGTCCTGCTGCTAGTATTAACTGCTAAATTGCAGTTCACAACCAACACTATACAAATTTTCAACAGTAAAACGTCTATTGTCTGGCAAAACACCTTTGTGACGTGACAAACTTCTTTACACGTCACAAGATATTATAGGGGCATATTTAAATGATGTTAACTGTTTCACAGAGAGAGTCAACTCTCTTGGTGTGACAAATGGTTTTCTTTCGAGGATGTCTCGAATATCGCACATCTGTTTATAACCAGAATTTTTTGAAATTACATAATTCACTTTCTCTTTCACTTTTTGTCCTATGCTATCAGGAACCGAACTTAGATCACATATTGTTTTTTCAAGCACAGTAAGTGATTCATGCAAAGGAAATCCTACAGCTTCCAATGCCGTTATGGCTGTTGGTAAGAAAGAAAAATGGGCAGATATGAAACTAAGATCCTCTTTTACCCAGTGCCTGACAGAATATTTTGCACAGTTTGTATAGATGAAGCATCGTTCGAGTCTAATGAATTGACAACCTCTTCGATTATTTCTGTGCTCAGTATAATATAAAACTGCATCGACCCATGTTCCCCATCGAGTTAACACCGGTGCAGGAGGAAGTCGGATATTAGGTGCTGTTGATCTGAACAACTTAACTGTTTTAGGAAATTTAACAAAAATTCTTTGTACTGGACACAAAGCTATCTACCAGTGGGAAAGAATCGCGTATTGTCTCAGAAATTTGATTAAGAGCGTGTGCCTAACAAGTTATATGAATCAAGTTAGGAAAAATACCTTTCAGTTTGTCCTGATTTTACCATATAAGGTAACAAATAAAAGCAACCAGTTGTATTCGATTCCTCATGGACATTGTAATTTCAAAGAGTCCATCACAAACTGTGTCACAGTTACATTGTCAGTGGCCGACAATTTGCACATATTAAGAAGATAAGCTGTAGTCTTTTGTTCATTATTTAAGGCACCCCCGATTATATTAGCAATAGAACGGCGTTCAGAATCAGAGGTTTCATCAACAGACAACCACACAAACTGATCCGCTAATTCATTTTGTATATTTGACAATACGTTAGTGTAACAATGCCCTACATAAGTCTTATGCAGTGTACTTTCTTCAGGCACATGTTGGGTACACTTGGCAAGAAAGTTTTTAATTATCGAATTATTAATTTTGACCAAGGGAATATCAGCAGCTAAAAATGTTTGGCACAAGTCATAGGGAAATTCAGTACTACTTCCTAAACACTCTACTAATTGTTTTAAAACAGGTTATTTGTTTGCGAGTTTTCTGATTAAATTCTCCTTATGTTTTGCTGTGTTTGAACTATTTGAAATCTTTTCTCACGCCCTATATTTTTGTCGCACACTCCACAAAACAGTGCCCTATTATCTGTAGATATTAAATCACCCGAAAAATCCTTCTGTAAATTAATTAATCTAGCACTCTAAGTTGGTTTTATTTTAGGCATTTCAAGTGCTTTTTAACATTTTATACGCCTAATTTAATTTGGAGGGAACCAGTTCACAACATTGTTACGTTTGAAGACCACGCAAAGGCAAGCGTTGCTATAATCGTGCTGCTCAGAAGGTTGACCTGCACTTATCTTTGTTAATATAAACCTCTCAGATCACGCACTGATTATTCTCTACGCACAAACCTATAATGAAAGGATGGAAACAGGGGATTCACTACATAACATGACTCAGCATTGCTTCTCGCCACCTGGCGAGTTACATCATATGCAACACTACCAATATGAAAAATATAATCCAGGTAAAAAAAAAAAAAAAAACCAACCATAAAAATCATTAAAATATACTATATAGAGGCTATAGTACTGAAATAATATGCATTTATCAAAATCAAGAAAATATGCAGTTATACGCACCATAAAATCACGTCCAAATAACTTAAAATTCCATAATTCGTGCACATAATGTAAAAGCATACATTTTTAACCCCTACGAAAAAACATGCAAATGCATGAACTTCCTAGCCCTAGTTATCCTACTTAAAACAACTTAATCAAGTAACCTTCAGGAAATTTTGTTCTAACAATCTTGTTTAGTTGAACCCGTAGCACTATAGTCCATATCAGGCCAGGAGCTGCCAACCCCACTGCCGGCCTCACGCTCATATACGCAAGGTAGAGGTGGGCGATCATCCAACCCGAGAATTAAAATCCGCACCCCCAGGGATGGGATCAAACACAAGCCGCATTCCGTGGCTGGGAACCAGGGCATGACGCCCTAGCCCACTACGCAGGACAATCGTCTTTGGTGGTTGATAAGAAAAGAACAGCTACTTTCGTCAGTGACACGTACACTGGATCACTTTCTTGTGAAGTGTGCTCATTTTACAGCTGTATCCCTGTATCATCCCCAAAATCACTTTCAATATCATCTGTTCCCATGAGCGGAGCTGTTACAGCATGCCTTCAAGATGGCTGCTGCAACGTGCTGTCATAGAATTCCTGTGCTGAAAGCAAGACAGTGGGAAACATCCACAAGAGGTTGAGAGAGGTGTATGGAGATGCTGCAGTAGATCGCAGTACAGTTAGTCTGTGGGCAAGCAGATCACGTGATGAAAAAGGGCGCGGCAATATTCAGGATTCTCCTCGCAGCTGCAGGCCTGACACCGCACAAACTCCTGCCAATGCGCAGAGAGTTAACGAACTGTTTTCTGCTGACAGACGCATCACAGTGACTGAATTGTCACTCTACGTTGGAATAAGGGAAGCAAGTGTGTGCAGAATACTGAAAATGTTGGGGCCACATGTCAGCAAAATACCACAGAAGTGATCACAAAACTTGGATGAACAACATTGAGACATCCACCTTACAGTCCGTGGGCCTCATCTCTTTGGGAAACTGAAAGAATCTCTTCATGGAACGAGGTTTGAAGATGATGACTCCCTCATGAACGTTGTCAAACAGTGGCTCTAACATGCTGGTCCAGCAGGCACTAGTTCCAAGATGGCGTAAGGCATTTAAGAGAAGGATGCGGATTGTGTGAAGAAATGAAATGTTGTTCCTAAAGGATGTATCTTTACACTGTAAAATTTTCAAAGATGTAGAATGAAAACTGCATTTAAAAAAAAAATAGTGTGCATTTCTTTTGGAGTGACCCTCGGGCATAACTAGTAGACTGGTTCCGCGTCGCCTCCTTCCGCTGCCTTCCAAACGCCTCTCTCCTCCTTCCCCTTTCAATGGCGCATAGCTCGTGAAATTGATTCAAATGTCTTCTGGTTTGGTTAAAAAATCAGCGACAACTATGGGTACCCTCGCTTGTTAGCATAAGGTGATCATAAAGGAATTACAAAACAATACTTTCCAGTTCATTTTATGTTAATCAACATATCTAAAATAATCAATGCTGGTATTAAGCAATTCGTTGAGAGCATCTACTTATATGGGGAACATAAAGAGATCATAAAGGAATTAGAAATCGCTAGTTTTAGTTCAACTTAGCCTAATCAACACTAAGGTCTCTAAATAATCGTAACTCACCTGTAAATAATTTGCTGGATCTATTTATATATTTTAATACGTAATAAATATACTTTTCTATTCAGTTTATCCTAATCAAAACAAGTACCTCTACGGTAGCACATTTTGAGTGCCCTTGAGCCCAAGGTAACAATAGCGCCCTATACAGGGCCATGGCAGTTAGCACCCCAACAATGTAACTTTGCATTTATCTGATTATTTGTTTCAGAGGCACCTTCAACACAGACTAATTTTACAGTTCCGCATTTCATGTAATGCAGATTGATTAAAGAATCTGCACAAGATAGGATCAACGCGTAGCCCAGTCGGTAGAGCACCTGCCTGCTGTGCAAGGGATCCCGGGTTCGATTCCTGGCTGGGAGGGAGAGGATGTTTCTTGCACTAGGATTATCCTCGCCAGTCTGAGTGTATGAATGGAATGTGTGTGTGTGTGTGTGTGTGTGTGTGTGTGTGTGTGTGTGTGTGTGTGTGTGTGTGTGTGTGTGTGTGTGTGTGTGTGTGTGTGTGTGTGTGTGAGATTTAATGTAATAAATTTAAAAAAGAAACAAACTAATATGAACGCAAAGTTCAAACCTTAACTCTCTTAATGCTGTGCATACGGAACAGGCAAGAAGAAGTTTAAAATCACCCCATTGCTCTACAGCAATTATTCCAAGAGGTTAAAAGCTGCCGAAATGACCTTTGATGTTAAAGGCAGCATATAAGTACAACATAAACAAAAAAATTGGATCAAATAAATAATGACGTACCTCCATAGTAAGAAATGTTTCCATGTATAGAATGAAGTTACAAGTTACAAGTTATTTTTATTACAAAGTATTGGCCTGGTGCCGGTACATTGGGCCCGGCTTACAGGCTATAATTTACATATATTTATACAGTTGCCTTTGTTCATATTTACATCTATTTTTTGTGGTATGTATAAAAACCCATAAGGTGACCATCATTAGGTCACCGAGAACAGTTTTACTTTTGTCTTTTACGAGTTCTGTTCTGTCCTTGTTTTATATATACATATGTGCATATTTACATTACTTACAGACACATACATGCACACACTAACACACACATACACACACACCAAAACTAACATTAAAATATACACTTACAGAGGGGGATGACTCAGACAGTAACGTCTGTGGCCCGCATTAGGAAGTATCCGGGTTCAAATCCCGTGTGCTGACCAATCCTACTGGGTTTTGTGGTTGTTTCCCTCAGTCACCAAGGTGAATATCGGAATCAGAGTTTCACCTTAAGTCTAAAACATCAGTAAAAATAAAAAATATATGATAATAGTGAATTTTGTGCCATCTAGCACAGAACGTGAAAGCAGACTGATTGTATGGCATACTAATGCCATCTGCCGGTCACAAGTTAGTTGCTCTGCACTGATTCCTCTGTGAACTCGTGATAAAGCAAGATAGTATTGAAATATCTTCTAAGAGATCCGTTGTTAATGCTAATAGAGACTGAGCATAAACGCATAGAAAAACCATAATTAGCCAGGTCGTAAAAGTTATGAAAAGATGTTCTTTGAAAGCGGAACAGGCTGAGTCTAAACCAGGCATTGAAGAAGCAAACGAAGTTAGTATTAAAACAGAAATCCAAAATTAGGTTAATATATCGTATTTTAGCGATTTCTATTAGATATTGAAGCAGATGCAGTTTGATAACTTCCCGGGAAAATTATGCTCTATATTCAGGCAATATCACATACCGTTCTTTGTTAAATATTAGCGACAGTTTCTGAAAGTCAAGTACTTCTAAAATTACACTCTTCAGCAAGCTGACACTTTATAAATGGAGACAGACGCGTCCCGAATTCTGAAAACACGAAAACTCTATCCTGGCGCGTTTTATCTGCCTCCGTTTTAGAAATGAAAAGAAGACAGATTGGTTTAGCTGAAGCGGAAGCTTTTGAGGTTATATAGCCATGGACACGAGAAAGCATTTCCATTTTCCTTTTTAGCGTGAATGGGATTTATTACCAAGGCGTCACAGTTAGGCTTTCATTAGTCCGACTAATGCCAAACGCTCGTACTCGGATAAATAAAAGAGGAACGTCAAAGAAAATAAATTCCACTCCTTTTACGGTATATATCCATCCCCCCCCCCCCCAACTTCTAGAGTCGTGCACTATCTAGCAAAAATGCGAGTCTACGGGTTCAGTATAGTTATGACTAGGGCTCGGATTTTTAAGTAAATACATATTTCGTTTACTGAGTTTAATGATACCTGTACATCACCGCCATTAAATTGTATAGTCAGTTATTAATTTGTGAATCCCCAGAGTTTAGTTGTGTTCTGGTGTTGGGAAGTAATATAGGATAGTTAACATGCCTTTGAGAGAAGCAGTTCAGGTAGCTCAGAATGTGGGAAAACAAGCTGATTGTTCTTTCTGATCCTGGAGCACAAAACCTAACAAGAAAACACAAGGACGTGTTTGAAGATAATAATGAATTTAACATAACGTTTAAAACGTCAAACGTGTTGGACGGGCAACATTAAAAAATGATCGCTGTGAGTGTGACTTCCATGTTGTAATTTTGCTAGACTTACATCATATGACGTGGAGCGATTATTTTCGAAATTATTCTTCTTTGTGGCAATCGTCAATCTTTTGGGATGGTGATTACCACGTACATTTATATTACCTCAACCTTTTACATCTTTAAAAAAATATTTTATTTGTGTTGGTGCACATTGTTGATATCTTCAGGACAAAAATTAACATTTTCCAAGTTTTTAGCACCTAAAAATCCGATAACCTCACAATTTGATATAGTGCATTTTAGCGTTTGCATTTGCTGTGGCAATCCTGTTTTTTTGTTTTTAGTTTGCTTTATAACCGCCATTATTACTTTCATTTCAAAGTAGCCAGTTGGTGGAAAACGTATTGCACTCCATCCTGATCACAGCTAAAATACATGCTTTGGGGCTCCTGGAACCAATGTTTCAAAGAGAAACATGTAGTAGGAATAAACAGTATAACTCCAAAGATACGGTGCAACGATATTCAAGAAAATATCCTTAGTCCAAACTATACTGTATTTGTACAACTTTTCGAAATATTATTTTCTTAAAAATTAATCTCATTTCAATTAAAATTTCATGTATTTAAAATATTCAAACAATTTAAATGTATATTGTAACAAAATGACAATTTGACAAATCCCACTCCTGACACCACTGTGAGAAAGGGCAATTACGTTATCTGTCACTTTATTTTTCTTCTAAAACTGAAGCACAACAGTTATTTAATCTTTAACACGATCTACAGTTCTTCGTGATACCGAAATTGAGATTCAAATCGAATGGGCTTGATAAAGACACGTTTTAATTTAATTGCCGGATGTGAGATTTGCGATAAGTGTTGAGTAATAACATAGGTAGATAATAGAGTAGGAAGTGTTGTAAGGTGAGCAAAATATGAGTAAATAATAGTCGTTAAATTTGTAGGATAAATGCATTATTGGTTTGAAATTAACGACTCATGACGTCATACCACATAATTTGAAATTGCCATCAAAATTTAAGGTTAGCCAACGTTTGAAAAAGTAAGCTAGTTTGAAATTCACGGTCAAAATTCAGATTTGCCAACCTTAAAAGTCGCGTGATATGTTTAATAAAATATAAAGAAAACATTGTTTAATCATAGAAAGGTAACTATATATTCGGAATTCAAAAAAGAACATGTTTTAATAGAAAGGGACATTTCTAAATTGTGAAAAGGAATGAAATAGTATTTTGGATGCGAGGCTTTCTTTTGATGACGTCATGAAATTTGAAATCGGGAGGAACGTTTTTTTTTTTTTAGCGTGGGGAGACGCCAGTAAGCGTTACCAGATCGGTGGAGAACTTAGCTGTGGACACATGTGAGTTGCGGTTGCTCTGTGAGGATATATATGGAAGTCGGCATAACTCCCGAAATGTGTTAGAGTTGAGAATAAATAGTCTCCAAAGTTATTCTGGGTGATCTATATTAAATATACCCGCGCATACCCTGGATTAAAGTCTCATGTTCGAGCATAGCCGGAGGAGAACTACAAGAATCGACAACGGTCGATACGTTACCACGAAGCATCACTTTTCGCTACAAATTGGATCCCATACTTGGGGCAACCAATACATACTTATCGCTACATTCGTGACCTTGAAACTGTCCTGTCCTCTTGTAACCTTGTCTTTCAGTTCTCTCTGTCTAACAAAGTGCTGTCTTCGACAACCGCACTCACTGAAACTGCTTCTCCCTACGAATCCGACGTGACGTTAAATGTCCCTGCCGACGACTGCACACACGTGCACTTCTACGCTCATGATTCCACCATAAAACAACTACAACTTCCCCAACTCGTCGCCTCGCCTCCTTATATACCGGAAATACCGTAGCACGGATTTTTCTGAAATTCACAAACACACCAACAACAAAAAATCTTGCGGACGTTCTGGAAGCTCACTTTGATGTGCTAGAGTGTCACAGTACTTAAATATTCTGTAAATAGCCTATGCATTCCTCTTTATTAGCAAGGTATTTTGTGTAATTTTGTGTAAGATAAACGACGTACTGCACAAGTACTCTTGTGCCAACTATTCTTACAAACACTTATTCCTCAATGTTCATATTAATCGAAATTATTGCTAATTTTCTTGTCGGTGTAAGGAGAATACATTAGACTTTAAGCAATAATTACACCTTTTAAAGCTGGTCGATACGAGATTGCTTTAAAATTCCATACTCCTTGCATGACCAAGAGATAAAATGAATAAAAACCTATCACTTATGAAAACTATAAGCATTGAGAAATTCAGACAAACAAAACGGGAAATTTTCGAAATGGTTCACTTCATAAATTGTGTTTTAACAAGATCTATGTTTTATACGGTAAGGTTTTGTCTATCTCACACGTTTTACCTACCAGTTGTGCAAAAATCATCCAGGTTGTTGAGTGCTTAACGTTCCAGTTAAAGATATACATTTCATTTTACATGAAAATTTAGGAAAACGTTTCATGTAAAGGGTACTATGGTTTGGGGGATTTTGTACGCACATCTACATGACTTTTCTTGGAGAAGATTTCATGCTGTCCATTTTACTATGTACATAATGTATTACATTCACATGGCTTTCTCTAGTCGCTTTTCATTTACATAGCCCTTTCACATGTTTTTCTCTACTCATACAGTACATGTAATTTTCTACATATGTGATTAGCATAGAAATGCAGCGTACTACACTCATACAGTTTTCTCTACCCGCTTTTCTTCCTGCAGTATTAGTGGTTGTTCAACAATACTTTTGCAGGGTGTCTTTTAGATGTTTTGATTTATTTATTTTGTTCAGTTTTGTTCGTCATATCATCTCAGGAGATTTAATTAACTCTTTGTTTAAGCATTAAATAATATCTGTAAAAATTTTTCAAGAAATACAAGGACATTGGGCAAGTGCAACTTAAATCTAAAAGTTGTAGGGATATACTGTCAAAGCACGAGCAACGCCGGGTATTTCAGCTAGTTTCCTATAAATAAGAGGTAGAAGAAAGTTACAAAAAGCATCAGAATATCCAAATTAATTTCGTGATTATTTATATTAAGTATTGAGAAAAACCAAGACAATTTTGCATATTAAATTTTGACATCTGTGGTACACTAGTAAGCTGTGGTGATTATTTTATAGGTAGGCGAGTGCAGAAGAAAAGGAAGTGGCAGGAACTTCCTCACAGGTGGGAAATAAATATCACCCCTCAACCATCCCAAGCTAAACACGAGCCAGAACACTTTGCCAACTCATTCATCTTGTTCAGATGTCTGAGACACAGGCCTGCTATCGATCGTATTCTCATTACGTTCTGTTGGCTGACTACTTTACAGGATTTTCATGTTACAATCATGTAACTGCATACTGGAGCACTTCCATGCTTCCCTGTAATCAAATACCCAATATCTGAATTATAAAGAAAATGTGTGTACCCAGTGGCGTACATTGTGGGCTATCCAAGCTATCACCAAAGCGACTTCTAGACATTAATAAGTCATATTAAAACATCTGAAATATATATATACACACACCTGGTTTGTTTAATAACGCTTAGTGATAGAATATCATACTGTAATTATCAACGGGCTGCGAATTAAAATAGTATTTTTAGAAGTAAGATTAAAAATCTGATGTGTTGCACTCACATGACTTTCTCTACTCTTGCACTAACCATTCTTACAAACTCTTATCCCTCTATCTACTTCGGGTTAGTTGAGATAAACAGTAACATAACACAATTATTACTTATTCCCTTGTAGGTGTAAGGGAAATAATGAAATACAGTAGGCTTTGAGTAATTGTCCAATCTTTTAAAGCTTTGAGATTCCGTTCTCTGTGCATGGCTAAAATATCATAAATGAATAGCGATCTTATACTTGAACGTTTAAGTATTCGAACACACACATATAACAAATATCTCCGAAATGATTCAATCCACAGAAAATCACTGCAAGCTTGTTAACAGGAATAGACAATTGCATCAAGGCACACTGCTAGCAATTGAGTTAATAGAAACATGGCAACGTTGTTAGGTGGAAACGTTGCTTCACGCGGAAGTAATCCACCACTGCATTATGTTCTGTTTAATAACCGTTAATTACATTATTCACTGGCATCCAGATCTATTAGCAATGCATTTTTATGAGTATTAAAGCCATATTTTGCACTATTAAACGCTTATATATTTTAACATGTCTACAAAATATACAGAGGCGCTTGTGAATATCTTATATATTTAAACGAGCAATTCTTGTATATATATTCCGCGCAACTTGGAAACGGCTCTAACGGTTTTGATCAAATTTTGTATTCAGATAGAGTTTTGGTTTTTAAGTTCAGCTATATAGGTGTAATTCCCGAAAAAACGCGATTTTACATAAAAAATAACATTTTTTATTCCCGCTTCTACAGTGCAATTCTTGTATATATATATTCCCTGTATTTCAGAAACGGCTCTAAAGATTTGGCTAAATTTTTGTATACATGCACATTACATTCACTACTCACTTTTGGGTAACACATTCACATATCTTTCTCTACTCAGTCTTCTAAAAAACAATTTATCATGAAAAACATGATTTTGCACCAAAAACACTTTTATCCCTACTTTTAAAATTAGTCATAACATGTTCTGTATGTTTTAAATAGAAATGCTATTACATTCACACTATTTTCTCCTCTCACTATTAGTTGATATATTCACATCTCTTTCTCTACTCACTCTTCTACAAATAAGTCATGCAATTTTCTGTATGTTTGAAATAGAGATGCTGCATATTACATTCACAGTGGTTTCTCTACTCACTTTTAGGTGGCACATTCACATCTCTTTCTCTACTCAGTCTTCAATAAACAATTTTCCATAAATAGCGTGATTTTGCACCGAAAAACACTTTTATCCCCACTTTTAAAATAAGTCAAACCATGTTCTGTATGGTTGAAACAGAAGTGCTATTACATTTACACTGTTTCTCCTCTCACTATTAGGTGATACATTCACAACTCTTTCTCTACTCACTCTTCTACAAATAAGTCATGCAATTTTCTGTATGTTTGAAATAGAGATGCTGCATATTACATTCACAGTGGTTTCTCTACTCACTTTTAGGTGGCACATTCACATCTCTTTCTCTACTCAGTCTTCAATAAACAATTTTCCATAAAAAGCGTGATTTTGCGCCGAAAAACACTTTTATCCCCACTTTTAAAATAAGTCAAACCATGTTCTGTATGGTTGAAACAGAAGTGCTATTACATTCACACTGTTTCTCCTCTCACTATTAGGTGATACATTCACAACTCTTTCTCTACTCACTCTTCTACAAATAAGTCATGCAATTTTCTGTATGTTTGAAATAGAGATGCTGCATATTACATTCACAGTGGTTTTTCTACTTACTTTTAGATATCACATTTACATCTCATTCTCTACTCACCCTTCTATAAACAATTTTCCATAAAAAACGTGATTTTGGGCCAAAAAAACACTTTTATCCCCACTTTTAAAATTACTCATGCCATGTTCGGCATATTTTAAATAGAAATGCTATTACACTCACACTGTTTTCTCCTTTCACTATTAGGTATCACGTTCACATCTCTTTCTATACTCTTCTATAAAGAAATCATGAAATTTTCTGTGTGTTTGAAATAGAAATGCCACATATTATATTCATACTGTTTTCTCTACTTGCTTTTGGGTAACACACTCATAACTGTTTCTCTACTTACTCTTCTACAAATAAGTCATACAATTTCGTGCATGTTTGAAATAGAAATGCTACGTATTACATTCATACTGTTTTCTCTACTTGCTTTTGGGTAACACACCCATAACTGTTTCTCTACTTACTCTTCTAGAAATAAGTCATACAATTTTGTGCATGTTTGATATAGAAATGCTGTATGTGACATTCACAGTGTTTACTCTACTCACTTTTAGGTAACACCTTCACATGTCTTTCTCCACTCACTCTTTTACAAACAATTCATATCATCTATACAACTTGAATGTTTGTATATATCTAACTGTTAATCTCGAAAACCACTTAACCGATCACCGCAAAATTCGGCACGAATATCTATTTTTTTCATTGAGAGTTTTTATGGTAACAATTTTACTATACAATATATTACTTTCAAATGATTTTCTACTCCCTTTTCTTTTACGTAGCGCATTCATGTATCCTCTATTTGCCCTTCAACATACAATTCATATAATATTCTAGGATTGAAATATAAATGCAGCGTATTACATTCACATGGTTTTTCTACTCATTTTTCTTTAGTAAAACACAATCACATTTCTTTCACTACTCCCGCTTCGACGAACAATTACGAACAATTCATACACTTTTCTATATGTTTGAAACATAAATGCGTAGTACATTCACATGGCTTTATCAACCACCTTTCCTTTCTGTAGTATTTGTTATTCTTCAACATTGCTTTTGCTTAGTGTCGCTCCGGTGTTTTAATAAAAAATAAAGAAATAGTTAAAAAAGTAAAGTAATCACAATTGGTGTCCGGAGTGCAACGAAAAGCACGATATGGAACAGTTGATGAAACAAATGTTAGCCAAGATGGACATAATGGGAAATGAAATGAATTCCGGAATGTGGCAGAGGAAACAAATATGAAAACCGGACTGGAAAAATGTAAACTACGGAATAGAAAATATGGGAACAAAAATGGAAGGCAAATTGAAAATGTAAACTCCAAAACGGAAAAGATGAAGACGGGAATTCCAATATGAAGACAGGTCTATCGAAGAAGACTAACGAGCGACTGGCCGGGGTTAAGGAAGCCATGGAAGAACTCGATGGAAGTATGAAGGACCTTGGTCAACGTGTTAACGTCCTGGAGTCAATCACAGCAGCAAAGATCTGAACTCCATAATGGAACAAATGCTCGACGAAAACCTGAAACTGGGTGGATATCTATGGGGGAGGCCTGCTTTCAGCAGTACACGTTTTATAGCTGAAATGATGGTGTTTATGCAATATTTTTATGTATTTCTATATCTCTTGTATCTCGGACATTACTCTTAACAATTGCGACAAGTAGTTTTATTTAGTTAACGTTTTGCCTTTCAGGTTTGTCTAAATAAGTATCTTCTCCCACAAAAAATAAGATTTCACAAAAACAGAGGCGAAAAACGCCGAGCGAAGCTCGGTCACCCAGGTACTGAATATTTAAGGGAAATATTAATTTCGTGAGAAATGGCTGACACTCGAGGTAAGCGTGTTCCAGTTTTATTTTCAGCAATTGCAATTATCTTATAGAGCATTCAGTTGTGAAATTGCAATCGTACTGCAGCGTACATAACACGGGGAGAAAAGTTACAACCCTATGCGGAATAAAAATTCGTAAAGGAGGAGGTTTACCAGGAATAGATTCCATTATTCTGTATAATTTTACTCGTATATTTAGCACGTATTATATAAGTAATTATGTTCCTGTTAAGAAAGAAAATAGAAAGCGGGAAATAAAAAGGCACCCTTAAATGGGATTCGAGGTAATCTTGATTTGAAGGAACACGCCTTAGCCAGTTCCGCTATAGGGAACACACGAACCTGATTAAATTTACGTGTGTAAGCTCAGTATGCAAAATTGGAATCACAACTTAATAGAAACACAATAAGAACACATTTTCTGAAGGTGCAGTGTTTGCCCGTTAATGTAGAAGGATACCTCAAATATTGCTTTCTAAAACTGCGAGGTGAGCCCATGGCAGCCATATCATCTGCACAGCAAGGGAAGCATATGACTAATTTCATTCTCATACTATCTATGCAAGTACCCTGAGAAATACATAGGTGACCCTTCGTGCAGGTCACACTAAAGTTGGGTATTTACTTTTGTGAAAGATAGTATTTAGCACCAGAAATAAATAAGTAAACAAAGTTTTAATGAAAACTTACGAACACATATTTGCATCTAGGTTCATATATCTGATCATTTTAAGATCTGTATATATATTTTTCTTTGCAGAGAACTGAGGAAAGATACAAATATTGTTTTTAATAACTTTCCTAACATCAGAGCAAAACGAGTTCTGAAATTGACGTTTGAAGAGGGTGATGAAACTTGTGTCAGGAAACACAAAGCCGTGGCAGAATCTATTTCTTTTCATCAAATGCGTCCTGCAGTGTGAATCTTCTCCTCCTGCTGCTGCAGGCTATAAGAAGGTGAAAAGAAAAGTTTTCACAAAGTGGCTACTGTTATCTGTGAGCTGGCCGTGTGGAAGTCCTATAGCCAGCCGATAGAAATCCTCAGTAAGGACGCCATGCCCTCGCGGAAGAACGTGAAACAAATACCAGAATGGATTGATGGTGAAGTCCATTCTCTAAATGGGGTGAGTGGAAAGGAAGCCCGTCTTATCTGTCTGTCTGACTCAAACTTCTGCAACGTTATTTTCCTCTGCAATTTTCGGCCTTAATCATGCCTGGAAGCTTGAAGCCCACAACTGACAATAGTTCGCTGCAACACAATAACTAATAAATACACGATTATCAGTTTCTAGAAGCATCAGTTCATCGGCAGAAATGACCAGAAAATATCCTACATTTTTAGAAAAGTTAATTATTTGATTCAAACCACGTGCTCCCTTACGTATGCAACATATAAACCATCGAATAGCACCAGAAACAAAAATATTGTGGCAAAAAAGCAAAATTTTTTGGTCACTTTGTCTCTGGTTTTTACTTCTTCCAGATGATTGGTTATTTATTCCGCTATCCATGAATGTGTTCTTCCTATTTTACATTAGTATTATCCACCCTTCCAGTAGTTGAAATTATACTCGAATATGATCTTGTATCTCTTTAGTTAAATTCGCTATTATTTTACTTGTTTCGCATTACTCTCTCAATTTGACACGATGTAAATGGTCATCTAATAGAACTTCTTTAAAGTTTATTTTACATTTCCCCCTTAAACTGCTTCTAGGTGTTTCCCAAATAGTTAGAAATCTATTAACCATTCTCTTAGTATCTTCAAATTTATTACAGCTTCACGGGTGATCAGCCGTGTGAGGTTTAAAAACATTGAGCTTTCGGCCATTGTAAACTCTATGGCCTTCGTCAGAATGAAGTCATTCTGTGAAGCTGTAATAAATAACGTGCGCCGTGAAAGCTTTAAATCTTATATCTATTGCATCCTAAATAGTGAAACGGGACACCTATTCTAATTTCTTTCCATTTATTATTTTCAACCTAACAAGATTATTTCCTTTGAACTCCTACTCTTTGTTTAATTGTAGAGTTTGCAAATATATGTATTGCTTCCAATTTAAAATATACACTAAGCATTATAACTTCTCTTTTGTGTCCTACTATTTGACCATCAGCGTATAGAATATATTTAATTCCATTTTAGTCTCATATTGCATTTAAAGCTAGTTCGTCAAGATACAAATAAAATGCAGGCGCAATAAATTATACCTATCTTTATGAAACAATTTATTTGTTAAAGTTTCTTCCCACATTTTTACTTTCTCTAGTATGTGTAGTAAAGTAGAGGAAGTAATATATATTTCCCAAAAATTCGATGTCGACACTTCACCAGAAATATACGTTTTGAGGCCGTTTGAATCAAAAAAGCATTTTTAGAAAAAGGTCCGTGTGTGTCAGTTTGTGGACAGCATTACTCCAAAACGAAAAGTCAGTTAAAAACCAAAGTTGATATTTAAGTTTAATGTCTTTCAAAGATGCGACATGATGCTCTAACGATTTTGATTAAAATGCCATATGTTTGAGATATTTTTCTGGCAAATGAAATGTGTATATTGAAAGCCCATAAAGTTCTATTTATTCTGGATGACTTTTTGCATTACCAGTAAAGCGTAAGAGATAGACCAAATCTTACTATACAAAATGTAGATCTTACTAAAATACACAATGTATGTATTAATAAATTTTTTGTTGAGTGAACCATTTTAGAGACATTCCTTGTTATTTTTGAGAGTTTTCAAGAATTCTCAAATGGGACATCGTTATTCATTTTTATATGTTAACACTGCAAAGGGAATGGAATTTGAAAACTTTAAAAGGTTTGACTATCGCACAAAGCCTACTGTATTCCCATGTTCCCCTTGCACCTACAAGGAAATAAGCAATAAGATAATTTTTGCAAATGTTTTTCTTAACTAAAAGAGGAAGATACGGGTAAGAGTTTGTAGGAATGGCTAGTACAAGAGTAGAGAAAGTCATGTGATTGCAACATCAGATTGTTAAACTTGTAATACTGTTTAAGTATTTATATAACCATAATGAAATTCACTTATCATATACATAAATATAAATAAAACATAAACAATTAAATAAAATAAAAGCAAAATCCATAAAAATAAAAACTTAAGGGAAAAGGACCACCACTCCATTGCCACAATAAAATCGACTTATCACAGTCATATCGTATAAAGTATTATCATACAACAGATTCAAGGAAATCAGTTGGCTGCTGCCGTCCATTTGAAGTTGGTATTACTGAACGAGTAAAACTGAGTAGGCGCTGGGTCATAAGCAGGTTGAAGGGATATCACGTTGTATTCAGTCAACACGACCCACATCGTCTGTTTGATACATCTCCTTGTGCAAACAGCGCAGAAACTGAATCCGCTACTAGTTGTCATGGCGACAGTCGAGCGGAGCACTCCAAGTCCGCAATGGCCTCCACCACTCAGTCGTTTATATCTTCTAATGTGTTACAAACTATTCTTGCAAAGTCTTATTCTTATTTCTACTTCATGTTAATGGAGATAAGCTTGAGTTGTAATTTGTGGCCTTTCGTTTTTGAAGTTCAACTGGTGTTCTACATCCAAATTATGTTCTGAATGTAAGTTAAGTCTTGTTTGTAATTTAATGTGAATTTACGGGCGTTTCTATTTTTAAATTTTGTTCCCTTCGAGTATCTGAAGTGTATTAATGTTCATGAGCAAATCCTATGTAAGGCAAACGATTACTTTTCGAATGTGACCAAAATTCCTATCACAGGGGAAAAAAAAAAGTGTGACCACAACTTTCTAGTAATGTCTTCCAGATGTAAGTTTGGGGTTAGCAATGCTTTTTGACGGTCAAAAGGCATGACCAAAATACTATCTTCTTCATTATTTGTGTACGTATGCATTAGTTCAGATGCATCGTTTACGGACAGGAGCATTGTTGAGTTCAACCTTCATACTTGCAGACAGTACGTTCAAAATCTTCGCTTGTTTTCCCTCAATATTTTGTTATCGAAGGGAAGGAAGGGTGAATTGAATTAACCAGCTTCACATTATTGTTCTCCATAGCTCATAATTCACTAAGATAACTTCTAAAAATGCTGTCCGATGTTGAGTTGGATCTTTATCTTCGCAAGGCGTCACTTGTTCCGTAGTAAGATTTTGTACATCTCTTATCGTTAACCATTTTGTTAAAGTTATTCAAAATGAACAGGACTTCTGGGGCTATTAATACAATTATATTGATCATCTCATGTCATCCTTTATTCCGTTAAGTTTCTTTCAGGGTTGCTGCGGTAGGTGCTTCTAATTGGGAAAAAATTGCCATCAGCTCTGTAGTGGCAAGTTCCCTTAGGATCCATTCACCTCATCCATCCTTCACCGGGGCACCCCACCAGGGCACAGACACAAAAGATGGTCCTTGGGTCAAGGTGCTAAATTTCCCTCCGCAAGTTTGTCTTAGAGTCACGTCAAGGGTAGTTTGGGACGGGAGAATTATTTTAAAACTACTGTCGCCATCTCTTGGAAGATGTCGAATTGAAGTACCAAGTTAAATTTAACCAACTTTTTGTTTTTGAGTTTTGCCGTTCATAGAGGGACAGATGCACGCGCAAACCCTTGCCCAAAAATGCTGTACTCATGAATTTCAAAACATGCAGGCATTTCCGGTGAAATCTCTATATCAAAGTTTTGGGTACGTAGTAGCAAAAATGAATATTGCGTGTGTTAAAATTTTAATTCATCCCTTACCTTAGACTTATTGAATGTAAATATGAAAATGCAACGATATTTTATATATATTTTTCCCTCTTAAAGATTACGTTGCGAAAATCATGGCGCAGCAAACGTAAAACAGTTTAAGCTCTTCCTACAGCCAAATTCTGTGCGCTGCAATCCTTTCACAAAACAGTCCACAGGTAGAATAAAGCGCTCTCTGTTGACAAGAGGGGGAGAAAAAAGCGGACCGTTTCCGGAGCGACGTTCTCTTGTTTTCACAAGACGCGGCGTAATGTTTGCTCATTTATATTTCGTTTAGAGCGTAACGAGCTATGACGAATCCTTGATTGTCTTGCCTCGTGGAAGAATTTGGAAACATTTTCAGTGCTATAGGATGGCACGTAATCTTTGTTTTCTTTTTCTGTAGCACCCTACACCAGTTTTGAACGGTTAATTACTTTTTTGTTAGCTCAGGCTTTATTTATTTGGAAAAGAAACGGTGTAAGATTGCATTACATTCCAATTTTAACTGTTTCATTGCTTTAAACATGATATATGAGCCTTACAAGACAAAAAAGAGCTATCTCCCCCCCTCCATTTCCTTTACGTCGCTTTAACTGCGTAGTCATATCGCGACGGATCTTTTAGGGAATACTCGTAGATCGGTGTATGGCGGACAGTTGGTCTTGAGTCTCATTCCTATATTACGTCATCTTACCTCGTCACGCGACCAAAGAAGGAGCAGTGCAGGGCAACTGTATCACTGCCTCTGTGAAGGACAGATGGCATTCAGTGTATCTAATTACATTATCTGTGGATAGATGGCATACTAGT
The DNA here is from genome assembly GCA_030765045.1 of Tenodera sinensis. Lineage (NCBI taxonomy): Eukaryota > Metazoa > Arthropoda > Insecta > Mantodea > Mantidae > Tenodera > Tenodera sinensis. The sequence continues at coordinate 145,352,361 of CM060966.1, forward strand.
TAGTATTACCATCTATTATTCATTTGTACCATTGTTTTAGAGTTAAGATGAAACTTGGAGTCGCAGTGTTCAATGTTCAATCCGGTATTTACCTTGGCAAGCGAAAATCACAAAAAGCTCCAGTCAGATTGGTCGGCTCACGGGATTTGAAACGAGGAACTCCACGTTACCGCGGAGCCATCTCGCTCGGTAAAAACCGTGTTGTTTCCTACAATGTAATAAAAAGGCTTATAAATAACTAGTATTGATATACTGTTGCAGAGTGTTATTATCTAAACATCCATGCATAAGCATTTGGAAAGGTTTCAAAGATAGAAAAGTGACACGTATAGCAGAAACAAAGTAACATATTCCTGCAGACCGAAGCTATGTCAAAAATAGGTTATTGTACGTCAAGACGTGTTTTTCCGCTAAAATCGACTACAAAATTTTGGACCCAATCCAATATCTCCTATACCTACTATGTATATGTGATAGAAAAAAAATGATGAAATAGTAACACATTACATTGTTTAAAGCCTCAGGAAGGGTTCGGGAAGAGAGAGCAAAAACATTGAATTGAAAGTGAAACACTGAGAATGGACCGAGATTAAAAGGAATAGACCCACATCCTCTCCCACGGTGTCTTGGATATGGTTCCTCTGGAATTGGTTTAACACGTATGGTGTGCTACATAAGAGAGATCCATTGGTTCACGCTGAGGAACAGCCCAAGTGCGTATCTCCTACTGTGTCCGTTCACACATATACACATCAACGGATGTTGATATTATGAAGTTAAAAAACGCCAACACCTGTTGATCGATCGCCATAAAAATTGCCACATCCAGGTATTTTTTCAAGGAGGTTTTTATGCTGTCCATTTTAGTATGTAATGTATTAGGTTCACATGAATTTTTCTATTGAAGTTTCTTCTACGAAACACAATTTCACTTCTTTCTCTACTCCTACAAACAATTCATTGAATTTTCTATATGTTTGAAATAATTAAATTCTTGCGGTCTCCTCTATTGTAACAGCAAGTTTAACTCAAGATACCACTTTATATTTCAGAATGCATACAAGTCATCTTGGATGAAAAACTACAAATAGTGAGAAATTCCATCATAGTCATTGTAGGGAAATACACCTTCCCAGGATTGCATGCCACTTGCAGCACAATTAAACGTTAATATTCTGTTGGATATTCAAGGCAGTAGATGTCAGCAAGCATTGATTTACCTATATTTACTCTGTTCTCACAATACTGCAACCACTTCATACAACAAAATCTAATTTTGGTGAAACCTCGTTCAAATCTTTTAAGACGGGGGTTTCCCAATCTTTTCCGGCACCATTACATGCAACGCAGAATATTATATGCAGCAGTAAGATATTTTGTGAGAGAAATGCTTGATTTTGTAGTATAAGTGTTGAAATAAATATTTCTCTGAATTTATAACAATATTCGTGACTTATTTAACTGTTTTTCTATGTATTATTTATTTATTGGGCACATGAAAAGTATGAAAATTAATTTTATTCAATTTAAGATATAGTGAGTAAATATATAAAAATAATTTTGACAAACTTATATTCCTGATACTGATATCTAGTATTCAGCTTTATATTAGGGATGGGAAAGAAGAAAGGCCGACACGCTTCCTCAACACCGGCCTTTGGCAGAGTCACTCCGGCTTCGTCAGTTCCGGCCGCCAAACTCACAGTAGACGCACCAGCAACCAATGGCCTGAGCCCACCTTCTAGAAGCTCCGCAACGAGCTCGCCGAACCCACTGTTAGCCCGTGAAGCTCTTGTTAATATGGTTAGCACCTATCTTGTGACTACTTTCATATAGGCAGGATAGGATAATAATGTCAAGGGCTGAAATAAACAACACCAGAGGAGCTTTTCAGATTAAAAATATGTTTTATTGCTTTCATGAGCTAATGTGAATATATATAATATAATAATTTAAAGCAGGTTTTTAATTATTTTCTTTGCTGTATTTCAAAATTGAATAAATATCTTTCGTAATCTTAAGTGGGAAAAGTATTGCCATATGCCCGGCCTCTTTGCCAAGGGGCAGCTAAGTTCATATAATTAAATATCCTGCTTTACTCTACATAGATGAGTATATTACACTCTCGTACACCCACACACAGACACACATCCACACGCACGCACACACACACACACACACACACCTTGGGAACATATGCCAGTTCTGATTTACAATACACAACTTGTTCTTTAATATATATTATACTGATATATTTATCTCTTTTTAAACCATTTTGTTGGATTCTTCAAACAACATCCATGCGTATATCATCCAGGTAATAACTTTTAGGAATGTTACACTATCTCTGCATTACTTCACCAGCTTTGACCTCAATATCTTTTAAAAATATACATAAGTACATAAATTATCATCTTTGAACAATCCACACTTTATAGTTTAGAGAGTAAATAACTCTAAACAAAGGATCTTTACAGGAGTACAAACATAAATACAATAACATTACATTCTGGTGTTTTATTACGATTTTTTTCGCTGTTTTATATTCGTTTATCTTTAATATTTATGACACTTCTACCATTGTGGTTTAATATTGGCTCTGTTATGAAGATGATCGGTTGAGGTATGGTTTGTTGCACACACCCCCACGTTCTATAGCGACAATAAATCTAAACGATACAAATAAATCCCGCACTTGTTTTTGTTTCCCTGTTTTATTGCCCACTACCACTTTCTGTGACTGTAATTTCCAGAAATAAAGGTTGGGGAACATCATAATTCCCCGCATATAATCAATAATTTGACTGCTTTAGTATCATGTTGGTGTATTAATAAGGCTGAGCAATTTTATCAGGTTTTACCTTATTAAAAGGGAGCGCATAAGTGAAATGTGGCCAAAACCCTTCAACAGCTCAATTTTAGCACTTAAAAATCTCCAGAACTTCCATGTCAGTAATCTGTGTCGCAGTTTTAAGAACTAGGTTTCCTAAATCCATCATACCAATTTTAAAACGTCTGTTCACATAATTAAGATGGGACATACCACATTTTCGAGTATTGTTGTGCATTGAGAATGCTATAATACAATGGAATTTATATTCAATTTTCTTCTAAATTTTGACGAACATATTGTAAAATAATTTCACTCTTTTTCAACCTGATGAAACTCGTGCACCTTTTACGAAACACTTCTAATATTTATCCTATTCATCCTGTGGACGATTTATGTAACCAAATAATTATCCATAATGGTTTATAAAATATATGAAGTTCACACTTAAGCGCCCTGTATTACATCGGTATAAAAATATAATATTCATTTAAAATACTTTCAGAATGACAAATTTTGCGAAAATATCAACATTGTTTTAATTGCTGTCATACATTTTATGAAAACGCCTGCAAATGTTTATGTTAATACTTTGAGCGCACCTTTCTCATTATTATTGTTAAATATACTAGGAAGTTTTAATAAGTTTTATAAAACTGTTTTGAATAAAAATTAATGTATATATAAAGATGAAAGCTACCCATTATAGTCTGTTGTAAAGCTTTTCCTGTAAATCGGATTATCTTAAGCTAAAATGTTTCAAATAGGAAATTTTGGGGATAACTTCCATTGTTTAAATTTACATTTTCAGTTTTTATGAACATTTAAGCATGCAGAAATACACTAAAGAGAAATTCTTAAATGTACTTAAATTACTAATTGAAGGGCTCTTTAAACTGCAGGCACAAAAATCAGGCATGAACAATGGAAATAATGAAGGAATATTTAAAAAGAAAGTTGTTGATGAGTTTTTAGATTTTAGCCATAATTTCACAAATGTCTCATTTTAACAAAAATAACATTTTCATTTGAATGCAATGTTGGCATCCGTTAGCTAGATTATAAAATGATATATTTCATGGAACGGGAATGTTTCAAGTAATTGCAAGCTATTGTTTTCTTGGATACCATCAAATTTATTCTAATGGGGTCCCAAGCAACAGCCCAAATTATTTATTTCTGTTTCATTAAAGCCACTCTAAACTTGTACATAGGTAGTATATATTGGCGACATGCCTTACTTCAATTTTAAATTAGAAACATTTAATTTATAAGTAATGTTATCATACAGTCATATCTCGTTAGTACTGGTATAATGTTCACCGTGTTAAATTCGTTGTGTGTATGAAGCTCTTAAAAAGGTACTGTTTGGATACAAAACTTGCTGAAACGAAATAATTACTGTTATGTTTAGAAAGGAAGTGGAAATGATATGCATACCTTAGAAAATAGCATATAACGTTTAAAAAACTGTATTCCATTTTTTCATCATCCCTTGTGGAATTGCTTGCTTACTAGGCCAAGGTTTATTGTTGTGATGAATGATTAATGAGTATTTCCTATATTATAGAATGAGGTTATGAGTATTATAAATGCTTCACTATAATGTACACAGTTGGTCTAATTGGTGCTAATTTCAAATGCCCTAATTTGTGTGTATGTATGTAAATACACCACTTCGGCATGCTATTGCTAAAATAATTACACTTTTATGATGGGAATTTAAAATTGTTAAAATGAATGGGATATTAACCAATTTTCATCTCATTCTAAAGAAAATAGCTACGGTTAAAACACGTAACAGTTTCAATGTTATTGGTAATGACTTAAAATAATAACTCGAGTATTAATGAGTGTTTGTTAAATAAAATGGACGTTTGGTAATCTTAGTACTACGAGATGTGACTGTATGACTAACACCCTGCACTTTGTTTATTTTTAATTTAGCTTTTAGAAAGTAAAGTGTGTTCTACTGTATTCTGCGAGCCCATTAGATCAGTTAATTACAAGAAATAGATGAAGAATATATATATATAACGTTACAGAGGCTGTGTGACCTAAGAACACAAAAACCGAGTGGTTCGCGAGACATGTTTGTTTCCTTTACGACAATCAAAGTAAAGTAGGCTAGCTATCAATTATTTAAAATCACGCATATTGAAAGCATCCCCTTATGCCAATGATTGAACTGTTTTTAGCTCTCAGAGCCAGAGATGTCCTATGTCACAAAGTAATTAGTTTATTGAAAATGCATTTGTTGATTCCTCACCCCACAATTTTGTCGTTTTAGAGAAAATCTTTAAATACTAGTATCAATTTCAATAACTTTCAGCAGATATTGAGATAAGTGAAGCTTATATTTGTTATAACTTTAGAAAGTAAAAACGCTTCTGTAATTCTGAACTACTTGAAAACACTTAATTTATTATCTATATTAGGAATTTAGGCCTTCGGAACGATGAACTAACAATGAATTTGCCATAACGCATTAGCAGGCATTCCGGTATAAATAGATGTAATGATGCCCATAAAGCTGAATAAAACAATAAAAAAGCTTAAGTGAAATATTTAATAGAAATTATCATAGGAATATTATGAATTCTCTAAGCGGAATTTTTTTCTGAATTTAGAAGTTGAACGTTTATTGCCATGTTAACTGTTAGAGGATCACAAACCACCCTTCTACACTAGAGCTGCCTTTTCCAGGACGTTTACTGTAAGTCAAGTAAAACTATCTTAGTGTGTTCCTTTATTAGATGTGAAATTTATGAAGCTCGCTAGAGCATTAAACCCAATAGGCCTATTTGGAATTCATAATAAAAATAGGAATAATTGTTATTTGTCTTATAGGAAAAATAATAACTTGCATGATTAGTGATGCATTGCTTTAGTATTTTTCACATTCATAAAATTGGACTTCACGTATATAAACACAGTTTTTACTTTTTCTAGTATATACTTACAGTAAATAGAAGATAAGATACAACTAAAGAATTTGACCCCGAGATTTTACCGGAATTGAGTGCTTTAAGGCCTCCTGAGCAAAATACTGTTGAGTATTGAGTTAGTTTTTATGTGGGTTGTGTAAAACCAGAGTTGAGAGTTTCAGTATCGTCAAAGACAGTTTTAGACATTTAATCGTGATGTCGGAGTTGTTTGTAGTGTAAAGCAACTGTTTGTTAGACGGAGAGAGCAGTAGAGTTATGAACACTGAAGTGGGTGCCCCAAGATTACGACCATTGCAAGCTCACGAATTTGTGTTAACGATAAAAAAGAGAACTGTGTCCTTTTAATTCAACTTTAAGGGAAATAAAGTGACAGAAAAAGCAACTGGGCTTGGCTTACTGGTGTCAGAAGTGGGATTTGTCACATTATCACATTATACGCACACAAAAATAATTTTTCTTGAATGTTTAATTTCATGGGCACGTAGGAAATGAAATAATCAAAGGAATTTCAAAAAGAACGTAAAGGAATAAAAGAAAAAGTAAGCCATGCCACAAATCCTAACAGTTGTTTAATCTCCCCAAAACAGAGGGTGGAAAGCAATAACAAGATAATTTCACGTTCCTTTTGTGTACCGCATTCCTTTTGCTGATCAGATACCGAGGCAGAGGAGCGTCGCAATTTTGGCGCTGCCCTATTGACTCGGAGTCACGCCAGCATATAATGTGAGCCATACCGGGGCTGATAACGGCAAGGAATTCCTGTGAACGTTTCGTACAGGGTGTCTCCGTGGTCCAACCTTGCTTTTCCGGTCACGTACTTCGCTAAGCTTAGATATTCTTGGAGAACTTTAGTTGCCAAGACAGGTAAACGGGCCACCTTCACAGAAATGGCTTCATTACGCTCAAAAGTGGGGAATGCATCGAGATAAGAAATGGTCGCTGTCAATTTTAACGGGTGCCCTCGCCACTCCCACTTTCTCTGTTAACAGAACTTTAGTTTGACGAAACTCAAAATAATACTTTGTTTTCGGAAACAGTGATCAGTATGAGGAAGGACTAAAATTTTCTCATTCTGGAAAGCACTGCATTTGAAAGTGCGTGGTATATCAAAGTAGATCTTAAAAAATCTGATGTGTTGCATTCGCATAACTTTCTCTATCCTTGTACTAACTATTCTTACAAACTCTTATTCCTCTATCTTCTTCGTGTCAGTCGAGATAACATTTGCAGAAATTATTTTGCTGCTGACTTTCTTATAGATACTAGGGGAATGTGGGGCTATAATACACTTTGAGCAATACTCAAATCTTTTAAAACTTTAAAATTTCGTTCTCTTTGCACGTCCAAGCAGATAAAAATGTAAATAACGACCTTCATTTGAGAAAAATTTAAGTAGTGCCAAAGTTACTTAAATAATAAAAAATATGTATCTCCAAAATGGTTCTCTCCACAAAAAAATAAAATTTGAATCTTTAGGAGATATTCCTTGTCATTTTTCTGAGTTTTACAATACTTGAGCTTTTCTCAAATGAAAGGTCTTATTCACTTTTTTAGCTCTCGGCCGTACAAAGAAAACGTAATTTCAAAGCTTTCATATAGCGACCAGCTTTAAAAGATTTGACCATCGCTCCCATATTCCCCTTGCACCTACAAGAAAATGAGCAGTAAAATAATATTTGCAAATGTTTATTTCGACTAATATGTAGAAGATAGAGGAATAAGAGCTTGTAAGGGTGGTTAGTTTAAGAGTAGAGAAAGTTATGTGAGTGCAACACATCAGATTTTTATTTATTATTATTTTTTTTCCTTGTATAAATAAATTTGGAATTCGTTGCATAAATTCAAATTATGTAGTATAAGATTCAAGGGAGCCTTTTGTACCTTGAGGACCTATTACTGGCAACACAAACCAACTATCAGAGCAAGAGACTGTTGTTGATGCCAAATTTGTCGATTTCCCGTTGTTTTTAGTTGTGTGTGTGCGTGTGTGTGCGTGCGTGTGTGTGTGTGTGTACGTGCGTGTGTGTGTGTGTGTACGTGCGTGTGTGTGTGTGTGTGTGTGTGTGTGTGTGTGTACGATGCTAATATCCGGTTGCACATGGCTCCACTTGGTAATCTCATTTAAACAGCCGGAATAACGATGCGATATATACCTGTATGAATTATTGATGGTGGTGCAATTCATCTTCCTTTGTGAAGCTATATATTGTGCTGCAACTCATTGTCATCATTTATGCTGTCTCATCATCAGCAATAGAATCGGCTTAAATTAGTTTATAGGCTCTAAAATACCGTGCTTGCCACGATGTCGACAGAACTCTGTCCAAGAACTGCAATCATCGATTGTGTTGTATGCATTACTGGAATTGGAGAGCTACTAGCAGAGGCTGTTTGGGACATAATATTTGATCGAGGCTACATCGCTGTGAAATGTCATGTTGAAAATAAGCTTTATGTGTCCCTGTCATTCATATGAAACAACCTAGACTATATTTGACCATGCTAACTATCAATTCTGGATAGAAGTGCTTTCAATCATACCCAATCACCACTATCTATCCTTTCCCTTTTGTCGCTAGGCTTTTATCGTTTTCGCATTCTCGTCTGATGTCCCATTATTTTTATAATCTCGTTTTCGTATAACTATAGGTACAGTAACTAATGCAAATTAAAAAAGTTTAATATTAATATTTTACTGAAAATGCATGCTTAGAGGTCTCTTGGATACCAATGTACGCTTGTGTGAACATAATTCAGAAACCAAATTTTGAATGAATACTAATTTGTTTTCCTTTTTATACACCACTCTAAAATTAGTGAAATTTCTGCTATAACTATTTAAAAATAAAATAAGGCACAAGAGTGAACATGTAAGTTTAAGCTTTATTTATACATGTGCGGGAAAATTCTAGTGTGAAAGAGGTTTTACTAAAACAATTTATCTGGTATTTTAATCACTAAAACCTGCTATTGTTTAAGAAATGTTAGCTCAAGCATCTGTTAGGTTTATTCACCTCAGCAACGCTAACGTTCACTTATTAAATTTCTCGAGGCTTGTGCCGTTGACTTGAAAGAAGGAGTGAAAAATGTAATATCAGAATTTTCTATGTCCATATATCTTGAGACAAAGCGGAGTAGCCCCCAAGTTATTACTAGAGAGCGGCGGTGATCTATTTTTTCTGCTGCTTGAACTTAATTTGGGAGAAGGGCCGAGCGTATAAAGATGGATAGCGAGAAGACGATGTTGAGACTCTAATTTATAGATGCCCCCCCCCCTCCCCCTGCGGGGAGGTGCCGACACGGTGCTTCTGGTCGTAAAAGCGAGCCCGGCCCCCACTCCAGTTATCTCAACCACCTACCAGACAGTAATGACATTCTAAAAGAGTCTAACTACCTGTAAAGCGCTGTTTTATTGTCGTGTACTCTTTAATCTGGCGCACCTTTTGTTCTGTACAGTGAAGCAGATGAGATAAGCGCGTAATAAACTATGTAGTAAGAGTGGGAGTTAGAACCCAGCAAGACAAAGTCCAAATGTGTTTACTTCCGTTTCCGAATTCCTGTTAAAGGAAAGAACTAGAAGGCGAGAAACGGATGGAAATAGTGAAAGCTCGGTTGTATGAAAACATGTATATAATCATCTAATGCATTTAGCCAAAGCTTTAGAATATTTTAGCAGCTTTTTTGTTATTTTTATGTTATATTGACTCTTAACAACAAAATAACGGTATTGGTAGCTATTTACGTCGTAAATATATCAATTTCTTTCAATATTATTATAATTTATTTTATTATTTTGTTTTTCAAAAATAAAAAAGCATGCAATTGTAGTCTATTGCAACTGCGTCATCAACCTCGCGTACCATCTAATTATTTAAAACATGGACTCTCCCTATCCTTTACTCCAGCCACACTTGATTGCACTCGCTAGAATTAAACCTACAACGTTCTGCCTTGAACAGTCCATTTCATCTAGCTCTTAATAGTCATGCCTAATCAAATTACTTCCTTTAAGGTGACTGCGACAGAAATACCCAAGCCGGTTCAGCAATTAGAAGAACAGTGGCATATGTATTAAATAATTCGTGGAACAAAGGACTAAAGACAAAAAGAGAGAGAGAAGATTTGTAATACGTAGAGAAAGTCTTATGAATTCATTTCAAACTTTTCTCTGCATATTCAGATTTTTCATTATTTATAAAACCCGTTACACTGAAATATTTTGTCGGCTACACATGACTGTAAGCTTTTATGTGTGTTCTATAAAGTATTCTTCAAAAATCGCTTTCCTATCTATTTCACGTCAAATGAGATGCATGGTTAAACAAATGGTTTTATTACACATTGCACTGTAGGTATAAAAGGATTATAGAAGGCTGAAATGATGATGCAAAACTTTCTGGTGTTGAAATTCCTTCATCTTTTGTGGGGAAAAACCTGAATGGTTTAATTAAAAAAAACGAAAAGTATTGAATTATTGAAGCTCATGACAACAAATATCTTGGACGTAGCTGATGCAAAATAGAAAGAAAGCGTGTTTCAATCAGGCCTACATTTTTGTCTGTCAATTTTTGTCCGTCTATGTTAACCAGTTATAAACAATTATACAGGATTATGATTATGGTTACCACTTCTATATCTAAAACGAATATTTTAATTAAAATCGTTAGAGCCATTTTTACAAAATAAAGAAATAAACAAGTCCCTTTAAAAAGTAGTTCAGAGTGGATGAGTTTTTCAAAATCATCCTTTGAGTATGTTGAATTTAAATACGAAGTTTGATATTTATCCAACTTTGCATAATTGGTTTTAGGGATTCAGTAGTAGGAATTTCTAGTGAATTTTGCATATCAAACTTTTCGGTGGAATGCAATATTTACTCTGTTCGAAGGTCCTTGAGTAATATAATTTCATTATAGCGATTTGGCGATATTATATAGTAGTATAAATTAATATAAATTAATATAGAACTATAATTAATATATATGTATAAATACATTCGTTTAAAACTACCTTTTTAATTAAGTGCGTTAGACATCGAATAAATCAAATATGTTATAAATCAGAAATAATTTATACTGAAAACAAAATGGTCCCTATTAAACTATTTTATATTTCCTATTTCACATAGGCTAAGCGTCCTCACAGAAAATGGCAGCGGAATGAGAATACAATTTCGTATTTTATCAGAAAAGAGAGTTGTTAGCTAATGGGTAGTAGGGTCAAAATTTAACCACTTTTATTGAAAATAGGCTTAAAAATCCTAAAATCCCCACTTTACTTTCAGATGTAGGCCGTGTGATTTTCCTTGAATTATGTAGGCCAGAGAGAAATAAATTCCACTAGGCCATATTTTCATACATTGTCACAGAAAAAGTATATACTTTCCAATGGGCTCGCAGCGGTAGACACACTTAAGAGCCTATTTTAATAAATTGTATTTTCTTACCTTGATACACCTTAACAAAAATAACGTCAACTATAAAAACCACCACAGTACCATTGAAAACATACACCACCATTTACAAATCACAGATGTTTTGACTACATTGAGATAAAACGAAGTTATGCACCATTACAAATCAAAACACTTTAAGCTAGAATGGGGTAAGTGCCAGTGCCTGTAAGGGAGAAACAAAAACATTCAGTTATTCTAGACGCACTATCCTCGTTAACGACCTGCAAGCATTTAATTCACGTAACAGATGCACTAACCCTATCCTTCAACGCATATCAATAAGCAACTTTTTTTTGGCTCACCATGATATGACACTTGTATGTGAACTGGACATTGAACACTGCAGTTTTTCAGTATGGCTCAAAAGTAACAAGAACACATGCCTCATACCTTAGAAGAAACAGATTACGTATATATGTGTATCAGGTGTGATCAAAAAGTTTCTCGAATGCCTTCACAATAATTTTACCAATGAACTGTCTTTAGTTCTTACCCCAGCTGTATATGTAGCGCTCCATTCTGACAAAAATGAGAGGTCACGTGCCTTACGGTGAAGGGGTGTGTACCAGCGTTTTGCATCTGCTGCACCTTCTATTGAAAATTCTATATTACGAAGCACAAAAAGTCATGAAATTTTGCTTCAAGCTCAGTAAAATTCCAACAATCCTATGAAATATTAAGAACAGCTTATGGAGAGGAAGTAATTGACAAAACAAGAGCACTTAAATGGTTTTGGAAATTTAAAATTGGTGTTACATCAAAGGATTGAAGTCGTTCGAGGCGACCCTCTTCCAGCAAACCATCAGGTCAGGGGAATTGTATTAAATAATAGGCTTTTACAATAAGAGAAAATTTTGATTCATAGGACAGTCCCTTGGAAGGGCTCAGCATTTTAAAAGACGATTTCGACACGCAAATATTTTGCCCCACCATCTTTCAAATGACAATGCGCCCTTCTGTCGACCAAGTTTTGGATAAAAATAGGATGAATACTTTTATCACACCTCTTCTCCAGATTTGGCTATAATATACTTCTTTCCCGCGACTTAATATACGGCTTCGAAGATACCGTTTTGAGGTCATTGATGTTAAAGTCTCTGAACGTGTTAAAGAGGTCCTTCCAGCAGTTGCAAAAGCACTGGGACAAGTGTATCAACCCCTAAGGAGGCTATTCTGAGGGTAACAGTACAGCATCGACAAATTGTAGTGTTTGTTGTGTTTATGGGGCCATTCCAGAAACCTTTTCATCACATCTCGTACCGGCTATTAACGAGGATAGTGTAATAATATTGAGGAATTTCTAATGAGGTATTCTTACAAAATTGTTTACATTTTGTAAACTTTAGTATACAATAACACTAACTTTGAAGGTAAACTAGGCATCTGAACCGCACTTACCCCACCTACCCCTTATGTACCATGAACACAATATATCATGCCTCCAATGGCATTCCAAGAACACTGTCCATGAATTCCGGATTAACAAACGCTTAGACCATTACATGACAGTGATAAATTAACATAAACCAACACAATGTCTACACCTTCTACATATAACACTACAGCATTACTCGAAATATTAATACTTTTTGTTTGTCTCACAATAATAACTGAGTACAACTGCAAGAGAACTCTTCAAAAGTTCCCCAACAGCCTTCACATACAAAACAGACTCTTTGCTTCCCTCTAATACTTTATGGCATCTCAAAAAAAATCTTCTTTGGTATATATTCAAGTAATCTTTCTCTTTGTTGCTCTTTAATTATTGCTAATGTTGCAAATAGGCTAATAGTTCTTTTGTCTCGACACCCGTAACACACAAGGGTGACGATACAGTGCATTCCATTTCTCATAAAAAGAGACAAAACTTGCTTGCTGCCTCCATTTTTAAAGATATCGTTATCCATCCTTAATGTTACTCTACCCTGAGATTTTCTAAAAATTTCAATCAAATATATAGCTATGGAATTAACTATTGCATTTCTGCATCGTGCAATATCTAGTTTTAATTACGTAATTTGTTAATATTATAATTATTTGTAAAGAGTTATCTAGCAAATTTATAAAATTCTATTATGAAGCTTTTTCTTTATTTCTAACTCTAATTCAGAAAAAAACTTGGTTAAGAATCCTAACATGTTACAAATCTTAAACTCTACGCCTCACAAAACCGGCGGTATTCGAACGTGATACCATCGGCTCGGTTTTTCGTTGCATACTGAACGGAACTTCAAGCGGGTCTCAAAACAACACACTATCAGCGTGCGCAGGTTGTTGTCCGGTGTTTTGCTCTAAATTTTCGCTTAGAATAGTAATTAAGAAACATGAACTTTATGTTGTAGATTAATTAATATCTCCCAAAATGACTATCTAACTAATATATCTTTATTGACGTCCATTTTAAGAGCTGTGAAGGCTATGAACAGAGACCGATCAGATTGAACTTAACGCATAGTTTGTGCAGAATGTTGAATTTCATGGTCCCTTAGCTATTAGCAGCTGGTACCTTAAGGTCATTCATATGTGCCAAGACTTGCCTATCTTCGTGAAATTTCAGCTTTCGAAAGCAAACTAAATAAGACCCACGCAGCTGCTGTACCAGGGGTCGATCTCGTGTACATTTATATCAAAAAGCAGTATGTCCTAACAGCGTCAGTGTTTTGTGATGTAAGTATTAGAGGTTATTTATGTTCCAAGAGTGTTATATTAATGATCATGCCGTGGGAAGGTCGGTGTTACGAGACCGGACCTCTAGTTTATAAGTTTTTCCCAAGGCATCATCATTAATAATTCTCGTGGTGCATAGAATAAGCTCCTCAATTCATGGTGCACTAGTTTGTTGTTGAATAAATATAAAACAGAGCAAAGCTACAAATTAAAAATTGCTTTTTGTTTATGAAACTGTATCTATGAACAAAGCAAATTCGTTTGAAGGAAAAATGAAAGGGATTTGTGATGGAATTTTAATTAAAGCCAAAGAAGTTGCAAGTAACCTACTGCCAATGGAATCTATACAGATATGACGAACTTCAGCAACTCTACTAGTGACGCAAGGGCAAGTATGGCAGTATCAAAGCATCATGGAGAATGGTAAAGTATATTTGGTGCTAATATTTGTTTGGAAGACAGCAATAATCGAAAAAATGGTATTTCTAGGATTACTTAGCTGGTATTTGTTGTATTTCTATGTCTATGAATTTATATAAGGATCATCTATCTCTGTAAACGCAGAAAATGAATCAAAGTTTACTGCAAGCAGCGTTACGAGTTCGTTTAGTCATTAACATTTTATCTCGTATAATCGGCTATTGTTATATATCAAGAGCTTAAAGGCGTTGGTGTTGGTGTACGAGACTAATATTATATTTTAATTTTTGTATTATGTTTTTGTAAAATCACATAAATGCAATACATTAAAGAGTCCCCCCCCACCCCGAGTAAATCTTTACACCCTAAACTACAGGTGCCAAAAAGTGAACATCATGGTCATTCTCCTCTTTTTCCCCTCCACTCGCTTTGGCTTAGTGGTGTGGCCGTGCAGGGTAATTATGACTAGCATTGGTCATTTCGATACGTTTGCACCCCTATGAGTTTCACAAAATAAAGTCAGTGTCGGATGTCAACATTTTCCGTTACAAATTTCAACCGGAACCTTCCCACCATCCTTCCTTGCTCTCATATCTATTACTCCACCAGCGAAGATCAACTAGGAAGGGGAAAAAGTAATCGCCCTGTTTCCCCTCAGTGACACCACTGCCCTACAAGATATTAGCAATTCTGTATCATATCGTGCCTAAGCAATAATTATCCAGTAAAAAACTACTACGCCATAAACATACTTACAAAGGATTTAGGTCTTAGAATGTAAAATTAACCTTAGTTAAAAATATACGTAATTATTCACATACAAAAAATAAATAAAAGCAAAATAGGAACGACATTTACAGAGGTGGATAAACAGCACTGAAATATTTTTCCTGTACTTCTAAGGGTTTCGGACAAGCGATTTTCATTGGGAGCACAGAATTAAATGTCTTGAAGTTTAAAAAACACGCTCCCAATTGACTTTTACTAATACTAGGATAAAAAGTATGCTAGATTTTAAGAACTTAATTCATATCAGTACATCAACCATTGGCATGCTACCCTTGTCAAACTAGAAATTTTACAGAGCAAAATTTTGAAAACCAGTTTATTTCGACTATTAAAATGACACGTGTATGAACCACGCCTGTGTACTGTAAAGGTTCCCAATCTGGCACATTTATATATTTAAATTTCGTCTGTTTTCCACTGGTCAGTGTTCTCTCTTATCAATCCAACAGTCCAACAGTTTCGATTATTGGTTGAAGCAGAACAACTTATCTTTAATCAGAATCGTTATACCCCACACTGCATAGTCTAGAAATAATAGTGGCTGTAAATGTATTTCAGAGCGAAAATGAATAAAACTAGTAATAACCGAGAATTCCCTTTCCCCTCCAGAGAGCAGGAGACCCCTCAGACGTTTTCTTGTCGGAGCTCTAGAGTAATGTATGCTATGCAGCGAAAACATTTCAGTGCTGTTCATTAAAAACCTACGTATGATCCTATCTTTAAAATCATTAACATTTTACTGTTGAAGTTACTGTGTTAATAAATAGTAAACGTATTTGTTTTAAACTTTATTAATATTAAGTTTATTAAACTGACAAAGTAAGTTTTTAAAAGATCAGAAAATGAAATATGTTAAAAAATTAAGTTATGTATAAAATATCAGTGAACAATGTATATGGGCATTACCTTGAACATTCCCTTATCATATACGTGTTTTAAAATTATATATAATTTAACCTTTTCCATTTTAAAGTTTGAAACGTATCACTTTGTAAAACACAACCATCTAAGCGTGTTCATCAATTAGGCAACACACGTTTTATATGCAGGGAAGATAACATAAGCATTTAACACACTGTGGGGAAGAAATATGCTTCTAGTTCAACTGAAGTTCTAAACATCAATCGCAATTTCAGCACGAATAATTTGTATATTTTGATTTAGTAATAGAGGTGACGCGTTCACAATAAATGCCGATAATCACATAACGTGTTTACATTCTGTGCAAGAATACACCTACATATCTGAACTGCATTTTTGCTCTTAACCTGGACATCAACTTTTTTCTCTTTAAAATAACTTCGGAAAAACTGCAATCCTACGTTCCTATTATTGCCTTCCTGTATACATATGCAACATATACATTTAAGAAAATTGAAATAATTAAATATCGATCTTGTGTTTCAAATTTGATTTTATAATAAAATATATTTTGAGTATAAAAATCTGGGTCATGTCTTTATGAACTATACTAAAGCTATTTATCGTATTATATTAATATATACTGTTTATGAAATACATTAGCTAGATATGGAAGCTAATGGCATTTTCCTTCAAACATATATTGAAGCAACAAAGAGAGAGAAAGAGAAAGATAGAAAGAGAGAATTTATCAGCAGTAGAGATTCATTAAGCTGCTGGAAAGGGTTTTAATAAATGAGGAACTTACGAAAGTGAAAGTACAAACTGAGGAAATGCAAATTAAAACTTTGGAGATAAAAAGGATAGAAAATAAAGCATTCTCACTCATTCTGATTCAGCATGAGAATTCTAACATGTAACTTCTAATCTGTTTTACAGTTAAGACGATTACTGAAGAATTGCCATGTCTGTTGTTTCCTTAAAATTATATTACCTAACAAACAATAAACAACATACATATATGGACCCCTGGCTTTGTTATATAGCTATACCACTCGGACAACGGCCACTATTTCTTATAGGTACCTGCTTTGCTGACGTAGTTTTAAATACAGTTTTCTGTTAAATATATGTATATCATACATCGTTATTAGTTTGGCAATGTTCTAACAGAGGAAAATATTTAATATAAATATAAACGTACTTCATGCAGCAAGAATTACTCTAAATTACTGAAATTTAGGAAATTATGTGATATTTTTCAGTATACGAAATTCCTAGTATTAGAAAAGTATTTGTTACTTTAAGAATCAACTTTTTGCAATATAAGTATCTTTTATCTTGAGCATGTATTTTTGCAGTACATATATTTTGTTCTATCGGTGAATTTGTTCTGTTATAAATGGATAATCTGGAGAATGCTTCAAATAATCCTGGAGAAGGAGAAATATTTTTTTCTCGAAATGCTTGGAACTCCTGTTGCTAAAGTAAGAAACACTTTGGGAAATAACGGCTGATCTCTTAACGTTTTCCTAGATTTATACATTAAAGAAAAGAGTTATTGAGATTTATATTCCTCCTAAATCTGGAGAAAGCTTTTAAATTAAAACCTTTTTCTATTATACAGAGAATTTGTCAATCTTGTTTAACCTTTCGCACAAGAGGTACCTAAATTAGGCTCTTGCAGATTATGTTAGAAATGAGAAAGAACTCACGTGAAATGCACTCAATCTCTTGCAATCTAACATTCTCGAATGCTCCTCGTCTTATTATTCTATAAACTAAAATGATTAATGCAATACTGAGACGAACACCAAAGACGTTTCAAGTCTCTTATGTGTCTTATAGTCAGGTACAAAAAATACAGAATTACAAACGAACTACTGCTTCTGTTTAAACACGTCAACTTTGCCATCCCAATAAGAATTGTGTTATAGAGACTGTTTCAATGCGACACCGAAACAGGATATGGACGTTGGTGCTCAGAACCTATGTGATATGAAAATATTATTTTGAACGCAGTAAAGATACATAAAAATGCCTCACAGCGTGGACTAGACAGTTATCAGGAACAAAGATGCGTCTCTTGACTACACTGTCGGAGGTTGGGAAGCACCGAGTCACGTGCGTTAGCTGTGTTTTCGTAAACAAAACGAATGCTGCACAATGGTAAGCTCACATCAACGCATTCCTTGTCTTACGAAACCCCGCTACAGAACCTAAAAGAATTTCAAAGCTGTGACATCAAACTTCGGACTACTTCAAGTGTAACCTATAAGACCGATATATTTATTCGGTGTCGTTTCGAAACAGTCTGTATAATGTTAGAACAAAAATACTTTAAATGCTTTTTACAGAATATTTTCTCGATTCAAGCAGCACGTTTGTTAAGGTAAAGCATCTGAAGTGTTATAAACTCGTTGGAAATGTCATATACAATATACTAACTTGAGTTATAAATTATTTCCACATAGGCATTTAAATACTCCTGTCTTGTCGCTTGCTTTTCACACTGTATTTTAAAGTTAATAAATGTTTGCCATTTTCAAACACAAGAGTTTCTACATTATGAACTTTTACACCAATCCGTATTTCATTGATCTGATAGATGTAGCATCCTTTAAGAAGAATATTCTACGGTGCAGGAGGATGTACACTTTCTGAAATTAAAATATTATCGTTTGTAACTTGCTTTAATATCTGAAACAAATTAAATCGCTTCACTACTTTAATCGTACGTGTATTATGCCATTACTAGAAGCCCAATTCTATCATGCTTATTGCTAACCCTTTATTGGTTTAGTTTTACAATATGTTTCATCGTATGCCGAAGCTCTTTTACATGTTGATGTACATAAATTACACGAAGAACATGAAATGTACTGTTTGGCTCAATGAAAAGTATTTCAGTTTTTTTATATGTGTTTAAATTTTTCAGTTTTATATTTGAGCAAATGTACTGTGAAATGCAATATTTACACTTCATAAATTATTCTAGATTTAATATAACTTATGAGAGGATGCTCTTCTGTTTAAAGTACTAAAGGTCATTTCGTGAAGTGTATGTACTTTAAGAATGAACAGTTAGTATATTTATAGTAGCATTTATAGTTGCCTAGGCAATGCAATTTGAATTTCGTTAAAGTTCAAGTGCAACACGTACCTCAACGAAGTTGACTATACTGGGCTCCGATCTAAGATTATGTGAAAGTGTAAATAGAGTGCCAAAATGTATTACTCCGCCGATTAGAGGGAATGATTGTGCCATTATAGCCACCATATGGTCAACGACTAGAACGAGAACGATATTGTTTTGCAGGTTATCGAAGTTACATACTGTTTTATCTGGTAGTCCTTTTATTGTTAGGTTCAATGCTCGAGTCAAATTTTATCGTATCACAAAGTTCACTGTAACTGTTATTATTTTATTAGTTTCTCTGCCGCTTACCTGGGAGCTCAAATATTGTACTATATCCCGCCCCCAAATAGATATCGAGTTATTTGAAGCACCTTGTATAAAATATGACTTGTTTGTTTGCACAAACTCAAAGTTATATAACGAAGAATGGTGCGGAAACTGTTTTCTTCCTTGAGTTTTGTGAATCTAGATCAGTGTTTACAGTTTCTAGCTCTTTTGCAATTGTAAGTGGCTCGTTTTTCTTATTGTTGATTCATCGCATCCACCTTTTACTACAGATTCCTTTCTTTGTGTTTTCCCGGAGGTCTAGAGTTCGCCTATTTCCACTGTTTGACTGAAACACCGGTTAATTCTACTGGTAAACTGAGTACGTCTTCAAAGACATCGCTTTTTCGCTGTAGGATTTCTAATACATCCTTATTTTTTATAGTTTTACAGTAAAGATAAGGCATTTTGAGATAAAATTGCGAACTAAATTCCGCAAAGGTTACAAGGGTAAACCAGCCAGTGAACTGTACCCATACACGTGGTTTTGTTTACATCATAACATATTCTTAGAATGGAGTCTGTGTAGCCAAAGTGGAATAGCTCCTATACTAAGTTGACCAGGAAAATGAAATCAAAGACGTTCACTTTCGCAGATGCATTACCTTCAAACCAAAATTATGCGTTTGCATTGAAATTACCCTTTATAGACTTCCGACAGAATGGTTACATATATCATCTAGTGGGCGTTCGATGTATGCCATTATCAAACTAAGTGTTGTATACCATGCTTGTGTGAAAAGTTAAAAAGTTCGTGAGTGAAATATTTTTATCTCTAAGTTACATAATATCTCAATTCCTCCAGATAGAAAACGCGCTCAGCCGTTACCTCCCAGAGGCGGTACGTTTTTTCCTCAGGACTAAAGGAGTTCGATTTCTACTTCCACGCATTCTTCAGCAAAAGTGTCTCTTTCACCCTCTTCGGGACCAGGAACATGCGACACACTAGCCCCATTTCCTCCGCCTCCATCACTTCCTGCCACTGCATTAGGATCCTCACCATCCTTGAAGCAGGCCGACTCGAGATGTTTGTTGAGGTAGGACTTGAGAGCGAAGGACTTGTGGCAACGGGTGCAGGTAAAGTTCTTGTCTGCTGAGTGCGTCTGCATGTGCGCGCGCAGGTTTGAACGGTCCGCAAATGCCTTGCCGCAGTGTGCGCAACCGAAGGGCTTCTCTCCCGTGTGTGAACGCAGATGTCCCTGTAAGAGCCAGGGTCGCGAGAACAGCTTACCGCAGACCCCACAGGCGTGGGACAGCTTGTGCGTGAGCAGATGCATGGCGAGGGCCGGCATCGAAACATACGCCTTGCCACAAGTGACACACTTCTTGGCGGACTGCGAGTCGAGGCTGCGATGCGTCTGCTTGTGTCGCGAGAGGTTGGACGATGTCGCGTACTGCTTCCCGCACTCGGAGCACACGTACCGACCAGCCTTACCATTGCTCCCACTACCTCCACCAGGGGTTCCCCTGTCGGCGTTCTCCTCTGTTGTGGGGACAGCGCCAGGACTCGCGACGGCAGTTGCATCAGGTGCGTACACACTGCTCGATTTCGTGACGTTACTCTTGTTCTTGGACCTGCCATCAGACACCAGTAGAGCGTCGTAAGTGTATACTACCGAGCTCTTGTTATTCCTGGTCTGAGCTTCGTGACCCCGCTCTTCCGTGCCACCGAGATTAGGATTGTTATTTTCTGCATCTGAGGAATACTCTGACGTAGGCGGCGTGAGGGACGGAGGTGGTGGTTGTTGTGGAGGCGGTCCCTTTGGCTCCACAGGTTCAGTTTGTGTCGACGCTGCTGCCGCTGCCGCCGCAGCCGCCGCCGCCGCTGCTGCTGCCGCCGCTGTAGTCGTGATGACGGTGGTGTAATACGGCGCTAATCTTTCAGGAGGAGCCGTATGAACCTGCATCTGATAGCATGGCTGCTGTTGTGGTTGTTGGTGTTTCAATTCTGGGGACGGCGCTTGCTGGGATGGTGTCACTTGGTAGCATGGCACAATGGTCATGGTCTGAAAAGGCGGAGGCGGCGTGGAGTTTCTGGGGGCGGATACCGGGGGCGTTGGAGGCCCCGTTATGACACTAGTTTCGTGAGGGTTGTGATAGGTATACGTCGGTGGCTCGGGGTTCGGGGTTGGTGGCTGTTCCGTAGGTGACGGAGAAGGGTAATGTAGGAGAACTGGGGGAGGTGGAGGAGGGGAATCTTGTTGCAGACGATAAGGGACTGGCTCGGAAGGGGCAGGAAGTGGCGGAAGAGAACGTGACAGTTCCAGCAGGTCGTGTGCCGCCTCCGTTTCCTCGACGCTGCGCATCCGGAAGATAGGAATCCCACCATCGTGAGACAGAACCTCCGTGTGCATCATCGGTGCTGGAGGCGGCTGTTCCTCCTGAGGCATAAACTCCTGCAGGTAACCTGCAACCAAACAACAATAGGAGTCAGAACACTAACTACAGTTTATAAGTATTTCTTTACTGATTACTGGAAGTAAAAATGTATTTAACGCATCTCAACATAATCACTTGCAGCCAATGATTCCTCGGAAGAAGCTGAATCAATTTTATACTAACGAATATATACAGAGTAGAAAAGGGCAGTTTTTCGTTTAAGGAAAAGAACAGAAGAAAACATTTTATGTTGCAGTTAACTTTCAAATTATGTTGAGTTGGTTGCCTTGCTTTGGAGACTTCAGGATTGAGAGGTTGATTGGGATATAGTACGCCCTGTGTAAAATTAAGGTGTTTTTAATTTATGTTCGACATATTGGTTATATCCTCAAGGGGTTATTTGTAGATCTTTATATACAAGTGATTCAGGGAGCCAGGCAGATCTCGTTAGTTGCATAGTAGTTTTCCTACATTATCTGCTACCTGTTGGTTGTTAGGTGACCTGTGCCCCAAGATTGCTGGTGCTGCTTTAATTGCAAGTTAGATTTCTGTGACCATGTGAGCGCTCTTTTCGCGTTACTTTATAGATGTCAGATTCGTAGTCGTCTTCCTGGATCATTCATTTGGGATGAATTGCAATTGAATCAAATTGATCGGCTGACGGAATTTGAAGCCGTGGCTTCCAAAGACAACCAATTCTTGTGCTGAGCCATTTTCCTAAGTACAGTGCATAACTTTTTGTTTGTGTTGCCTAGGTTCGAAAGATTGAAGAAAATATTTTATTGCAGAAAATCACTTAGAATAAGGAAGGCAATGGGTATAAGAAAAGTATTGGATTATTAATAGGCGGTGAAGTTAAAATGGTTATTGTTAAAAAGCACTGATCAGGTCAAGTAGATTTTTATTGTTATATTCTTTAAATCTATGGATGTTCAAAATGAGTCCTTCTCAGTGAACTCCCAACGACGTTCTCATGCAAAAGTTTGAATGAGTGCAGCAATATACTCGTTTTTGGTAGCACATCACATCTTGCACCGTTCCATCGACTTCAAACTTATCTCAGATTCTTGTGATTGTTAACCATGTTGATGGTGTATCATATTCAACCCTCCAACGTCACTAAAGCTCAACAACATTCTCCACTTCTGAATAACATTTCAGTACCCACTTACGTTCATCGAATGATAAATGCACCGCCATGTTTGTTTTAACAAATATATCATAGTGTTCCTATACTTTCCATTGCCTTGTGAGTCAAACAATAAGAGTTGTTGGTTTAAACACCAACGTTGATATCTTCCAAGGATGCGACACGAATATATTCAAGAAAATTATCCCCTCCCAAACTGTCCTTCCCATGAAATACAATGGGAAGTAAACTGTATATTTTGATTTCCTGCGAATAGCCTGCAAAGTGTACTTTATTTGTAACTAGGTTTCAGTCCGGGTTGTTACTTTGAAGGTTACTTTACTGTATTCGTTTGCACTCTGCTGACAGTAGAGGAGGTAGGAATTCTTCCAATGGTCAGCTGTGTGCAAGGCGACGCGACTATACCTCTCCTACCGAACGTGTGCTAGTTCACAAAAACCTCCGTGGAAACATAACTGAAATGCCAACCATACGCTACCACGGCCGAAGCCTATATATGACTTTTGTTTAACTGAAAATTACAACAGATATTAAAAAATATGCATCTCAGTAGAGGACACAAAGTTTGGTGGATTAACTATTTACGAGATATTCTATATTATTCAAACACTTGCATCTTTTTCAAGAGGCATGATGTTAGATATAAATTAAAAAATTTGTAAGCTGCTCTTTGTTTTTTCTCATAGTTATCTGATATTGCATTTGCATACTGTATTCTTTTAGAACTACAAGTGTAAACGCGTTTATCTTAATTAAAAAGGTAAAAAAAAAATAATAAGTATTTCTAAGAATAATTAGAAGTGTCAGTAGAGAAATTCATGTGAATACAACAGACCAGTTTTAAATAGACATTGAAAAGAAAGGCTTTATCACTTTATCCGATTATTAGATAACGTAATTTTTTATGATTTATTTAATTTTTTTCAAAAAATAGTCCTAATAAAGACTGCTTAACATTTAGAGCTCAATAATAAATTCTGTAGCGTCCTAGGGAACTTAAATACCCTCTGCAAAGCCCTTGAGGAGTTAACTAGTATATATTTTAATGGTATCTATACGAGTAGCTGTACGAGGCTCTAGAATATACCATTTGTTTCATATCCACTCTGCTGTGGAGCTTCCATGGAAGCTGAAGTAACAAGCATGTGTAAATTTAAGATTTATTATTGCAGTATCTGCAAGAAATTAATCCAAGTAAGCTCTAGTTGCTTTTCCTCGCTTCCTTATGCTGTATTCGTCGAAGTTATTCTCCTGCAGAGGTTGAACCAAGGCGTAGAAAAGAAAAACAAGCACACAGTTCCTGGCAGCTTCAGGACAATAAAGTTCTTGCAGGTCTCCGTGCCTACGAGTTATGGGCGCCATTTTCTTATCGTTTGCACATTCAAACTTTTCTCTCTCTCCCTCTCCTCCCTCCTCTCTCTTTCTGACCCCTTTAAGTCGATCGACCAGAACGCCACAAATAAGGGAGTGGCTTTCAGATTTAAATTCTCAAAGCCAAGGCGGTGTTAACATACTACATAGGTCCCATTCATTTAAATATTACCTCGATAATAGTTACTTATAAGTATAACTGGACAACTGCAAATTAACTACCTCTAAGAAGGCGCAAAGACTAGCTTTATTTACTTAAAACTTCATCATCAAAATTTTAGAATTTATTAGAAATTAAAGTTGTAGAAAATTTGTTAGATATATATTTAGGAACAATCGTTTTATAAAATTATGAAGGACAATTGAGAACTTGATTCGTAACACACCTTAGTCAGAACTGGAGATGACTATTTGCCATCTTAATTACCTTCAGCAAGGGTTTAATAATGGGGCTTAATATCACGTGCCTTAAAATCTCGTCTGGATTCATTACTTTTGTTTTCTCCCTTTTATTTTCCTTTCTTATGTTGCTTATATCTCTAAATTACGTTTCTTACACGTTTTTTATTTATAGATCTCCATCGAATTCTCTATTCTTGGTTTACATAAACTAGTTGGCACACAAAAACATTCCGAGCAGATAACTACCATAGGGAACGGGCAATCATTTTTATAGTACTGGTTTTCCTATATTTTAATTTTTATTAGTGCCCGAATTTTTTGTCTTGTTTATAATAAAACAGAATAAATGAGTTCCAGCAGATACGCAGAACTTATAACAAACTTTTAATAATGGAGCAATCAAAGAAAGGAACTTGAAATGTTATAAAACTATGGCAGTTCCAGCGCTTATGTATGGAGGCGATTCATGGATAGTAATAAAAGCAGTTCAAATGAGATTTCTAAGAACAATCAGAAAATGTATCACACGAGATTTAACAATAAATGAAACAGTTCGAGAAGAATTAAGCATATAAAAATTACAAGATAAGCAGAAGAAAATGTACAGAATTTTAAGAAGCATTGAACAGAATGAGTGAAGAATAGAGATAGATACTCTGCATTTATTAATCCAGATACCTAATTTCTTACATCAGGATAGTTAATTATTATATTGGTTACATCACATTTTAAAAAAAAATTTAACATTCCTTTAACAATATTTATGTTGCAGAAAATGAAAACTAAATACTAACATAACACTTAATCTAAACAAGTAAGTTAATAATGTTCATATGATTGTTATATAGTTTGTCTTCTTCCTCTTAGAGAAACTACATAGTGTTTCCTTCAACTATTGGGGTGTCGACTCTTTGTTAAAGATTAGTTCTAGTTGTTTTAGGTGTATTCAGCCTTATGGATCTTCTTGGAGTATTTGATGCAGCAATAGGTTGGATGTGTAATGGTCTTGATCTTCTGTATTCCGTGATCACTTGTTTCGATATTTTATTAGTTAGAATTTGTAGGCTCTTCAATAAGTTTTTATTTAATAGTATTTCTTGCAAAGTATAGCCTTGTATTGCTAGTCGTTCGTTTTCTACTAATTCTGAAAATTTTACACACTCCAATATATTGTGTTCCGGCGTATCTATAGTTTCACAGGTCTCACACATGTTCGTAGGAGATTTATTTATTTTGTAAAAATAGGTGTTGTATGGGCCATGTCCCGTTAAGAAATGAATTAGTCCTGTTGGATTCAGATGTTTTATTTTTAATCTTTTATTTATTTTAGGGAATATATTGTAGACTCTTCTCCCTTCTTTGATGTTATCCTATTCGTTCTTGAGTGAAGAAAGAACACCCGTTTTAAAATGATACAATCCTCGTGGAAGAAGAGATGTAGGACGTCCTAGAAGAAGATGGCAATAAATTGGTGGAATGCGAAGACGGAAATGTCAAATCCCTAAAGTGCCCGAAAGAACAAAAAATAAATAAATTAAATACAATTTGCTACTATTCAAAACATCATAGGTTTATAATACGTATTTTGCATACGCAGAGAAGGCAAGGGATATGAATGGGAAGAGAGTAAGGTAGATGAACGAACAGAACAGAGAGAAATATAGTGCAAGACGGAGCGAGGTAGAGAGAGAGAGAGAGAGAGAGAGAGAGAGAGAGAGAGAGAGAGAGAGAGAGAGAGAGAGAGAAAGGGACTAGTTACGTAACAACGCGAGTGGAGCTGCAACTTCTGCTAGCAATTCTAAACTTAGAATACTGGCAGACGTCCAATATGTTCTCTGTTGCTGGTTTATATTTTACAATTTTGTAAGTCATGAATGCTTTTGACATTATATTATTGTATCGATTCTGGTGAGGCCATGCAGACAACATGCAACATAAACAACAAGTTCAGCATAAATACGTGCCATTTTAAACCGCTGATGATTGACCTGGCCTTTTGCATGTTTCGCACAGCTACAGCTTTGTGCATTGTTCGACATCTGATGCATTTAAAACAAAGCAGATGAAAATCAAGATTTAATTTAGGAATGCTTTATACAACGTAATAGTTCAAGAAAGTATAACTTAAAGCAATGGAGCCAACAAAGAAGAAAGCTTACAAAATTGCCATTGACACAAACATTTTCATTGGCTTAAAGGAGATATCCATGTTCCTTTAGTAAGTTTAGTCTATCTCTTATGGCTAATTAAAATAATGTATACAATGTAGGATGGGAATGAGTAAAGGGTAGTTTGAATGCTTGAATTTTATTGGACTTCATGCTGCATTCCCGAAAAACACAGGTTTTAAGTAGAAAGTTATTCAACTGACTTTTAGCTTTCGAGTTAACCCTCCATTGCTTGAATTATTTCGCTATATATGCGCTATTCCTTTGGTTCTTACACCTTTTCAAATCCATATCACAAGAACCTTCATGGCAAGATAAGCGCTAAGGTCACACAAAACGTTCAAAGCCAAACGTTCTGAGAATGAATTCCAGCGACTGTACCCAAATATACCTAAATTAAAGGATAATGAACACCCACAAAATAACTGATATGGTGGCATCCGTAGATGATGACGGAATTGCATTTTATTGCCGTAAGGTAAAGAATGGGGAGGGCCCATATAAAGTAATCGGTGAAATACCACGTGTAGATTATATTTAAATGCAATCGCATAAATTTTGATTTTTATCCTAAAAGAATACTATAACAATATTGAAATGAAGGAGTATAAAAGATAGAATACTTGCGTTTTATTGTTAATACTAGTGTAATATTAAAGTAGAACAAATCGCTATTAAAATACCCATGCATTTTGACTAAACCTTTGGTTACTTAAGACCGCACTGTACAATAGATGGTTAATCTGCCCACAATAATTCGCACGTAATCCACACATGGGCATGCTTTTTTAAAAATCTTGTTTTGGAGAGGTGGATTCAGACATTTCCGATGAAAGCCTCAATTACTTTCTCTACCTATCATAAGCTATAGAGAAAGTAATATTGTAGGGCATAAGGCAATCAATAAAAGTGTCTTTCACAATTTATAAACCCGCCGTGCAACGTCGTGTTAGGCAGCTAGTGTCAGAGAAAGAGCTAAAACGGTAAGAGAGAATCAACTGGTAGGATTAGACACCCCTCGCCAAGACAAGGAAAAGAAAAATAATAATAGCCAACATGCGACATTTTTGAAGAAGACAGCTTCATTTACAGTATACCTAAGCCTGCTATATAGTTTTTTGTTTACTTTGTGTGTCTCTTTTATGGAAGGGATATTTTTATGGCGGATATAAAACCCTGTGTTATCCACAAACCATTCGCGCTGTCGTTTTCTAACGACTTAACGGCATCTATTAATTTTTTCCCCCCTAAGTCCGATATGTTTTTGTGTCTGCCATGTTATGGGTTCTATCAACTTTTATATTCAGCATTAAGAGGGAGTTTTGTCTGGGAATAATCATACAAACGGATTTATGTCAACAGCGAAACAACCTCTTAGCCCTTTTTGTGAGTATTGACTTTCAAAACTGGAGAGCAGCAGTTTCGCCCATTTTATTTTCCTAATGTTTATTGTATGCCCTGTTTTAGTAGACGTTAGGTTAACATGTCCACTAAAATGGACAAGAAATAACGTTCTTTCTAACTACTATGGAATACTATGGCTTTGCAAAACTATTCTATATACACGGTTGCCATAACAGCGAAAGGAGTCATTCACAATGAAAATTAAGCATTAACTTAGCGACGTAATACTTGAACAGAAAATTAAAGCAGTATGTTGTCATTCATGACGATAGATGAAAACATAAATAGAGCAAGAACAAGAGAGCGTAAAACAACTGCGAAGCGACACCGACAGTACACACGACGAAAGATGGTATGTGTATGTAACAAAGTGATGGTTAGCGTGTCTGCCTCACGTTCAAGAGGTCGCGAGTTCGAATCTCGCTTAAGGTAAGCTATGCGGGCAAGGCTTTTTCCGAGGTTTTCCCTAATCCTGAGAAGACGAATGTCGGGTAACTTACAGGTCCATGGACCTCGGGCTCATTTGAACATCATTTCACACATTTCAGTCACTCACCATCCGATGACATTACGTTGGAGAACGTTAATTAAAAAAAATAGAAAGAACCGGAGTTACAGGACGTTAAACTCCCAAAAGACCACCATATACCGTCATATTTTGTTTTGGTGCGATTCGGTGAATCCTGGCTGTGGTCTTACACAGAAACGCAGTCAGTGATTCAGTGAACGCCGACGGAAAATCTGATGTGAGATGGCAAATGAACACCTGATGCAAATCACCCTCTATTAACTAGTTTCATATTTTTGACGCAGACTTATACTTAAAAACTTGGTCTTAGTTTGCAATTAATTTTATGCTTATTTTTATATTTACATAATTATTGTGAGCGGTTCCATTAGGTACTGTAGCTTTTATCTAGTTTTTAAGTTTACGGTATGCTTATAATTATTATTTAATCGGTTTTCTAATGTGTAACACATCCTCCGATAGCCCTTATCCATTCCTCCCTGTTGTTGCAGTGTTCATCTTCCAAATTCAGTCTCTTCATTGCTTGTGTGACATTCTTTCAAGTTATTTATGGTTGTCCTTTCTACCGATTTTTTGAGGTACCATTCGAACACATTTCTCCGTATTGTCTTCAGGCATTCCTCTTACACATCGATACCATTTTTATTGCTTGATGTAATCTTACCCAAAATTGTTGATTTTACTCCCATAAATTCCTAATGGCGTCTCTTATTTGATTTCTTCTCGAAAGTACCGCTGCTCGCCGCCTGAAGTCCATTTAATGTTTACAATTACTTTTCATTGTAAATGGTACCTAATTGGTGAACCCGCAGTTTAGTTTTTTTTTTCCTACGTTTGAGTTTCTTCTCTTTCTTACTCAGTCCCTCTTCCTATTCGTCCTGTCCATCTCTTTCTCTGCGAAACGTGCATGACTGGTTACATGAAGTACTCAGTGATTTTAGGGAGTAATGCAGGGCTGGGCAACTGGTGTTCAGAGAGTAACCCGCCTTCGGTAAGTGTCTCCTTTTGGACCTCCGACCGCCCGTTGGGCACTAACATCTCATCCCTTCCATTCCTTCCATCCCCTCTGAGGTAAAAAATACGAATCAGTGTGATAAGTGCGGAATCCTCTCTAATACATAATTAATCAACCAGCCAAACAATCACGATATTAGTTTTTCGAACGATTACTTAGCAGCACTATCACTCTTCGCACAGTTGCTGCTGCTGTCAACATGCCATCTGAGGGTGGAGCCGTATATGCTCGTCCTTAGGTCTATTCTTGAAACTAGCATAGGTTTTGAAACCACATATAGAGAATGATTTGTTTTCTTTGTTAACAATTTTTCAAACATCGTAAATTGTGATAGGCAGGTTGAGATATAAATGTCGAAGTAACCTTTATTCTTAAGATAGAGGTGTAGGTGCCATTTAATTCTGTATGTTATAAGCTTTTAATAAACGTTATGTGTGCAAGCTTTACTGTGTTTTTTCCTCTGTTGTAATCAAGTCATTACCAACACCGGGTGGAAGGCAACTTACTACATTCCTTCGTAGAAGCTTCATGTGCTTCAGAAGCATTACAAACAAAAAGTATAATAGCATTTTATTTTTTGATCAGCCGATCTCGAACAAATACGTGGTTTTTGTTCCAAATCGGATGTGTAATTCCACCAGAATGTACGAAGGAACAAGTTTGTAACTTGTAAGATGCGTAAAGTATTTCTGGCATAGTTTCGTGGGACACACGGTTTCGAAATAATTAATCACTTAAAATAGTTAAAGGAATATTACAAGAAGCTTTTTCAGACGTGAAGTAATCGGCAACGTTGCGTTGAGGTTGGTCATGAATCTGAACCGGTTTTTTGGATGTAAACGTCAGTCGCTTAAAGTTGGTGTAATGTTTTGGAAGATAACGATTCTGATTGGCCTACACTCGCACAATAAACGTGAAAGGACACGGCATAGTATTTGTTTATGCTGACTACACACGCTGCTGTGGTGTTTGTTTATGTACTGACCTTGTGAAAGTGACACCCACACAACCTGCAGTGTTGCCTGCTTGTTTTGGACAAAACCAAAATATCTCCGTAGGAAATGGCCAGAGACAAAAACGTAAAATACAAAATGTGTTCCAAATACCGAGATCTATCACTGGTTTAAATTAATGTAATGACTTCCCTTCCATCCGGTATATACTAAATATATAAAGAAGTATAAGTGTAGTTGTCTCCAACGTGACATTACTTTTAGTGGTGTTTAACGCCCGTTCTTAATGTATTGGACACCACAGATGATGCACACAGTTGATACATGTAATGAAATTATATTTGGGAGAGGCATTTTTGGAAGGAAATGTTCTAATTCTATGTTCATAGGCTATCTCAAGGCATTTGCCAGTTATGTGGACTGAGGAAAATATGAAAAAGAGAAACATCTAGTCAGGAGCGGGTGGTCCTAGAGGTATTCGAACCGCAGACCTCCGAATACGAGCCTTAAGTTACCACAGGGTCATCTCTCTCGTTTAACCTGACATCGGAAGCCATTCAACTACGTTTATGCTCGTAAAAGAAACTGTTATAGATTTTATGTAATATTCAAAATTTGAAGTTGGTGACGTGAATGAAGGCAAGCTTTACGTCTGACAGCTTCTCTCCTATTTTGTTATGGGGAAGTTGTAAGCTGGTTTGGGTACAAAATATCAATTTTGTATCTTTGCTGATTTTGTAAGTTTAAATCCTGTGTTATCATACTCTAGTCTTATAGCCCCTGAAAGCATGCTTGAGAAGTGCCTTTCAAATAAATTTAAATGCCCAATGATGGGTGAAAGAATATCTTAATTATAAATTGTATTTTACATTTGTAATATGTAATGGAGACAATTTAGTACATTCAGAAAGCACTGATTTATATGTGTAACAATCTAAAATTGTTTCCCTGGAAAGTGTAGTTAAACTTCTTAAAATTACATTTCAAGATTAGGGTCAACAATCTCCCCTTAAGTGTTTATGTAAAGGAATTTTGTTTTTGCTTAGTTTGAAACATTATTGGATGTTTCAATAATTTTTAACTATGGAACTAAGGAAAATAAATGCGAATATAAAATGTTATTCATTCCCTTATCTACGAATAACAATTGGATAATTCTTTCGCCGCTAGAATTTGTAGGCTATTCCACATCTTCAAACTTTTCAAGACTGGATGGTGAGTTTAAATTAGTTTAAAAACATATCCTACTCCGACATTTAATTTCAACTCCCGAACATATCTTGGAGTTTTGGTTCATTGTTACAAATATTAATGAAGTTATATTAAACTATAATTCTTCTAACGGGGATGATTCAGCATATTTTGTATATTACGGTACACTAATTTAATAAGACTGGGAGGAGGGTAAACTTAATTAATTAAATCCTCATTCAAGATTTCAAATGACAGGCCGAGTAAGCCAGCTCGAAATCCACATTAGTGAACACGCGGCGACTGCTTTAGGGCACAATTCTTTAAAGGATTCTCTAGCCTGCAGCCCTTCTATAATTTTCTTTCTTTTTAATTCTCGGGGCTATGAACGAGAATGCTGAAGACAAGTAAACGAGAGTTTTGTCTGCGATTTAACATTAAGGAAGTCCTTTATAATGGCTGCTATTTTCAGAGCCCATTTTTCCAATGGTGCCAGTTTAAACTTCACGGTGAGAAGTAAGGCAATTAGATCCTTTTTATTCACTTTATTCTTTCTTTTACAGGTTAAAGCAACAAGAGAAAGAAGCGAGGCCGAAACATTTTTGATAGCAAAAGGATGGTTCTTAAAACTTTGTCCCCAAAGCTATTTTAAAGATCCTTTATCTTTTCACGTTTCCACTTTCTTACTTTTATCTTGAAAATAAAAAGGAAATGAAGAGGAAAAATAAAACATGTAAGAAGAAGATGAAATGGTAGCAATGCCGCAGAAGTGAGTCGTGTTGAAGTCGACATAAAAACGTGTATAGAGAGGTTGGTAAGGGCCGAAAAGTAAAGGGTGAAAATAACACAAAAAGCGAGGGTAGTGGGAAAGAAATTCCTTGCCTACATAACGGATAAAGGGGTTTAAAATGAGACAACGGGTGAAGAAAATGGAGCGCAAAGGGAAAAATAAGAATGCAGTGTGGAGAGGGGATTGAAAAAAAAAATTGTAAAGGATAAGGGCAGAGGGATAGAAACTGTAATATCCCCGCACCACCACCCCGGTGTCACAATGCAATATAACATATAGACTGCTCCAAGATTACTTTGCCTATTTTTGTTTCCCTTACCTTACTTATTTGCTGGCAAAGGTTCAAGGCAAGGAGAAAAATGAGCAAAAGAGCTCTTGTAAGACTTTGCAAATTTAGGGCAGCTACAACAGTAAAATGTGAAAGGGTGAAGCGAGACTTATTGCGCAACTGAAAAATGCATAAAACACCTAAGTTTAAAATTATATAAACATATCCTGTTTTTGAATAAGTACTTTAGAGAAACACATGTTCTCTATGTGACTCACACATTTTAATATTCTGATTAATGGCTGATGTATAATCTATCTAAAGCGTTACAAAAAGAATATCGTTAAGCTACTAATATACACGTTCATGGTAAATGTGAAAATGTTTCAATGTCTTGTATTCACTGGAGTTTCTCTACATTATCTTGTATTTTTATTTTTTTTTTCTACAAAGGACCGCCCCTGGAGCGCAGTGATAGCATGCCAAATGAGCAGCTATTCGGATAGAAAGGTAGTGCCCCTAAAAGGTCAAGTAGTCGCCTTACGGTGGGGGCACGCTGACCCCCGCCATTCCCATCCTGCACCCCAACGTAGCCTTGGTTGCGGCTGAGGGATGTAGAGGCCTGGAGATAGGGGTGCCCTCTGTATAGGGGTGACGCCCTAGGGATATCGTATTATTTCTACAAAGTATTTTAATAAAAACATATGTCTCTATTTACTTTGTTAATCTAAATGAACGTTTGTAGAAATGCTGATATTACCCATTCCGTTTTGAGAAGAATGCTTCCGCCCACAGTTATGGTGTGGGGATAGCATGTTTGTCTTACATTCAAGAGGTCCTGAGTTCGAATCAGGTTTTTTCCGAGGTTTTCCCTTATCCTAAAAGATGAATGTCGGGTAACTAAGTTCTAATGGTTGCTGACTCATTTGAGCATCCACCAATGAATTATATTTTAATGAGCTTTACAGTTTTCCTTAGTAATATTCTATAAATCTGTTTTAATTTCCTGCTAATACACAATTTACACACGCTTTTGTCAGTGCGAAAGGAATTTTCAGGCAATTCACAGAAACTACAAAACACACGCTTATTAGTCGTGCAAATATCATAGTACACCTATTTTAGTAAACCTCATAAGAGAAAATAAAAGATAACAAGATATTTACATCTAAAGAGCACTTTGGGAGTAGCAAATGTTCATAACATTGATGTTATATACTTAGAAGCGCTTAATTAAAATACGAAGTTTGTTATTTATTATACAAAGAAGGGGAGGGAGAGGGAGAGGAAGAGAGGGAGAGCGACAGGGAGTGAGGGAGAGGTGAAAGGGGGTGAAAAAGAAAATCGAAGGTTGAGTAAGGAAAGGAAATGGAAGTGAATAATAAAGATTTAAGAAGAGTCATTGTGGTGGAGGGAATTATTAGCCAGTGAATAGGAAACAAAAAATAAGTTTAAAGAAGGCTCATAAATAATAAGAATTTTAGAGAAAAGAAAAAATGGTGAGAACAGCAGTGCAAAAATCAAAACTAATAATAAAAGCCAAAATAGCTAAATAAATGAATAAAAGATAAGCTAAACAACACCACGCACGAAAATGTAAACGCAAGGAATCTGAGGTTGTCGAATGACAGAAGGACCGGGGTCCAAGTTCAAGGACAGCCCAAGATAAATTTTATTATTATTATTATTACTATTATTATTACTATTATTATTGTTATTATTATTATTGTTATTTTTATTATTATTATTATTATTATTATTATTATTATTATTATTATTATTATTATTATTATTATTATTATTATTATTATTATTATTATTATTATTATTATTATTATTATTATTATTATTATTATTATTATTATTATTATTAATCTTTCAATCCCTATACCTACCATGTGGGATTGAAAGAGAAAGTTAAAAAAAATTAATGTGACACATTCCACGACTTTTGTGCTTTACCGATTATTAAAAGCTCCCTTTCACAAACAATAGCTAATTTTTGTTTGTTTTATATTGTGGCAGCGGCTATGGTAGAAGGTTATGGAGAGGCGGGACAGTTGGAACTGTAAACAGATAAGTAGCGCGTTCACCCAGTGTAAACGTTAAGTGCTGTCGCCAGATATCTAGAACCATCTAGAAGTTTCTCCTTCTCGAACGTTCCAGAATTGTGTGGAAACTTACAACAGCCATATAAGCAAACGCTCAGGTAAGTCTGGGGAAGTCTGTCGAAGTGTCTCTTGAAGCGAGAGAGTGAGGGAATAAGTGCCTTTCAGCGGCGGGGCCCCTTTGTACCGGCACCAGGCAAATATATTAGTCAATAAAATAAGTTGAAAGTTGAAAGAGCGAGTTGTTGACGCCTGTGACTAAGTGCAGTGACTGCTTTTACTGCAAGGGATTGGAGACTCCCGTGCTCGAAGCATCAGCGAGTAAACCACCCGGAGGAAGCGACTATCGGGCGTAATTCGTTACGCCACTATGTCGACACGAAGAAAGTGAAGTTAATGTAAAAGCGAAATTTGGTGACAGTGAGCGGTGGAAGTAGTATGCATTAATGAAGTAATAGTTTAAAAACTGGAGAAAGTCAAATTGACGCCAGGAGTGGGACTTAAGCGCCCTATGGTATAAATTATTGGCTATAATGGATAAAATGGAGACAGAAATGGAATCCAGAAGTGATAAGAAAGGAACTGAAGTTAAAAGTATAAATTCCAGAATAGTGATGGCCGACACAAAAACGAACTGTAGAACGGAGGAACTGGAAAATTAAAAATTAAATGAAGAGTGTAAATTTTGGAATAATGACGGAAATGAGTGTAAAACAGAAATGAAGACTGAAATAGAAAAATCTGATGTGTTGCACTCACATGACTTTCTCTACTCTTGTACTAACCGTTCTTACAAACTCTTATTCCTATATCTTCTTCCTGTTAGTTAAGATAAACATTTTTACAAGTAATCTTATTGGATATTTCCTTGTAGGTGCAAGGGGAATGTTAGAATACAGTAGGCTTTGTGCGATAGTCAAATGTTTTAAAGCTTTGAGATTCTGTTGTCTTTGCACACTTAACATATAAACAAATGATCAACGATGATCCATTTCATGAAAGTTCTACGTTTTCCGAAACTCACACACATAACAAGGAATATCTCCGAAATGGTTCACCCTACAAGAAAATTTATTGAGACATAAATTGTGTATTTTAGTAAGGTCTACATTTTTTGTGTAGTATGATTTGGTCTGTCTCTAACAGTTTATCAGTTATGCAAAAGTCGTCCAGAGTGAATACGACTACAGGGGCTATAGGGGGAAAATTCAAGATATACATTTCATTTATCACCAAAATATCTCAAACATATGACATTTTAATCAAAATCGTTAGAACCATTTTCAAGAAAATCAAAATTTTCGAAAAATTTTCCATGTAAAGGGTAGTTTAGGGTGGGGCTATTTTCTTCAAAATCTTCGTGTCGCATCCTTGAAAGACATTAAACTTAAATACCAACTTTGGTTTTTAACCGACTTTTCATTTTTGAGTTATGCTGACCATAGACTGACACACAGACACACACACGGACTTTTTTCTAAAAATACTTTTTTTTTTTATTCAGGGGGCCTCAAAACATATTTCCGGTGAAATCTCGACATCGGATTTTTGGGTGGAATACAATACTTCCCCTACTTACCAGTAGGTTTTGACATCGACTCGGTACAATTTAAGATAACTACAGCGGCGAAAGCCGTGGAGACGACTTTGTAAGGGATTGAAAAGAAATTAAATCTGACATGGGAGATAAAATTAATGCGGTGGAAGAGCGCCGAGATCAGCAAGAAGAAGGGCTAGACGGAAGGCAATAGGATGATAGAGGACGCAATGGTCGAACATCTGGACCAACAGATGAAGGAGAAAACTGCAGTGCAATACCCAGTATTGGTGCGACCTGCAATTGGTTGGGGCGAGGAGACCTTAAGCTCTGCTCTGAAGTTCTTGCTACAGCACCTAGCTTTGGTGTTTCCCGGCGCAGGGGATTGCGGGTTCGAGTCCCACTTCCAGCAGAATGTTTTGTGTGTATGCAAACGTGTATGTTTCAGGATAAAAGGAGTCAATAATCGGAAACGGTAAACAAATAAAGATAAAACAAAAAAGGAGGAGCACCTAGGAGATCAAGATACAGAGTCAAGGGTTGGAAAATCTTACTTAAAACCCGCGCGGTACGTATATACATAAAGTTCATTTATGAGCCTGAGGTCTATAGACTTAAAGTTACCCAAAATTCGTCTTCTCAGGATAATGGGAGACCTCGGGGAAGAAACCTTATCCGGATAACTCACCGTAGCTGAGATTCGAACTCGGGTCTTGAATGCAGGGCAGATACACTGCCACCACACCAGAAAGGTGGGCTTCGTGTTTGGTAGGTTAGAGTAATAGACCATCATATAGCATTAATTCTGAATGAAGACCTCACAGACTGTTCACAGACATTTCCAAGATACGCATTTTATTGGTCAGGCAAGTAACTTAAACATGCACTTTAATAGAAATCGTCAGAAGAATTTTTGAGAAAATAAAAATATAAAAAGGTCACATATAAGGAGTAATTAACAGCAGGGGTGAGGAAACGTGTACCACCACCACCACCCCACACACATATACGCACAGAAGCGCACAACATAAATCCGGACATTACAATACAATCCGGGGACCTCCAAACAGGTATTTCCGATAAAATATTGATAAATAATTTTCGGCCCCAACACCATACTTCCATCCTCCAGCAACTATTGATACGTGGTGGAAACAGTAAAAATGAGTCAAAAATCAATGATTCCGTAATAGCAGTTTAGCAGGCTCAGCCCACGTAAGCGAACTATTTTAACCACGTATACAGATAAAGATTGTAATTTTTCCACGCGAGGGAGTCTTGTAAAGTGGCAATTAGAGAAGCCCAAGTGGGCGTGGCCCTGCCTCCCCGCCCGCCCCCAACTCTTGCTCGCTTAATAAAACAAAAGCGTAACGCCTCATCCCGACACCTCGACGGTATTGGAAATCGATTGCTAAGCCTCGCACGTCGAGAGGATGCTACTCGTATTTCTGATTCTAATTTGAACGTAGCTCTTCAGATTGTATTTGTAGCAGCAAATTAAGAGGCAGAAAATAACGTTTGTTTTCATAGAATCCCCGTAGAAATGCAACCGAAACTGCATTCTCAGTGTTTCAAATATGTGCTCTCTAACTTAGTTCTCATTTTAAACTGTAATGATCAACCTTAAATCATAAGAAACTGCTTTCATCAACAGCTCTCCATTTGAAGACCACATAGAAGGGACATTCTAAGTCATATTTTCGAAGAAAGTGAGTTCTCAAAATTCGCATACGTTCCAGCATAGAGAACACCATTATGTCGCTCCTTCTTGCTCAACGTGGACGCAACATTACTTCAGGTTCTCAAGACATTTTGTGCATCTGAAGCCCGAAGATTCTTTACAAACCTTCCCCACATGTAACACAAGCTACAAACTGGACTATCTCATTTTGGGCTTAGTATGATACTCAAAGTAAATAAAAATCTGATGTGTTCATGACTTTCTCTACTCTTGCACTAACCATTCTTACAAACTCGTATTCCTTCTGTGTGAGTTGAGATAAACATTTACAGAAATTGTCTTTTACTTATTTCCCTGTAAGTACCACGGGAATATGGGAATACAGTAGAGTTTGAGCGAATAGTTAAATCTTTTAAAGCTTTGCACGGCTAAGATATAAAAATTATTCACGATCTTCCATTTGACGAAAGTTTGTTTTCCAAAACTCACACAAATAGCAAGAAATATTTCCGAAATTGTTCCTTCTATAGTAAACAGGACTACATAAGCTATAACCATAAAATTTAAAATATACATTTCGTTTGCAATAAAAATATCCTAAACCTATGCCATTTTAATAAAAATCGTTTAGAGCCATTTTTTAGAAAATCAACATTTTCGAAAAAGTTTTCATGTAGAGTGTTCCTTAGGGTGGAGGAATTTTCTTCACAATTTTCGTGGCGCATTCTTAAAGGACATTTGGTTTTTAACGGACTTTTCGTTTTTGAGTTATGCTGCCCAGAGACACACTAACACACGCACAAACACGCACATACACACACACACGCGCGCGCGGACCTTTTCCTAGAAATGCCTTTTTGAAGTTAGGGAGCCTCAAAACATATGCGTATTTACGGTGAAATCTCAACATTGAATTTTTGAGTGAAATACAATACCTCCTCTACGTAGTAGAGAAAGTAAAAAGTGCAGAAGAAGATTCTTATATTACGATAATATTTTGTTGTCTTGCATTTTTCCATTTGAAACTCGTAATTTATATTTTGGTTTTAATTCTATATATGCATATATTATATTCAATATGTAAAGTATAAATGGCCTATAGACTGAGAAGCTAATACTCAGAAGTAACATTTTGTAACTTATAATGTTCTTTCTATGTGGTCTTCATTTAGAAAACTAAACAAATTCTAGTCACCGCAGTATTGTTGTATTGGCGGTTGGAATATAGCACGCCTCTAAACTCTAAAGATGGAAATTTCGGGAAGTAAAATATACAACTGGAAAGAAAATAAGGCCAATATATTCAACACTAATACCACGAGTGTGTTTTATTCTGTAGAACATTTCACGACTGTATAGTGCGAGGGGAATTAACCAAACAAAATGAATCTACGAGTGATATTTTCTAAGACTATTGTTGATTGAAACGTTTAATAATAGTTATTTATGTAACTAGTGGATAATGTGACTGGCTGTGACACGAGTATGTTTTAGCGCGTGAGCGAAGGCAAACAAGTTAATTTTTATGAGCGTCATAATGAAAAGATTATACACCTGTTATACGTTTCACGCAATTGTAGCATTAAAATGCATAAACCAATAACCAATGAATTTCCTAAATGTGAAGTTATGTATTAGAGATCAAAGATGTATGTATGACGTTACATGGTTGCTAAGCAGATGTTTCATTTGTTTCAACTTATAGAGGAAAATAGAATGGATTTTGAGATGTTGAACGAAGCCAAGAGTTCTCTGTTTACGAAAAAGAATGTGAAAACTTTTGGTGGACGGAAAAACGAAAATTGCGTTAGAGTTACAA
Organism: Tenodera sinensis; assembly: GCA_030765045.1. NCBI lineage: Eukaryota > Metazoa > Arthropoda > Insecta > Mantodea > Mantidae > Tenodera > Tenodera sinensis. The sequence goes on from CM060966.1 coordinate 145,392,559, forward strand.
TTTCAGGTTTTGTTACGGGCACGTTGGAGAAAATTATGTTGTGGCGGTGGTACAGATTAGGAGAGTAATTCTGCACGATTTTTACCGTCATAATAGGTCGTTTTAATGCAAGGATTGCATAAACAATAATGCCCAGCCGTGTCATAATGTAGCGCTTATATGCCACTATGAAGGACCTCATTATATCGACCTCTTCATAACGATACTGCCATCAACCAATCAAAGGTGCACCTGTTCATAACGATACTGCTATCCAGCAATCAAAGGTGCACCTGTTCATAACGATAGTCATCAATCAATCAAAGATGCACCTGTTCATAACGATACTGCCATCCACCAATCAAAGGTGCGCCTGTTCATAACGATACTGCCATCCACCAATCAAAGGTGCACCTGTTCATAACGATACTGCCATCCACCAATCAAAGGTGCGCCTGTTCATAACGATACTGCTATCCACCAATCAAAGTTGCACCTGTTCATAACGATACTGCCATCAACCAATCAAAGGTGCACCTGTTTATAACGATACTGCCATCAACCAATCAAAGATGCACCTGTTCATAACGATACTGCCATCAACCAATCAAAGGTGCACCTGTTCATAACGATACTGCCATCAACCAATCAAAGATGCATGTGTTCATAACGATACTGCCATCAACCAATCAAAGGTGCACCTGTTCATAACTATACTGCCATGAACCAATCAAAGATGCATGTGTTCATAACGATACTGCCATCAACCAATCAAAGGTGCACCTGTTCATAAGGATACTGCCATCCACCAATCAAAGATGCATGTGTTCATAACGATACTGCCATCCACCAATCAAAGATGCACCTGTTCATAACGATACTGCCATCCACCAAACAAAGATGCACCTGTTCATAACGATACTGCCATCAACCAATCAAAGATGCACCTGTTCATAACGATACTGCCATCCACCAAACAAAGATGCACCTGTTCATAACGATACTGCCATCCACCAATCAAAGATGCATGTGTTCATAACGATACTGCCATCCACCAATCAAAGATGCACCTGTTCATAACGATACTGCCATCCACCAATCAAAGATGCACCTGTTCATAACGATACTGCCATCAACCAATCAAAGAAGTACCTGTTCATAACGATTCTGCTATCCAACAATCAAAGGATCCGCATATAGCAATAAATACTTTGTCATCTGTGCAGCCAGGAAGCTGAAAGCGAATCAATTATGGTGTGTTCAATCGAATAATATCTAGCATGAGTTTAGAAAAGCTACAAATATCGGACGAGTCAAAGTGATTCTTGACAATTTACCTTTTAAAGGTATAACCTCTATGTAGCACTGTATCAGGGCCACCATAACAATAAAATCGACAATTTCGCAATTGAAGATGCAACAATTGTTTCTTGTATGTGCAATCGAATAACAAATAATATGATTAGACATTAGTGCAGTGTAGAATATTAAAAATACTTTAAAGGCCTTAATCTTTGATACATGATTGAGCATAAATAGTCGTATCAAGATTGAGTACAATGACAATCAAGATGATGTATGAATATTATGAAACTCTTTACCGCTCGTTTCATAAAATATACTTGTATTTTAATTGCTGCCATTATGTTCTCGTTGCATAATATACAACACAAGGAAAACCTAGGTACTACTTACAATATTATTTCATTCAAGTAAATGCATTCGAATACCATGCCGAAGCACGGCTAACATACTACATCCGGAAGCTACTTTCAGTTGTTTATTTCGGAAGCACGGAAAAGCAAAGAAGAGAAAAAGAAAAGAAAATCGATACCTTCAAGCACGTTCTATCAGATAATGCACTTAAATTGGGCAATTTAAACCTTTGGTGAGAAATATTTCCCAAAGGGCTAATGCTACATTTTTTATGAACATCAAATGTTTAGTATTTCGTGTTCCGTTTTTTTAACGGGATCTACACTTTTGTGAAGTAAACATTTATCCATCTCGTATATGATTTAGCAGCTGTGCAAAACTAGCAAATACCATTACCTGATATTCGCAAATGTTCAACATATACGCTTTACTAGACATGGAAATATTTTAAACCTGTGTTATTTTTATAAAATCCATTAATGAAAGCCTGAAGGTATCCCAGACCGCATAATCAAAACCGGTTTCGAATTAGAGGAAGAACAGCGTAAGTAGCAAAATAATTACTGGTTGAACCTGAACATCTCAAATACATATGTTTAATTGGTAACGGACAGTATAACAAGAATATAGCAGAATATACCATTAAAAGCATTACAAATACAATACAAATGCCAATGGACACCATGACTGAAAGGGTTAATGAATGGAGCAAATGTTCTCCATCGGCAAATTATACCCCCTCCGATTGAAGTGTGTTTCTTGAACATTTCCAATATAACGTAACCTATAATTGTGCAAGTGCTTCTTTTTTTTAAAATTTTCAAAGACAAAAACTTATTATTCGCTTTTTAGGTCAAAGTGTGTATACACATGCTGGGCTTCTTGTATACTCAAGTACAAATTCCTGCTTAGAAAAATGTCATTGTCCAAGCTTTGAGCACTTGCTTGTTTCTCACCAGAGAAAAATACTATTCATATATTAACTTATACATTATTGGACGCCCTAATGTTCCAAACAGTACCTTTGTAATTATAGTGTCACTGATCGCCTTATTACTAAACTGATTTCGCACTGTAATATTATCACTATAATATCTATAGCTTATTCTTATTGTAAAAACGGTAAATTTTGCCTTAGGTTGGTGCTCCATGTAACATAAATGAACTTGGTGCTCCTAAGGTTAATGAGTGAGTGTGTTGGGTTTAAGGGCCCGTCGACAACTTGGTCATTGGGGCCCCGAGTCCAAAAGTAAAATTACGTACGGTCAAGTGTTAAAACATCACCCATTAAAAACTAAAAATCTAAAGTTAAAATAGATAAAAGCAGCTAAATAACTATTAAAACGTTCCATTTAAAATGCTAAAAACTGAAACTTAAAATTTCTACAAAGTAAAAAACGCTAAAACGTTAAAGAACCCAAAAATATGGCAATCTAAAAGGCTAAACTCTCTGAAATAAAATAACCTTACACTTGCTTCATAAAATCAATTGTGGAACAAAACCGCAGCACTGTATTTACAGATACTGGGTCGTTGCCTAAAACTGACCACAGTGTAAGACCCAGGCCAACAGACTGGCGCTCACGAGCGAATCGCGGACAATCAAGAAGGACATGTGCAACGGAGATGGAATATTACACGTCGTGCACACAGGCTCCTAAGGTTAATGAAAAAATTGGAGAACCAAAATAAAGGAAGGAAAAAAGGAAGGGGAAAGCTACAATGTAAATGAGGGTGACAACTGGAGGGAAGCAAATGGACAGTTGTGCTAGTGTTTCGGAATATTACTTCTATCAAGGCGTTTTCAAAATGGTTTTGAATACATAATTGAATCCGTTATGGCTACGTATTCATGACTGTGTAAGTCTATTCATTTGTATTGGACAAAATTGCAAAGTTCAGTAACCTTTAACTGTCACCTTATTTCTCTTATAAAACTGAAGCATAAAACAGTTGTTTTATCGTTAACACAACCTACAATTCTTTGTGACCTTACAATTCACTGTTGTTCTATCCTGTCGTAACTTTAATATACACTTTCTGTCTTGAGTTCTCTCTAACAGCTGATCACACTCACTAAAACTGCTTCACACAATAATTCCAACGCGATGATTGAATGTCTACAACTATCAGTAACCATACATACGTTCTTTCAAGATTGTACACAAACTTAGAACTGTTAATAGCTGTCTCGTAGAACAGTTAACGACTTAATCTAAAAACTCGCTTCTCTCGGCATCTCGCCTCGTCTTATATAGGTCAGAGTGACATAGCACGAATTTTTCTCGAAATTTTCCATTTCTCGAACCTCTCACAAACCAACCGGCAGTCGGCAGTTTCGCAAAGTCTGGAAACGCTTTGTTTTGCCACACTTACAGTTATCTTTGTTGTGACTGCTCCATTGTCGTCGGGTCACGTATTCTCCACAAGTAGTTGTGTGAAGTAGCTTGGTCTTGAGTATTTGAGATGTGTGACCTGCTGGCGTCGGAGTACATCCTTTCTACTAAATTTGTAATTTCCTAACTTGCTTCATCTTTTTGCTGTTAGAGACGGCACTCTCAATCCAACAGCAAAATCTCCTGTTGCAGCTTCGCGACTGTAACGCCATAAACTGTCACGCAAGATGAAGAAACGAAAACATTTTCTCTGCAAACGAAATCGATGTATCGATTAGTAACATCCGTGCCAGTGTAACCAGAACTTTGACTTTTTGATCGCTGCACCTTTGAAGCCAGAACTTTTTAAAAGGGTGTTATTGTGGGGCATATAAATCATTCTCTCCCGCCCACACGGCCCAAACTGCCACGTTTGATTTGTAGCCTGGTCCATTAATTAACAGCGACGGGACGTTCCGATGTGTGTCCTAGTTGAATGACGTTTGAGCTTTTATCTTCTCGTGAAATGCTTATTTTCTGTTGCCTTGTTTCGCATTCTTAATTATCTCTCTTCCACCATCCAAATGATCAAGTGTTAAAACTTTGTTATACAGAATGCTCCCTGAAAGATTATACATGGCATCGTTTTAATAATTGTCCTTTCTGGCATTTCTTTAGAAACGCAAGCTTTAAATTGGTGATCTATTTAACAAACTAGCTTTAAATAAAATCGACCGCTTCCGTAGCGCAGTGGCATTGGACCTCCTCTGACGCGGAAGACCCGTGTTCGATCCCCGATAATGGCGAGGGGATTTTTCCCCCGCTAGGAGGTCTGGCACGGGGTGCAATCAGCCTCGTTACGTCTCGGAGAGGCCAATTGAGGAGCTACTTGATGCAGTAGCGACCCCAGCTCGTGAAGGTCGCATCCGACCACATCCGACCCTCTAGTACTGCACCCCACTCATGACGCCTGTAGTGGGCTGAGGTGGGGAGCAGCGGCCGGGCGTTAAGCCTTGCCCCTTCATGGGCTTTTGAGTTGCTTCTGGCATCAATGTGTTGCTGTTGGTATTATTATTGTTATTATTGTTATTGTTGTTATTATTTATTTATTTATTTATTTATTATTATTATTATTATTATTATTATTATTATTATTATTATTATTATTATTATTATTATTATTATTATTATTATTATTATTATTATTATTATTATTAATCACACTAATTCCATATCTGCTATGTTGTATCAACCCCTCTTTGCATACATCTCCGAGATTCTAATCCTACAGTATGCAGGGGTGACGGTGTGGCCTTTTATGTTTGGTAACAAAGCAGTAATGGAGATACCTTGAAATATAACCTTTCTGTACGAGCTTCCGAGTAAGCCATTTAACCACTTGTGGGCAAGTAGTCCTTTATGTTTAAAGAAGAGCTCTTTTTGGGGAAGTTTTGTGGAACCCTCCCTCAGCCCTCAATTATTTAAGAGACCATGCATATTATTCCATTAGTAGTCATCCCTTATTTTTTACTCTATCGTCACTTGAAGAGCGTCTTCCTAGAAAACAACAGAATGAGAAGGGAATTTTTAATAAAGCTCTTTGAAATAAAACTCTGGGTAATCTACAGAAATTACTGTTCGCTTCCGTGGTAGTGAAATTTACCATCGGGAACATTATGAGTTAAGGTGTCTCCCCTTCCATGCTTTGCATCTTATTCCCTCTCCACTCCACTACAGCAAGAATACGCTTTATGTTTAAATAATGTATGGGCCAACTCATGTCCAATTACATCAGCAGTTGATGTTATATACCATCCTACCTTCTTTACTGGCTCATTCACGTTAAGCTAAGTGTTTATAGCGAAAAGGAGAAGGAAGGAAGTAGGAAAATTATTATCATATTACGGTTCTTGTAAGAGGCAAGCGTAGGAAATTACATTTGGATGTTCAGTCTAATGGTTTGAAAGTTACAGGGAGGCAAAACAGGAGCAAAAAAGGGAGAAAGAGATAATGAAGAAGAAATGCGAAGAGCTGCAGGGATGGAAAAAAGGGACAGACGTTGTATTTGAATGGCGTTACTGTATTGAGGCTATTTCTTAAAAAGGATGAAGGTTAAAATTTTTCTAAAACTTCTTGCTCATGCCTTGCATCTTTATAAGGTGCTCCCTCCTTGTGGAAGGTAATCTTGTTTGTATTTCCCCATTTTCTTGTGAAGGTACAAGAGTTTATATAGTTAGCTGCTATTCATTGGCTTTTCCTTGCTCTGAAAGTCGGCGGCTCGCATGTATTGACCACATCAAATTTAAATAACTTTATCTACATTACGTAGAACCTGTCAGAAATTATGCAAATTCCAGGACCCATTCTTTTTATTTAATTTTCTTTGCAATTTGTTGCTTTTGGGATGGAAATGACCCTACTTCGTGCTCCCAACAAAGGCCCAATTTTCTTGTACTACCAGACATCAAAGGGCAATAAAATTGGTTCCATTTGTAGCCCCGGGAAAGAACGTATGCAAGTTCTTTTGTTTCCAACATGGCCGCGAGGCTTGCCTGCGTGGAATGGAGGCCTCATTAGTGTGGAGCGCAAGTAAAAAATCACGACTCGTGGGAAAGCGGACACGTGTCGTTCCTAAATGAAATCACGTGGTGCAATGATCCTTGTTGTATCGATTTCCCAGAACGGCTTTAGTGCTACTGATTAATAGATTCTGTATAGTCTTCCGGGAAAGTCACAGAAAGAACTGTAGACATGTCCATTATATCACATCACAGTACAAAGAGCACTGCGTGGGCACAGCTTGCGTCGGCACCTTGGATGTTATTGACCCAGGAAGTGGGTTTTAATAAGGTTCGTTTCCAGATGCGTTCAAAAACTCCACTGTAATTGCTTCTCATGTCTGGGAGGACATCTCACGCAGTTATCAGTTACGTTGTAAACCAGCCAGCAATAATTGCAACTTAAGCGCGTTCCATAAAGGTAAAAATGTATGCGTGAAAGCAGCAATAAAATTTAAAATAAACAGTAATACACCACTGTTGCCCTGAGGGGCTTAGGCCTGCCAACCTAACTGCCGGCCACAGATACATACAAATATATAAAACTCTAACTCACAATTTCAATTATGTATGAACAACTGATACTTTGGTGTATGACGGGCTACATTCATCCTTTTGAAACGTGCTGTGTGTGTGTGTGTGTGTGTGTGTGTGTGTATGTGTGTGTGTGTGTGTGTGTGTGTGTCTTACCTGTGAAGTGTTATTGTGTTATTTAACATTTTCCATAACTATTTGTAGTTATAGAAGGGGAAGCTAGGAAGAGGCGATATATTGGTAAATTAGGAAGCAAGGAACGCCAAATAATTATGAACGTTAATAAATATGAGTGTTAATAAGGCAGTAAAGCAAACAGCTAAGGCTATCGGGTGTTCAGAAGCAGTAGTGTATAGGATTAAAAAGGAACTAATGAAAGGACCTCTAAGAGTGCCATAGAAAAAGAAAGCAAAAAGAACGGGGAAAAAAGAAACGCTAGGTTAACGCAATATAATGGAATAGCCCAAAGTGGAGTGCGGCGAATTGTTCATTCTTTAGATACCGTTATGTAGGGTGTTGTATGCCACGTAACTTCCTTATCACGTTTATAATATATGGAGATTTAACAGGTGTACTTATTGAAACTATGATCATTACTGCTCTGTTTAATGCGTTAATATAATATATAGCGGTTCAGCAGATTTACTTATTGAGAGTATGATGATTGTTGCTCTGTTTGATGCGTTAGTATAATGTACAGAGCTTTAACAGGTTTACTTATTGAAACTATGCACATAATTACTTTGTTTAATGCGCTAATATTCGTATAATGTATTGGTGATGCTACTTAGCGTAATATTATATATTGTCCCGGGAACAAAGTCACATTTGAAGCAGGGTGTAAAACGTCAGAGTGGGAGGAATAAACAACAGAGTGCTATCTTCTGTTTCACTTTTGTCAATCAGAAGTTGTCGCAGCTGATTGACGAACTTCGAGGTACACATATATAATATTTGCAAAAGTTAAAGGTATATGGAGGCGGGCCGTACTGCAGACTCCAGCCTATCCGAAGCTTGCCTCCTACCAGCGCTGCCGAATGTGGTACATGCATTTCACGCGCTCTTATGGTACACGCACTAAGCTTGGCAACAGCGGTCCGCTTGAGCATTGGCCAGCGTTCAAATGCCTTTAACTTTAGCGACCGGTATAGTACATGTTGCAACGTTGTGCCCGATTTAACATCTACTGTCTTCTAAGGGTGAGATGCGCTTTAGTATATCAGTTGCTTATCAGATTTTCTTCTCGCAGTCTTGATGTGACTCCGTACGACAAAAAGATTACTAGGGTGTTTGAAAAGCAAAGTTCCTAGGTCATATCCATCATGCCTGAGCGCACAATTATTCATCGTACAGTCAGAAGCGATATTTGCAATGCGGAGGTGCGATATGCATTCGTTACAATGTGTACCCGGCTGCTCCTGAAAAATGGAGTGGTATCCCTTGTGACAAATTGTTACAAAGGATGGCACCAACTGGCGTTAGAGACAAAAGATCAATTTTCTCCGCGCCATTTCGCCACCACCAAGAGCCACTATTAAGTGGAGGGAGACATAGGTGGGTGGAAGGTAACAAAAACTCCACCCACTACGGTTTCCATCGCACTTTTTCATCGCCTTTCCGAGAACCTCATTAATCTTCGTTATTAATTTTTGAGAGAATCGAACGATAGGACCAAGCAATGAATAGGTGTAGGCGTCAACCTTTTCTAACAAAATACCTCAAAACAGCGCATGCTATGAAGCAAAATATTTTAATTTTTATAACATTATGAATTAAGTGCATTGCTTTACATCATGCTTTCATTCTGAATACGGAAATTCACCAATTCTGTAGACATCTTACATGGATGACATTAACACATTATCAATTCTCGGCAATAATGGAATACGGTATTAAAGATAACTTGAATTTTACTTCACCTTCTGTACACAAAGTATTGCAAAAAAGTCTGATATGTTGCACTCGCATGTCTTTCCCTGCTCTTTACTAACTACTCTCACAAACTTGCTCTATCTTCAGCGTATTAGCCGAGATAAATATTTGTACAAATTCTTATTGCTAATAATTTTCTTATAGGTGCAAGCGGAATGGGAATATAGTAGCGATAGTCAAGTATTTTAAAGCTGGTCGCAATATGGAGGCTCTGAAATTCCGTTCTCTTTGCACGGCCAAGAGATAAAGTGAATAACGACGTTCCATTTGACAAAAGTATGTGTTGCAAAACTCACACAAATAACAAAATGGTCCACTCTGCCAAAAAAAAAAAAAAAAAAAAAATAAATAAATAAATAAATAAAATAGAATAACATAAAAATAAAAAAAAACTGATATGTTGCACTCACATGACTTTCTCTACCTTTGTTCTAACCATTCATACAAACTCTTATTCCTACATCTTGTTCTTGTTAGTTAACATAAACATCCGTACAAATTATTTTATTGCATATTTCCTTGTAAGTGCAAAGGGAACAGTAGAATGCAGGCTTTGTGCGATAGTCAAATCTTTTAAAGCTTTGAGATACCGCTCTCTTTGCGCGCTTAACATATAAAACAGTGCACAACGATGTTCCATGTCACGAAAATTTTAAGTTTTCCGAAGCTGACACAAATAACAAGCCATATCTCCATAAATTGCGTGTTTTAGCGAGATGTACATTGTTTGTGTTTTGTCTATCTCTTATAATTTACGAGTTGTTTAAAAGTCATCCAGGACTACATAGGCTATAGCCAGAAAATTCAAAATATACATTTCGTTTGTCAAACAAATATCTTAAACATATGACATTTTAATCAAAATTGTTAGAGCTACTTTCAAGAAAATCAAACTTTTCGAAAAATTTTCCACGTAAACGGTAGTTTAGGGTGGGGCTATTCTCTTCAAAATCTTCGTGTCGCATCCTTAAAAGACATTAAACTTAAATACCAACTTTGGTTTTTAACCGACTTTTCGTTTTTGAGTTATGCTGTCCACAGACACAAATACAAGCGCGCGCGCGGACCGTTTTCTAATTTTTTTTTTTTTTTTTTTTTTTGATTCAGGGGGTCCTAAACGCATATTTCCGGTGAAATCTCGACATCGAATTTTTGGGTGGAATACAATACTTCCCCTAATTACCAGTAGAGAAAGTAAAAGGTGCATCGTGTATGTAAAGTGAATATGTTTGAACATGAAAGGCTTCAAATTAGGAAGTTGATGCTTACTTAAAGCAAGCGGAAAAAAACCTTTAATTTATCAACGAATTATGACTTATGTTGTACATAAATGCATAAGTAAACGTAGATACATTCGAATTTTTATTTAAAATACAGTGAAGCCGGCCGTCAGCCGCCATCAGACACTCAAGGTTAAACTTTCAACTGCCGGCTTAGTTACGAGAAGTTCGAGAAAATGTGAATTTCGAGAATACTCCGTGCTACGACATTCTCACCTATATAAGTAAATGTGGAGGCGAGAGAGACAGCAGTTCTTTGGAGTCGTTAAGTGTTGAACGAGACAGCTGTTAGCAGCTAGTTCTAAGTGATTGTGTGTGTGTGTTTACAGTCGGCGTTGAGAGAAATTCGAGTGTGAACCGTCAGACAGTTTTGAACATACAGTCGTTACGTCGGAGTTGTTTGTTGTGTAAAGCAATTTTAATAAGTGTGATTGTTGAAGCTAGCTGTTATTAAACAGAGGGAGCAGTAAGGCTGAAAGGCAGTGAAGCACATGCCAAGGTAATGATTAAACAGAACACCTCTTAGATACCAGTTCATGAGGAATTGTAGTTTGTGTTAACGATAAAATAGAATTGCGCTTTTGTGCTTCATCTTCAGAAGAGAAATAAAGTGAAAGAAAAGAAGTAATTGAAAGTGTCATTTGTCACAGTACTTCTGAATGAATGGAATTTGGAACTTGTGTATTTGCTGCAATTTGAATATAGAATTAAAGAGCGTGACCTTATACTTCCTCTGCTACTAGAGGTAGATTGTGAAAATTAAGCAATATAGCATTATCGTCCCATATTTTCAGGTCGATGTTTTGAAAGATGAGGGAACTATATGGTCAGTGTAGAGCAAAACCTGTTACAAATATGATCACTAGAAGGTATTTGTTATACACAGGCCCGTCTAAAGTGATCGTATATTGATAGCTATAAAGCAGACAACTGGCTTTGTGTTACTCAGCCGTATACACTCATTACCGCGACAATGGCCACCCGAAAATCAATTTAGTCTGGTTCTTATAGTACCATCTCCACTCCCGATCAATACTTACTCCTCTTTTCTCGTTATCTTCGTTTCAAACATCCCCCATTGTGCCTTTCTGTCCATAAGAAATCCCTCTTTGTAACTAGGATATAGGTTTTTTCTGCGAAAGATATCCTCTTCCAAGAGATTTAAATAGTATTGTCCAGATTTCTACGCAATCCTGTCACAAGCCATGCAGTAATAAATTGGATTTCACTGGATTTCTTGTTTCTTTTATAGAAATAATGAATTTCTACAATTCTCGGTATTTGTAGAACAAATCCATCCACTCTCTTCACAGCAAACTCTTAGGTATTGTCTAAGGAATGACTCAGAATTTGTCTGCAACAGGTATGCAGAATATAAACACAAGAGTGCTTATGTCCTGAATGTCCTGAATGGACGTGTTATTCACAGAGTTTAAGGTTTGACTTGTTCGCTTACACTGTGGAAGGACTATATCATTCCATGTCTTCACCCCTTCTTTCTAAGTTCTACACTCCCTCGGTATATGGCTATCGAATTGAAACCCATAATTATATAAACGCTTCACGTACTCGTATTAACACAGTTCTCTAACGTGGATTGAATATTCAGGATTAATGGGCCAGATGGCACAGGAGCTGTGTAGAGATTCGCATTCAGGGGGAGGAAAGGTTCCCACTAAACCCCCCCCCCCACCCCCGCAAAGATGCATACGGTTTGGTGTGCACTTCATTTTAAAAATACACTTGGTAATAATAAATAACAGAACCCTAGTGAAATTTAGGAAGCAGACTTTAGGACAGCGCGTTTTCAACAAAGGCGAAATGGATGTATCTCTGCCATAATAATGCTTCCAATAACATATATGTAAATAAATAGTTTAAAAAATTAGCCATGTGACCTGGGAAGTTAAAGCGACAATGAGTAATACCATATTAAACAATAAATATTCTGGTTTCCATTCTTGTAACAATTACGGGGCTTCAACCCTGATAAAAACTGTAGCCCTTGCAATAGTCTTGTGGATTATGCAGATGATTGTAAACTTCGATATTCATATTGTTTGATACATACAATATAGGATATTTAAATATGTTTGTGATCTCAAACTTTATATCGAATTAGACAACGAACATTTTGAAGTAACCCTTTCTTGTAAGATCTAAATATGACTTTGATAAATATCGTTTCCGAAAAAAATCAAGTATCAAAATTAGCGGAAGGAAAATAATATTGCTATATGCAGGAAGAACAAATTATTTAATATCCTGTCACATATCAAGAGTTTTAATTTCAATAATGATAAGTTTATATGAAATCACGTAGGTTTTTCAACTCTTGCGTGTGGTGTTTACAAAGTTGTTCTACATGCATTTAGTAGAACAACGTTTTTGGCATAGAAATGGACCTGGGTGTTTATTCTACGGAGGAAAACAATTTCAGAGTCAGGAATTACAGACCATTTTACTGAAATTTCTCTTTAAAATCTGAACTTTAACTTCACTAGTTTGTTTCAAATATTGGTCAAGTGTTATACAAAATTTGTCCTGTGAAGTACAAAGTAATTTTGTAATCACCACACACGAAAGTTAAAAAAGAAAGATATGTTTTGTTTCAAAAACATTATGAAAATTACATAAAAAGATTATAAAATCCCCAGAACGCACGGAATATAGTATTCTTTGTTCTTCCTGCATACTAAACAAAAGAATTTTGTCCCCTTTTATAGATTTGTCTGTCAAAATTTTTGGAAGTGTACATATTTCCACTCTGCTTGCAAGTAAATGTATTTCACTACAATGGAATACTACTGAACTCTGTAAAATTCTTTCCCATAGTTGTGGTTACCATAAGTTCGTGTACCTTATTCCCTGTTTTTACCACTGCTAATAATGCTTGAATGTACCTTTGTGTTAAATATGCTGAAATTATATGTTATGAGGTTTAAAAAGTAGTTTTATTTGGAATAATGAGTTGTTTAGGTACAAGGCATTCAATTTTTGTCATGTTTTCTGCCCCGAGTGTTTCGAATGTTCACTATTGAGGGTGATTGTTGTATTGTATGCAGTGTAGGCTCGGCTAATGGCCATGGGTTTCGTTTACCGTTCCTTTAAAGTTAAGTGAAACAAACTCTAAAAATTTGTCGTTTTAACATGACGTTTCTGTCCGAGATTACATTTTTAAGGAAGGAAAACAAGAGGAATGTAGATGATGGAATGTCAGTAAGTGTATATTTTTCATCAATAAATGTAAACATGCAGGTGCTCAGAAACATAAAATTGGACTTTAACATGAATTAATTGCATTGTGAGGTACTTCATCATTTTACAGTATTAACCATCCTTAGAATGTTAAGTTGATAATATTTATAACTTCAAATGTCTGACGACTTGGGCCAAAAGTAAACTTTTAACATAGTTTACACATAATGTAAGCCTTGGATTATCGCACTAGTGCGATTAAATTTGTATACCACTCCATTGTGAATAACTTTGTGGTTTGCCTGAAAATTGTATACTTTACAAGGCTGAGGTGCACTACTCTCTACTTGTTGATAGTTTTTAGGAAATACTTAAATCCCTGCAAAAATGTTCTGAACATTTTATGTTTCAACTCCGCGAGTGCAACGGTTCAAATAACAATTAATATTTGGGATGCTGTACCAGATATCCAGAAGTCATTCAGATTGGAGAGGATTTGAGGTGCAATTCCAAGAAAATTCAAGATAGGCGTTTCGTTTGTCATGAATTGAGTCCGGCTTTTACAGATTACATATTACGTTGCTGTATAATGTGGTTATAACAAAAGCTAAACTGTGGAAGAATTACACTGATAGGACCCTAATTCCAAAGATTTAAATTACATATTTTTTATATATTTTGGGCTATAATGCATAATTGGTACCATAATATATAATTTTACACATTTTAATATTATTGCGGATTTATTATACATTTTCATCAATTTCATGCATTATTATTATATAGCAAGAAAGGGGAGAAATATTGCAAGTTTTATTATCGTGATTCTCATTCACTCTCGTCAATCCTATACATTGTAGTTACATTCAAAGCTAAAGTGCACGTGTTCGATGCGGACAATAAGGACTAGTGACTAGAGAAAACGAAAGGAAAACGCTTCAGAATTTCTAAGTCAGTTACATGTAAGTTAATCTTCACTATCGTCAGAACTGAGAACGTGGATTTCTGCTCACTGGTGTTAAAACAGTCCTCTGCCAAACTTGTGATAAACGTATGGGGTGATGAAATTTCAAATTGAACAGCATTTACGAAGCAATCTACATATTAGGAATAGACAACGTGATTCTTCAAAGAAACAGATACTACTTATACACAGTTAGAGGGGAAGTCCTCCTCTAATAGTGAGTTTTACGAAGAACTGTGCATGGCATTAGTTGCACGGGACATGCCCTGGAACAAACTTCAGGTTCCTGAGTTTAAACATTTCTTACAAAAATACTGCAACCACAACGTTCCCGATGAGTCTACCCTCAGGAAGAATTACTTGATTCTTTTTTGTTGGCATTAGAAACAATCAGGCCTGACATAGGCAAATTACCCATTTGGATTTCTGCTGATGAGACAACAGTTTCTGCAGACCGTTTCATCTAATCTAATTGTGGGAAAGTTGGACTCTGAAGCTGCATCTAAACCCTATTTAATTTATTATAAACCTTCAAAGACAACAAATACTTCAACAATCATTAGATTTATAAATGATAGAACAAGATACTATGGCTAGATGGCGTAAAAGAAGAGAGGGTGCTATTGTTGTACACAGATGCACCTCATACATGCTGAAACCGGGGAAATCGCTTACTGTATTTTATCCAAACTTAGTGCATGTTACGTGGGTGGCTCATGCATTACAACGAGTGGTAGAAACAGAGGCAATTTCTCAGAAGTAACTAAACTGATATCAGCAACGAAGGTTTTCTTGCAATGTCCTTATCGTTAACAACTCTACAAGACGCAGCTACCTGACGTACCTCTGCCTCCGGAGACCGTGATAAGAATTTGGGCAACATGGACTGAAGCTGTGATTTTCTATAGTGCACAATTTGAAGCTATGAAGTCAGTGATGAGATTCAGAGTATCTGTGAGTGAATCCTTGTCAGCATTCAACAGTTCTAAAGTGCTCAGTTCAATTTTATACATCGCAGGTCAACTCAGTTGACTTCCCGACAGTACCAAGAAACTACAAACTTCAGGTATGCCTGTACTAGAAGCTGTGGGGATAATGGAAAATGCAGTTCGGAAGGTGAGTGTTATGCCAGGTGAAGTATGTGGTGTGGTTTCCACTAAATTGCAGTCTGTACTGAATAACAACCCTGGATATCAAATCTTGTTATTTTGTCTCGCTTATTTTCTTCTTTTTTCCCTAATTACCCTCCCCTTATGTAGGACTTACATCCCCTAGGACTTACAAGCCAGTGCCTAGGGTCAGACGCCTGTCGGGGAGCAGAGGGACCTATAGACCGGACAGAGTGAAGACCTGGAAGCAGGTAGTCAGCCAAGCACCAGGTATGAGAGTGAGGAAGAGGATGATATGAAATGCAGGCGAAATGGATGATTGGAAGGGTTATACTAGAGTAATTGGTGGAATGAGTGGCGGGGAAACCGGAGAACCCGGAGAAAATCCTCGCAGAAGCCGCTTCGTCCACCACGAATATCACATGCGGATCCCGCCTAGGTGGCAGGCGAGTGGTCTAACTACACAGCCACGGCGCGTCTCATTTATTTAACGGTGAAAATGTAAAACCCCCTGATAATATTGTTCCTTGCACAATTAATTCCTCTGTATAAATATGCACTGTTGACTTCTTGAGGAAGTTAAGCTATCTTTCTCAATTTATAAAAAGATGTCAGACAGAATACTGTGCAGTAAAACAGAACATTTGGAAAAGCATATTATAATTAATTGTGCATACAGTTCTAATGTGACTTAAAAGCTTGTATGGGAGAACTTGTACTCGGTAGTAAAAGTGAACTGGTTAACAACAAACATAGAGGTTTGACTATGCTATCGGTGAGTTTGTTTTGTAGTAAGGAAATACTATTTATGCTTCATTACATATTTACGTATTTCACCAATTCTGATTACATATTTACGCACATATTTCTTAATTTGATATTACATAAAATCCGGGTCCTAGTCATGAAGTTATGTTGAAAGTGATTTAATAAACATCGTTGCAGCCATTTAAAAAAGCTAAGCAATCTTGAAGATTGTTCCATGTAAACGGAAGTTTGAGTTTTTTTTTTTTTTTTTAAATCCAGTAAGTTTAAAGTCGTGTTACATTCCTGGAAAGCGGTGGAACTCCAAGTTTGTATTTATCCGATTTTTGGTTATTGGGTTCACCGTCACGGAAAAAAAAAAAAAAAAGCACACACACACAACACAAAACCGGTTTCTCTAAAAATTTCTACCCTTCAAGGAGTCTTAAAACATACTTTTCCGTTGAAATGTCAGCATCGAATTTTTGGGTGGAGTACATATATATTTCCTCTACTTACTATAATTGCGTAGTAGAGAAACCAATAATGTGAATACATGTTCTATTTTTCAGTTTCTTTATGTGTAGCATACGAAAATTTTATATATGCAGATTGTTTCTAACAAGTTTTGCTATGTAACAAATCTCATGTGAGTAAACATGTGAGAACCAGTTTAATTACTATTATTGGCATACATAAACCGAATAACACTAGTAACTTTATAGTTCCGATGACTCTGTGTAAGATCAAGCACATCGCGTACTCAGCATTACCTGGAAGTTAAATGGGAATTGGACGCATCTTGCTCAAGCGGTAAGACTATCGCCCGATAACCGAAGATCCCATGTTCGAATTCCGAACGTGGCACTGGATGTTTAAAATGTGATTCAACTTTCCAATTCAAACCTATGTCTTCTTGGAATAAGGATACCAAAGAAAATTTACCGCAATATTTTTAATACGCTAGTATTCGAGGTTGTATTCTGTTTTTTTTTTTTTTTTTTTTTTTTTTTTAAGCTTATAGATTTGGACTTCAACATTTCACTGAAACCAGCATCAGCACTCATGGCTTCTTTTACTTTTTACTAACAAAAGAATGATTAATGAAACACAAATAAAACACGGCAATCTGAGCTTTTGCAGCAGCTAGGGTATATTTGCAGTTTCCGTTTAAATGTTTGCAAAGTTTTTCCACTGCAGCATGTTACTCAAATCACAATAAAGTCGTTAGAATAACGTCGGAGGAAATTTCATTACCTTGTTTCACTATAAATATTTGCCCTAGCAGAAACGCAGTGAAAGAAGGATACTTTTGCGTTTAGACCTTGTTTTTATCTGCTTTCTTTTATTAAGTTTTCCCTTCCCTGTGCTTCTGGGTCGAGGACTAAAGAGCAAAATGGGCGCGGAGTCGCGATATAGAAAAAAGGAAGACGAAAGTAAGACTAACAAAGAGAGTAAAGAAAATTGAACGACGCTGGAATTGAAAGGGAGGTTGTTAGAATATGGCGTCAACGAACCGGAAGCGGAAGCTCTTTGAACCGTAGTGATTCCATCAGATACCAGCTGATTGACTTAGCTAGCAAATTGACTGACTGGTTTTGTAGTCTTCATATTATGCTAACTGTAACACGGACCTGAATTCTCCTGCTCTTCTATAAGGGACTGCTAAGAATATTTTTCATATCGTGAAAGAAATTGTTTCAATCGTCTTTAATGAAATGAGAACAAAAAGGAATATCTGGTTTATAGGAGTAGGAAATTGGTTTCTAACCTCTTTGATTATACTTATTAATGTAGGCGTACAAGTTTCCCGAAATTTGTTTTCCTTTAAAATCCCTAAACTGGCTTAACAATGCTTATTATTGCTTAATTTTACATATTTTAATAACGCCTGAGAAACTAAAACGTTATCTAAGTTTAGCTATTTTGGAAGATCATTGCTTTATCTTTGGGTCTTTATTCCACATAGGCTACGCAAACCGCAGCTCTACTCGCGTTATTGTATTACCTACAGAAATTCTACTTTATGTGACTTTCTCTCTCTCACTTTCTACCCTCCTTTCCTTTCCATTCTCTCATCCTGCCTCTTCTGCCGCCTCCTCTTCTTTCTACGCAAATTATGTATCTTGTCACGTTTTGAAAATTTGATAATAACGTTCATTTTTTCCCTGGCGTGTTAATAAAATTAAAACATTAGTAAAAGCCTTCAAAGTACTACACAATTTTGCTCCTCTTTCTTATGCTTTCAGCATGATTGGATATGTAGAGCTTCCTATATTAATTGGTTCATAAAAACGAACAATAAAAACTATTAAGTTAGTTTTTTTTTTGTTAAAGATGCTGCCAATTGCCTGAATCATATCAGCGCCACCGGTATGCCGGAATTTTGTGCTGCAGGGGTTCTCCTACATGGAAGTAAATTATAGACATGTGGCTGAGTTCTTTAAGCACAAACTCTGTGCATTACATTAATGCTATGGTTAATATTTACTCTGTATATTGAAGTTTACGGAAGTATTCACTTTAGCGTTAAGTTCTTGTGCGGTGCGGTTGTGCTTTTAATCCGTGTTCTAAATACCTTTGAAAATGAAAAATTGGACTGACGAATATATCGTCGCCTTTTAGCGAGTTGTACAATGTGAGGTTGGCAAGAGATATTTCTGCTTTGTAGGGCAATGTTCTTCCGCTGTATGTCCGTGACAGACTACAACTGTCAGTGAACCACGTGACGCCGCTCATCTACAGTTTTACCTACAAAACATTAATAACTCTAAGAATAAGAACAGCATGCATCTGCTTCCGCGGATTTCATACTTCGGGCGTTGTAAACAAATACGTCACCAACGTGTTGAAGGACAGGTAGCTCATAACACCACTCTTCAGTCACAACACAGCTGCCTGTCGATCACATGACGCCGCTATTCTACAGGATAACCCATTTGTTTTTCATGTAAAATTTTACTCAATTAAAATTAAAATAATGAAAATAAGACTTTCAGAGGTTTCTATAAAGTTTAACATCCTTAAAGAGTCGACTAATTGGCGGCATTATGAGTACGAGGATATTAATTTTGGTAGTATAGCAGAAAAAAATTTAATAGCCACCTGGTCAACACAACATCCAATGCCTTACGTTTTTGTATAGTTAAAGAAGCTGTGAAATCACGCTTAAGCATGAGTGGTCCCCCTATATCAGCTGCCATTACATTTTCGTCTGCCATAATTTACATTTTTTTATTGTAAAAGTTTATTTCTGCACCGATAGAGTAAAGGAAGTGTGGTTGGAAGGAATCTGCAAAAGGTGGCGCTTGTTGAAAAAACAGAAGTGATTGCAATACAATATTGGGACACACATTTTATTTCAATGGTAAATATCTTAATTTTATAGAAATGTACCTCAGGAAAATTCAGTGCAATGCCCTGTGGTAATATTTTGTCTGTGTATTCATATAGTGGAGTTGCTGGGGCGCATGCGCGTTGTAATAGTACCGTTCTTAAAACGTTCATTGTGCCCAAATTCAGTTTCTTCCCCTAAAAGCATTCCAAAACTCCATTAGGATATTATTGCTGTGGTTTATCACATATTAAAATATGCTTAAGAAATCGATTATTATGTGATAAAGACATCAGTATACTTTTTAAAAACGCGCCGGAAGCTGGTTTACCAAAACAACGTAACTCACTGCCCAGTAGGCTCTACAGCTTAGACCTTTTAAAGCGCACTAACATCACCATATAACCCATCAAATAGGCGCAAGGTAAAAAATCTGCTGTCGATATATACAAAATGGTAAAATGGATAAAAAGCACAAAATACAGGTTTGGATACCAAACAAAATTACAAATCACTTAGGCATTTCAACAAAAGTAAAAAGTATTATTCCCATTGTGACACTGTATCAAGAATAATTAATAAAAGTAGCAAGTCATACTAATGAATCCTTTTAAGCCATTTCAGCTGATAAATTGACAGCACCACATACTTCATTTTCCATGACTAAAAATCAGAAAATCCTGAAATTGTGCTTTTAATCAATGCACCATTAAAAGTAAATTGTTCCTGAAGAATGTTTCTACTGAGTTCTCATTTTAGCTTATCTTAATTTTGAGGTTAACGTTCTTCTCATTCCCATTGTGGTAGCATTGATTAGCATTCAATAAGACAATCGGTTATTCATTTAGTATGCCTGACGGCTAAGCAATGGTGATTTTATTTTAAACACAGGTAAGAAAGCACTTATAAGCTGCAATAAGCGGTTCCTATTTGGCCCAACAGCAATACCGCGATTTCCGAGTTTCCTTACAGATGGCATTTAATGCGTTTTCCAAATGCACAAACAAAATCTGCCAACATAAGGCTAACAATCACCGCCAATGATTTGTCAAATGTCATACCAACGGATGAGAGTAAACAGAGCTACATCCTTAACATGCTTATGATTCACTATTTATGTAAGTTTAGGTTTCTTATTCTCAGGAAGTTAGGTTCGGTTTAGCTTTATTTTAATATAAACTTAGTTCACCTAGCAAGTTCCGGTTTTAACTTCACGGACGGTTATAGCATTTAATATCTCAAAAAGAAAAGTGAGAAAAATGTTTTCCATATAAACTTAGGTTAATAAGCAACCATTGGCTATACAAAAGAATGCGAGAAAAGCGAGGTTGGATCCCTGATTCCTGGAGGTTAGGTTCTGTTGGGCTTTTTCTTTCTTTTTAAATATAAGCTTAGATGAATTAGTAACCATTGGTTATAACAAAGCACACGGGCGAAACGATCTTGCATTCTTGATATCGCTATAATGCAATGCCTCATGAAAAGAACATAAAGGAATTAAAACATCACTAATGTCGTGGATTTCACTTTCTCATTTGGGTTGGCAGTCTCCATTGCGCATGATCAGTACTGGGAAGATGCCTCTGTTTGTTGCTCTTACGCGATGTTTTCCTAGAAAACGTTCTAAAAGGGGTGAAGAGACAGCATCAATTTAAAACAAAGCCCGTCAGCTAATTATATAATTTCATTCCTATTTAGGAGTTTCGTCAGGCACTCGCGAATCCCTCTATAAATTTGTAGTTCCTATGGGATTACCTGTGACTGTGTAATAAGGGCTTATGTCAGAAAGTATTGTGGTTAGTACAGTATCATTTTTATTACTACCACTATTATTAACTAATTTATTTATGTACTTATTAATGCATATTTTTCCATCCTGAAATCGGGTGAGAAGTTCTAATTTTCAGTTAGGCTACCACGGTATTCCATTGCTATATATCCATTACACTGAAGTGGTTGTTAGATCTTTAACGAAAGGAAATCTGTATTTTGCATTTCCTCCATGAGAGGTCACGTAGTTCAGGGAGGTATTTGAAATAAAAACAGTAATAAAAATAGAATGCATAATTGTGCATTGTTTGTTTTCATATTATAGGCATTGGTCAATATAAAGCATTCTGAAAGCTAATACTTAGCTAGATTTGCGACTATTAAAGCTTACATCAGTTATGCTTTCAGTAAGACAGATTTGATTAGTATGACTACATTTCTGACTTGAACTCAAAGTAAACCGTCATAGAACTACATACATATTTTTAAAATACACAAAGCTGCAAATTATGCTTTTTGAACAGCACTACTGTCGAATCCCTGAGCTTTGTTCTCAGTTATACAGATAAGGTTAGTTAGGCGCTGGTCTATTACTCGCAGGATCGCGAGTTTGAACCTGGGACAGAGCGATGGTTTTTAAGTGTGCTTAAAAGCGGCAGCCCCATTTCGGTAGATTTACTGGCATGTAAAAGAAATCCCGCAGAACAAGATTACGCACACCTGTGGCGCTGATATGATCCTAGCGATTGACAGCATTGTTAAAATAATTTTTAAAGTGAGGTTAGAGATACGGGGGGCATAATTGATAGTTTAATTTTTGACATTAATGTTGCAAATGTCTCTCATTAAGGAGACTATTGTTGGTTAGGGCTGCAGTAAAATTACCCAACAATGATCTTAACAAGTTCCTTCGGCTAGATTCTTATATAACAAATATACTCATAAATTGTGATAAATTGATAATAGTCGTTAATTACCACAAAACGCGAGCTTTATGTGAATAACGCTAGATTTAAATGCATTTCTTCCGTATGTTGTGAATCATGATGTAACCAATATCACATATCGCAAGCTCATGAGAAAGATTGGCAGAAATTAATAAATAAATTCATACAACTCTTCAATAAGCCACAAATTAAGCACAAATAAATAAAATATGCAAACTCACGTTTTTCTTTCTGTGAAGAAATTCGCCGTTGAACTACCGCCATCATGTTATGTGAAACCAAATGTTTTAGACTGTTGTTGACATTAGCGGAAGCGGAAATAATGTACGATCGCAAATAGATGAAATCACTATTGTTGTATGTTTGCAACACGTGTTTTGTAATCAGAAATTTGTTTAAGTACCATAAACTGAATTCTGTAGCTGGCGCTTGCAGTTAAACGCGCCATGACTGAAATAATAACATTGGGTGAAAATTAATCTGCAATGAACGCACACTTTTACGTGTTGTCACTTTTAAAATTTCATGCTGGAGTAACTTAAGCTTTGTTTATGCACATACAACTTACGCTTTGAACCAAGTGATCAGCTTAGTAAACTTAGTAATCTTTTCATCCAGAGAAATGATTAGAAAAGGTTTCATACCCCACGGGAGAAAATAATTACAATAAAAGCTAGTAATATTAATAATGGCAAAGAATTAATTCTGGAGTACATATTACTATTTCGGAGTTCTGTAACCCTCCACCGTTACCTTTTATGAGGTTATCTTTTATAGCAGAATCATGTAAACCATGTTTAGGAGATTGTTCATGCGTAGATGGAGTGCCAACCTAAGAATGGGAGCGAAACCCGCTAGTTTAGCGAGAGTTTAGCTGCTGCATCTTCTTCCCTTTCGAGAAGATCTGAAAGCCATTTGTTTAATGGAGAAGTAAATTTGACCAAGCAGTGGAGGCTGTAAAAATACGGTATACAGCGTTACCAGAAAGTATCTAGGTGAGGAAAATTTAGGGCGGCGTTGTGGACAGGCGGTTAGACCTGCGTTCGATCCCGGACCCGCATGTGGTATTCATGGTGGACGAAGCGGCGTCTGGGCAAGTTTTCTCCGGGTTCTCCGGTTTCACCTGCCACTCATTCCACCAACTGTTACACATTTCTATTCATCCATTTTGCATGCATTTCGTATCACCCTCTTCCTCATTCTGATACTGATGCTTGGCAACCACCCGCTTCCACAAATTCACTCTGTCCGGTCCATAGGTTCGCCTGCTCCGATAGGCATCTAACCCTAGGCACAGGTTGTAAGTCCTAGGGGGATGTCAGTGGAGGGTAATCAATACAGAAGAAGACAATTTAATATTATAAAAGGTGTAATAAAAGAGAAATATAAGAGTGTTACAGCTCAAATGTTACATGTGTTATGCCTAATAAATAAGCGTTGTAAACAGCTCTGCTTCTTTTTCTTTTTCGATTGCCGTTCATATAAACGTAAATGCTCGCGCGCTTTGGTGCAACCACCGGGTGAAAATAGCAAATGACTTGAGATAGTTTTAGGTGAACAACATGACTGATCCTCCAGGTTGTCTAATCACTTGAAAGATAAGCTAATAAGACAGCTGAATTCCAGACTAATTCAGGTGTGCAATATGATTGATCCTCCGGATTATTTAGTCACATGAAAAATAAGTTAATACGACACATGAGTTTGAGACTGATTCAGATGAACAACATTCCTGATCCTCCAGATTGCTTTGAAAGATAAGCTGATAGAACTTAGATGAGTTTTAGAGTAATTCAGGTAAACGACATGACTGATCTTCCAGGTTGTCTGGTCACTTGAAAGGTAAGCTAATAGGACCTCTGTTGCGGGAAGGAAACTTGTGGCTGCTGAAGCATCAAGTTGCTCCCCAAAACACTTGCCGGTCGGAATGCGGCAACAATCTGTACGTGAGACTTGTTGCGCTCGCCCGCTTTAGTTTAATACGGCAGGCACCCCCGCCTGGCTGTATTGTATATTGGATTCCAGGCGTAGGGAGGAAGGGCGCCTCTCCCCTTCAGGCAAAAGTCGATTGCTACACCCGTTGAGGAGTCAACTTCTTTTCCCTCCCGAAAGGGATGAAGTTTGTAGCGAGCGAGTCCCATTCTCATTAATTACGCGACTTGGAACTGTATGCAGCGTTCAGCTTGGTCAGCATTTGCGTAGCCGATCCCCTCTGTGTTGAAAATGTACGCGATTTAAAGGGAAATAGCAAATGGTATAGCTTATGTAGTGGAGTACACAATACTGGAAATAGCATCTTTAACCTAAATCCTGAGCTGTAAAACTGTATTCTCGACGTAAATAGAACTTTTATCTTGGCACGGGGCTCTCTTCTCTAGAACTAGTTCATCCTCTGGGAGAAACGAGGAAAGAAAGAGAGCAAGTGTGCTGTTAAAATAAATCACGACTTTCTGAAACTGAAATGTTAATCGGAGGGACGCATTTTTCAAATACGAAGAAACATTTATTTATATTTTTTATTTTCGTTGCCCTCTAGGTACCTAAAGTAGAGAGGAATTTCATTGGACCCAAAGACTGGACATTTAGATTTCTCCAGAAATAATACTTTTACGTCAACACTGAAAATCGCACACTAGAAAACCAAGATTTCAAGGTATCAACACGATAAACGAAAAGTGAGGCCTCTGAAGTGCTCTTCATTCCGGATGAATCTTAGATAATTTATAATCTATAAAAGATAGACAAATATTTACCATATCAAACACTTACAGGTGTAATACTACTATTTGCAACATTTTCTTTGTTGTACTTTTAGAGTTTTCCAAGTTGAAGCACGTCTTCTAATGGAAGCAGTATGAGCGATTTCACATAGTGGGGTCTCTAGACTGAAGATGCCGACTAAAGATGGTGGATTGCTGCTAGCTTCCGATGAATCGCTCTGCCATTATCTTCAGGGAATGACTGTCAAACAGAGGGGAGAGGTAGGTAAATATAGTAAAGGGCCAAAACCTTGGAGCCACCCTCTTCACTCGGTGCTTCCCATGAGAACGAGTTCTATAGAATGTTTATGTTGGGAAATTCTGAAGTTTATAAGACGCAATTCTTTTTCTTCTTGCTTCTTTTCTCTGTTTTAGCTCATTAACAATAAAATATGTCTCATAACATAAACCGCTGGATCTCGTTTCCAAATTGTGTATGTTACCAAGTCCTTGTTAGCTGTGTTGTTTAACCCCAAGTGAAGAGAAGTAATATTATTTAAATGGCTAATGCGTATGCAAGAGACACATGAGAGTTATTAATTATTGGGTGAGGAAATAGTGATAGATTTTTCCCCCATTTTCGGGGGGTAGAACAATTTGTCAACAATATGTCTGTATGACGTTTAAGTTCATATGCAGATATGATTTTGAAGAAAAATTCATCCCAAATATGTTTGAAATAAGCACAAAATAAGGGTAGTTATACCAGAAATCAAGGACACACTGGTCAGTACGGCAATGAAAGGGCAGATTTCCTCGCGAAAATAGATTCAAAGTCTCAAAGCATAATAGTATATGATAGAATACCTCTTTCATTTGGCAAACAAGGCTACACAAATATCTGGAATGCAAAAGGCTACCACACAAAACTCATTTTTTCGAACGTCCATACCAGGCAATAAACAGTCCTAAACTCCTCGTACTCACACAATTGCTTACAAAGCATGGAAAGTTCCAACAATATCTACACAGAGTTGGAAAAGCAACCTCACCGATGTGCCCGTGCTTAGACGACAACCAAACAGCCTATTACTCCACTGCAAACTGCAAGCCAATGAAATGTTTAAGATATTAGATTAAAACTATTTTCATAAGCATGTGTATGAGAATAAATATCCTGCGATATACCCACAGGGCGAAATGCAGGTTGTAAAAGGAACTAAACCAAATAAAAAAAGAAATTACTCTTGTAAGAATAAAATTCGTGCGGAGCAATGAGCAAAGCAGGAATTAGATGTCATATATTGTTAATCCTTAGCCACGGTAAGGGATATAATTGCATTAATTATGTTTAAAAGAGAGGGAGGTTACAAGGAAAACAAGAGAGAGAGAGATGCGAAGGAAGACAAAATATTACGCATGAGACACGAAATGTTGGAACTAAAAACGGCAACGTTCAGCACACACCTTATAACTCAACAAAACATATTTACCAGTTCGCTGCACTAAGTCCTATAGCGGGAAAACTTAAAGTTTCAGATTACATAAAACGAAGTTCTTGATCTTCTTTGCCTTTCCGGTGTTTGTAATATAACTTTGGTAATTATCGTCAAGTTTCAGCTTGCATAATTCGCTACCTACACAAGCCTGAACTGTTATTCCAGAGACTTCCAGAAACATTTGCATAAACCAAAGGGGCTGTAGAACAATCCCGTAAGAGCAGCATAGGTACAAGGCGTTGTTTTCGCAAAATCAGGAAGAGAAAACCTGGTTCTTTACCAAAAAACAACTGAACCTAAAGCCTAACCTTGCATAATAATTATAGGTAGACTTCTGCACATCTATTTAAATGATTCAATGATCATTTCCCATCATTATGGCTCGGATTTTTAGGTGCCAAAGTCTTGCGTAATATTCATTCTTTCAATTTACTTAGTTGATCCTCTTGAACCTTCTGGTGTCGAGGCAATATTTATTTCTTATGTGTTGTGAATGTCAAAAAAATGCACCAAAACAAAGAAAACATGTTTTGACATCTGAATGGCTGAGGAAATATAAATGCATGTGGCAGTTACCAGCCATTATTCTTGGAAGGAATTTAAAAAAAGATAGCTCCACGGCACAAAGTAAGTCTAGCATAAGTAGAATGTCACATTCATATCAGAAGTTTCTTCATGTTGCTCATCCAACAAATTTCAAACTTTAAATATTATGTTAAATCCACTATTTTCGAACACATTGTATTTTCTTTTAAGTTGCAGTCCGAACTCAAAACTGTCGATTTATTAATTACCACACCAAAACATAACTAGCAGGTTGCATAAAGTCTGCGGATTCAGAAATGATAATTGACCTTAGTTTAATGCCAAGTATCAGCGTATAGACTAGCTGTCTGTGAAGCTATAACAGATGCTTAATCAAGCACACGGCAGTGGAGGAATTCCCCATCCTTACCTGGAGTGGAGTGTGGAGTTTAAGGGCCCGTCGACAGCTGGGTCATTTGCCCCCCCCCCCCCCCCCCCAATCCTTACCTAGCGAGCTCATGTAGCTTGAGAGAGCAGGATGTTTACATAGGTGTTTTCTTCCAGCTGAAGGGATGCTATTGCTGATATAGTTGTTCTTCTAATAATGAATAACATATTGCGACATCTGGACTTGTAATTGAGCATTAATGAAGTTTGCTGGTGACTTATTAAAACTAATTCTACTTTTATGTTACTTAATGTCAATAAGTGAAATTTATTTTAAAAAAGTATCTTGTATGCGATTTTTGTGTAATTTATGTGAATATCATTTTTTTTTTTTTTTTTTGAAGGTGATAGGAAAGATGCCACACAGTAGTTGGTGAGATATTTTGCCACGTGTCGCAACTCCCTGCGCCAAATTTGGCGTGTAGTTGCTGATTCCGAAGTCCAATATATGCACATCGATCTTCTTTGATGAATACAAAGTGGTATGAGTTTCGTTTTATGATATGCTGCGTAGGTTTTTAAACCCTCGAAACAGTGCTTTTACAGAAGGGTGGAGCCGTCTGTTTCATTTCTCAGGGATTGTTCATGTGTACCTGAATGCCACAATTACACTTCACTGGTTTAATGGGGGAACACCACTCATTTGGGCCCCAGGATTTCCGTATCTCACACCCCCTACACATTTTTGCTTGTGGATGCACTCATTCGCAGTTTTAGGGATCAAGATCTGCTTCAGTGATCAGCAGAGGCATCCAATATGTGATGCTCGGCGTTACATTTGCAGATGTTATACAAAATGGAGCATTGTTGAGAGGCTGTTATGTGAAATTTCAGAGAGAACTGTGATCGGTGACGCCTAGTGTCTTCATCAATGATTAAAAAGCTTTTTACGACACAGTTTTTAAGATATTACTCTATTCCACCGGATTATCACCTCTTGGTCTTGGTAGTATAGCTTTGATTCTATCATCTCCTCTTCTTTTTACGTTTGTTACATCTGAAGTATCCATATGCAGCAAAAAACAATTAGTCGGCCATTCGAAAATGGCAGACAAAAGATTTGACGAATATTCTAGTGTGGATATTGATATTTTAATAGAAGAGGCGAATTCCAATAACTGTAATTTTAAATATAGCATATCTATCTTTAATGATGGACTATTAACGTACATTCCTTTATTTATATTCATCCAATGTTTAGTTCCTCATTTTCTTGGATTAAATCCTAAAATTATTGTTGTTTTCACAGCCTACTGGATTAGTTGCAGTGCCAACTGTGAAAACAAATGTTCATTAAAATGTTCGAATGTTATTGTAATTTACTTTTTAAATCACTATTAATATTTTAAATCAGTATTAAATAAATGAAGTATTAATCATTCTAAACAAATACTCCAAACAAATACCACTCGAGCTTCGCGCTCACAAGATTATCGTCATATGAAAATCCTTCTCGTGGTATAAAATTATCCGGATAACGCACCCTAAGATTCGAACTCACGAACTCTTGAATGTGAAGCACGTACGCTACAGAGGCGAGCAATAGCTTATTCTTCTATGTTAATCTGTACAAAAGTTTGCACATTTCATTATATAACCATTATGCATATAAGGGGAAGAAATAAAATTACAAATTCAAAGAGGGAATATATTGTATAAATTGTATGTGAAATTTAAATATAATACACAATTCATTCATTTATTTAAGAGGGACAGAGTAAACTGAACTGAGATGTAGAAAGCGTCTAAGAACTTTAAAAAAAGTCTTACAGTCACATTAGTTTCTTTATTGTTTCTTCTACAAACTATTTTTAATAAAGCTTATTCGCTTTAACCGAGAGAAGCGCTTACAGAAATGTTATATTACAGGTTTCGCTGTGCAAGAGGCTCATGTTATAGTAAAATCGTGTGTCGGCATGTCATGGGTTTAAAATGTTGGACTTTGTGTGACCACAACAGGAAGAAAAATACAAAATAGCGACTTATGTAAGTAGCGTGTAAAAAAAATTAGAAAATTAACTCCAGAATAAATATCCTGGAAACATACAATTCATATAATATTCTATGATTGAAGCGAATTACATTCACCAGTGTTCTCTACTCACTTTTCTTTTATGTAACAGAATCGCCCTTATTTCTCTATTCCCTCTTCTACATGTAAGTAATACTATTTTCTATATGTTTGAAATTAAGATGCCAAATCTTTCATTCACACAGATTTCTCTTGTTTTTCTTCCTGCAGTATTTGGTGTTGTTCAACAGTGCTTTTGCATAATTCTTCCCTGTGTTTTATTTATTTTGTTTATTTTGTGTTCTTTATAGTATCCCTTTGTTTAAGGGTATTAAATAATCTTTCTTAAAAGTCTCCAAAGAAACACACGGCTACTGGGCAAGGGCACCTAGGTCTAAAAATTGTCAAACCATGGGCAACGCCGGGTATTTAAGGTAGTAACGTATTCTTTTAAACACTTTAAGCTGTACCTACCTTTAAAGTTATCACTTATTCTCCGAAACAAGAACCCACTTCATTCTCCTGAGACAAATGATCTCTAAAAATAAATTCATACCATAATTCCCAAATCAGTGGGCACAAACAGAAGTGTCTGAGCCGAAAGGAAAGAGACATAATGTATTGCGAGTTTGCTGTGAGGAACTATAGAGAGTGTAGAATGCTCTTCAAAATAACATTAACAAGTGCAACTGAATGACACAAAATAATTATACTACTGGAATAACAATCATAGATTATAAAGCCACAGAGCACATGCAAATTACACATCAACGCAAACATGGCGCTCATTTTCAGCGTCGTGCCCTAATATGGCCGTCACCAGTTGAGAAATCAAGCGGGCCACGACCAAGCACATCAGTCATCTCTGTGTGAGTTTCCTTGCTAAAACCTCTGTTTGATTACCCTAGCGTGTCGTTTTTGCGCCTTGAACAGGCGAGCAAGTTTCTGACGACCTCGGCAAACCCATTACTGTCGCCCTCATTCAGATTAAGTAACTATTCCACAACATCAATTTCCGTGCTGCTGTCACGTGTCCTTAATCGGTTTTCTATTGCTAGCAACAGCATCTTTTGGCATCTGCGAGCGGTATCGAACAAGGTTGCATTAGTTCCGCTGTCAGATAAACTACTGAACAGAAACTTTGCACTCTGCGGTCAGTTCCAGACGCTAACTCCATACACTAAGCGACATACCACACAAAGAAACAAGCTAATCAACTTACTCTGCAGGATACGACAATGCGCCAAATGCTAGGCAGTAACTTCGTCATCTGTGTCATCATCATTTTAGAATTTCTTTCTCTTGCATAATAGGGAAAAGTGGTATCACATTCCACTCAGAAACTTCTATCAAGATTTCACTGAAAATACATGTTTTGAGACCCTCTGAATAAAAAATTATATTATTAGAAAAGAAACTCCTGTACTTTTGTCTGTATCTGTTAACACCACATCTGAAAATGGATAAGTCGGGCAATGACACGCTTGGTATATTTCCGAGATGCAACAAGAGTATTTAAAAAATTACCCCTTATATGAAACATTTTTCATAAATTTTGCTTTTCTCAAAAATAGCTCTGACAGTTTTAATTAAAATAAGGACAAATAAAATGCATATCTTGAATTTTCTGGCAGTAGTCTGTAAAAGTCATTTTTATTTGGAAGGATTTTTGTATAAATTGTACAACCAGTAAGCTTAAAGTGATAAAAACACAGATACTATACAAATATGTAGATGTCTTTCAGCCACACAATTTATTACAAATACCTTTTTTGTTGCACACACTATTTCTGAAATATCTGTTCTGAATGTTTCGGCTTCTTTTTTTAAAGTCCTGCCAAGATTTAGTTGTTTCCCGCAGTTGCATATGATTATTGAGTTTTAGGCGTCCAGTTCTTAAACATTTGACTACGGCTATTCTCATCGTATCTATAAGAAAATGAACAATGTAACTGTTTTTGTAAGGTTAATTTCAATTAAAGTGAACAAGATAGAAAAAATAAACTTTCAAAGAATAGTTTGTATACAACGACTCAAGACAGCTTGCGGACGGGAACTTTGCACTTCAACCGAAAGGCGCTCTGTTGTGTCTATGACGCTGACGGGGTACCCCCCGGGAGGATTGATGAGGCGAATGGATTCTAAGGGTGGCTGGAACGTTGCCAGCAGAGGGCAGGGTCCTTACATTTTCCCAGTTAGAAGTACTCTCAGCGAAGACTGGTGCAGTCCGGTTCCTCTCCCATCACTTCGAGTTCGTACTCCCAAGGGGGGCACGGGGCTAGGGAACCAGCTCCCTTTCGGGCTTGTACCATCCCCTAGGGAGGGGGACCGGGAAACTAGTAGACACTCTACAGGTGGTGGAAATGATAATTCAGAAATTAAACGTTGCAGACTTCCTAGGCAATTCCAGTTGTGACGATTCAGAAAATCTGGAAAGAACCTCAGTCAGAAAGGACAACCCTGCAGCGTAATTCACATGTCCGTGTTTTAGCGACCCCACTATCCGTGTCAATAATCCCAATGCTCCAAGTGTAATTTACATAGAAATGTTTCGTCACTTATTTTCCCGAAGACAACGCTATTTTAATTAAAGTGCCATATGTATTCTAATAAAAAGTATGATGTAAAATTTCTGCAAATGGCCTATCATTCTGATTGGGTGTTATGTGTCAATAAAAATTATCTGAAACGTTTTCGTTCCAGTTTTATTATGATAACATACCTTCACAATAATACCCATTACTTATGTAATGTATTGCATTTTGTTTGTAAAATAGTATAAACAAATGCAACTCGTGGTAACCTGAGTTGCGTACGTGCAATTATTACTATGGAAGAGAAACAGTTTGTTCCGCCGTTGTAATACGCATGTGTAGACTGTCAACCGAGTGGAAAACACTCCGCGGTCTAGAGATTTGCATACTCATTGTTGTGCGTGCTTGTTTGTTTTCTGGCCTGCTTAGAATTCCTCGTGTGACTCCCAAGTTAGTGCGTGCGTGTGGATTTGCTCTCATTAGGCGCGCAAAGGGCTGACAAATACATGACCCTCTAAACCTGTAGCATGCGTCTGGAGAGGCTCGCACCGCTGGTCGAGAGAGATGTCCTTCACTCTTGCTTTCCTCTCTGAGGAGTCACGCTGGGCTAAAATTAAGATACAGCATAAGTTTTACATGTAGGGATGCGGGCACAGTCCATTAACAAATACCATAACCACATAACCTAACTTATGGTGCCTGACAGGAATGCAGCCAGTCAGTACGTCAGTAAACAATTCAAGGGCTGATTCTAAAAAACAAACTAGTCCTCGGACTTTTCTGCTATTTACAGAAAATAACGGTAGGTAAGTTACTGTGCTTACACCACTCACACTAAAATAACCTTGACGTCTTTCTTTCAAGGTTGCAAGTCATTATTTCAGTAACTTTCGACAACGGAGGATAATAACTCTGGTGTGTGGCCAAAAAGGCAACAGAAAGGAAGAAAGTTGAATGCATTATAAGAGGTGCAAAAATATGAAGTGAAGAACATGTGAACCTTTTGGAAAACTTTTTGCAAGCTGAATAATTAACCAGCGGTGAGCATACTTTGGATCTTGGGAGAGAGGCATTATGAGAAGCAAAAGATCACTTGATTTTCCTCAGCTGCATGAGTCGCCAGCTGGATTGCAACCTGCCTAGGAGCAATGCACTCAAACACAGATCAACCTACGGAGGAAGATGACAGTTCTAATGGTTATGAGGATGATTAATTACAAGAATCTCAAACTTAAAATAATAACTTGTATTTTTCAGTAATAACAATTATTCACATTTGAGGATTAAATATTATTTTGTTGTTTCATTTTATTAAAATTTCTGCAAAAACCAGACCACTCGAAGCAGTTTTTTTTTTCATGTTTTCTCAACTATCCCTCTAAAATATTAGAGTTAAGCTCTGCTAATGGGCAAATAGTATAAAACGAATATTTACTTGTTTCATTCAATACAAATGAAGCCACTGTTTTTTTTTTAAGTTTCTGAAAATGTGTATTTTGGACTTGTCTGGTTCTTGGAATCCACTCTTCAATTCTAAGTATATGGAATTATACCTGAGGTGGTACTCGTGCTTCCACTTGCGTTTACGGCAATAGTGCCAACTTTACATTGCGTAGTCACACTAGATTAAAGCAAATAAGTCGCTCAAATTGGTGAAACTTAAATCTGATCCAGTTCATGCAATATGTTTAGCTTATAAAACCGACACACTCTCGTCAGTGTGACGTTACTATATATCCAAGTTTCTTCCGTATACTCCCACGTTCTTGCAAATGTTTTATTTTAATTAGATAACCGTGCCTCCAAGTCGCGACGTGAGGATGTTCTTTTAAGTACATTTTTTTCGTTTTCACATTTCTTTCATTTAAAGACCAGCTCTGAAATTACTTTCCAAAGCGAAATTCGTCCACACGAAAAATGTATATTTTGTTGAACAGCAGGCAGCAATTTATTTATAGTCTGACCACGCTTTTCAACAACGTAAGTTATTAATTCTGTGAATAACAGACCTATCAAACTCACTATAGTGTGTACAGGGCTTGTTTTCCGATATTTCCTTGGGGTTGTTAAGACACTCTTTTCACCAGTTGCACTTAAGTAGCGGATTAATTCTCAAAGCCAGCGCCAGTTCCCACACCACGGCACAAAGGGCCAAGCTGTACCAACGGACCTGTTGAGTTTACATCCACAAGAAATTTGACCGAACGAAACCAGTACGTGAAGACGATATGGTGAGCCAGTGACCCGCACGTTGTAACTTCTCATATCCTCAAGATATTGCTTGGGCACCTTGTGGTGTTTATGGTCAAAATCTCCAATCCCAAGGACGGCCTCGAGCACAGGCGCATCCAGTGCTCCAACCCAGTGTAACTCTGTTAATACCACCTAAATAAGTCAGCATATCACCTAAGATTTATTACGGTCCTGTGACGCCTTCGAGGATTCGTAACAAGGTATGTGGAGGGAAAGGTATATTTTGGTGTGGACCCGTAGTTCAGTCGGTAGAGCACCTGCCTGTTGTGCGAGAGGTCCCGGTTCGATTGCCAACTAAGGATAAGGATATTTCTCAAGTTAAGATTATTCCCTATGTTTACCTATGAATGACGGTGTGAATATGTGTGATTTAATGTACAAAATTAAAGAAAAAGTATTGTAGATGAGTTAACACCATTGCCGCCGATATGATCGTTGGAGTTAAATATGGGATAAAAATCTAACATTAAAAAGAAAAAGTAAGGTAGACTTTTGTCTTATAATCATACAGATACGAAGCAATATGCTTATATAAGCTAGAAACGACAACCAAGCAACAGAGATCTGGTGGGGCGGGGGACATAGAGGTAAACAAAAAGGTGGATAAAATGTATAGAACTTTTGTAAAGAGCTACTAGGAACCAAGATTAGCGCCAAGGCAAACAGCCTTAGTAGAAGTAGGAAAGGCAAGAAGGAAAGGCATTGAAAGAATAATAAAAACTTTGCTTTATTGCTTTAACAAATAATAAATAGAAATTCTGAAATTGCACATAAAGCAGCAAAAAGGTCTAGACAGCAAAAATAGTTGGTAAGCAGGGATAGGAAGAATGACGAAGAAAATATAAATGTGGGATATATGGAAGCTAGAACAAAGGAACGCAGACGATATGGCTAAATTGGTAAAAACCAGAATAGAAGAAATACAAAGGCAGGAAATTTGGGGAATATTAGAAAATAAGAAGTCGTTAAAATTTTATAAACAAGTAAGAACTTTGGGACGACAACTCTATGTATTGTAGATTACTGAAGAAAGAGAAGAATTATGTAGCTTGAATGAGAGTGGGTTAAAAGGTTGCCAAAAAGGAATATGCAGATTGTGTAGTGAGAGTGACATTATGTGACAGCATGTAATGAATTAGTATTGTGGAGAGAAAAGCTCTGGAAGCAAAAATGGGAAATGCTAGAGAGGAACAAAGTAGAATAAAAATATGTTAATAGGAAAAGAAGGGAAGATCAGAGGTATAGGCAGGTTTATGCAGAAAGGAAAAGAGAAAAATGTGATGTGTTGCACTCACATGACCTTCTCTACTCTTGTACTAACCATTCTTACAAACACATTCCTATATCTCCTTCATGTTACTTGAGATAAACATTTGCATCTTAATTGCTTATTTCCTTGTAGGTGCAGGGGGAATATGCGAATACAGTAGTCCTTGAGGGATAGTTAAATCTTTTAAAGCTTTCAAATTTCGTTCTCTTTACACGGTTAACATATGAAAAATTGAATAACGATGTGTAAGTTCTCCAAGAGTGACACAAATAAAAACGAATATCTCCGAAAGGGTTCACTCTATAAACATTTATTTATACATAAATTGTGTATTTTAGCAAGATCTACACTTTTTGAGTACTAAGATTTAGTCTATCTCTAACGGTTTACTAGTTATGCAAAAGTCGTCCAGAGTAAATACTACAGGGACTATAGCCAGAAAATTCAAGGTATACATCTCATTTGTCATAAAAATATCTCAAACATATGACATTTTAATCAAACTCGTTAGCCAATTTCAAGAAAATCAAAATTTTCGAAAAATATTCCATGTAAAGGTTAGTTTAGTTTGGAGGAAATTTCTTCAAAATGTCCTTGTCGCATTCTTAAAAGGCAAACTTAAATACCAACTTTGGTTTTTAACCTACTTTTCGTTTTTGAGTTATGCTGTCCACAGACTGACATACAGACTGACACAGACGCACGCACGCACAAACACACACAAACACACACACACGCACCTTTTTCTAAAAATTCCCTTTTTTATTCAGGGGGCCTCAAAACATGTACTTTTGGTGAAAACTTGACATCGAGTGTTTGGGTGGAATACAATAGTTCCTCTATTATTCTACACGTAGTAGAGAAAGTAAATCTTTACTGGGTATTTCATAGAAATACTGACTATATACCTATAGAAACCTAATTTTGCAATCATTCATTTAAATTAGAGGGACATAGTTTCTCCTTTTCTTTTATCAAAGTTTCGGTTTTAAATCCATGTATAGTTTATATTTTCCTTGTTAGGTTACAAAGTCTGTCTATAGTCATTGTAATTATTTCTTTTATTGTAATAGTATTAAGTGTTATAATTCATAATTACAAACCTTGCAGACAGCTGAAGTTTTAGATGATATTGGTAGAAGGGTTTATGTAGAAACCAGCCTAATATGGACGGAAATCGGTTGTTCCTTTGAGAAACGAATCAAAGGGGCTGGCAAACATTGAATATACATTTTAAAGGCTACATAGATACATCGAAAGTAATTTTTGCTACCCTTTTACTACCCTTCTTTCCTATTAATTAATGAGTTAGATTAAAGCTTGAGCCTATCCCTCCTGCGCCCTTCTTCCAATGGCTGCTCGAATTTCACAAGCCTCAACGCTTTCCGTTACTTTTTTTTCGCTGCTCTTTGCTGTCATTCAAGCTCGTGAACATCGTTGTGTTATTAAAGTCTAATTTGACTGGACTAATGAGTAGAGCAACATGTCGCTCAAGCAGTGCCTCCTCCCTGCCTCTGTATACAAATTTTGATGCGGTAGGATGAAGTGGTGAAACGACAGTCTCTGCCAAAAGCTGGTAAATTCTCGCTGCCACAGGTTGTCAAGGATTCCTTCCTCATTAAACAAGTAGACCGCAGTAGCATTAGAAACTTTAATTATAACATGGAATGTTTACGAAGTAAGCACTTCTCTAAGCACTTTAGTTTAGTTCCCGAAATCTTGCTACCCTCTGGTTCAAACCCAGTGAAGGGTGATGCATTTTTACGGGCTCCCTTTGGAAGATAGGTAAAGTCGGTGGTCCCGTGTGGTAGATTTTTCACACCTTAGATGTGATAAAAAGGTCTTTAAGCAAAATTAGACGATCTTTAACGTCCAATATAGAATAGGACGCTGAGAACCACATCAGTTAATGTATATAAATACAAACTACATTTCAATTTTGAAATGTTGTTGAATTTACAACTGAAGACGTCATAGTCACTCCTTAATATGTACAGCTATGTTTTAGTTTCGCTTCGTTTCGCAGTCTCCAGTTAGAGACGGCGAATTCTTGTCGTTAAGCTGATACATAACTTTCTCTACAATGATGGCATAAATATAAAATAATTAATAAAATTAGTCAAATGTTTAAATACAAATGTCATCACTCCTTTATAGTAATTCTATACCACATGAAGGCGTTCGTTGCTTTTCTTAAGAATAGAAGGCAAGTATAGGAATTTCTAAGCATTAAAGAGGGAAGCAAGTATGGTTGAACTGTCACTGGACTACAGGTATAAAATACCTCAACGCTGGACCTATTATGTATAACGGTTATTTTTGAACGTCAAATTAATTCTAAGTGAAGGTGATTTAGCTTACTTGCCATGCAATATCGTTAGAGCAACCGTCTGCCTTGATAAGTGACAGAATTTCAATTATTCTGATGACTAAAACCGGAGATAGTTAGAAAATGTTGAATATATATATTAAAAGCTGCACCAATACTTCAAAAATAATTTTTGCTACGCTTTCACTACCCTCTTTTCCTTAAATGGTTAGATTAGATCTTAAGCCCAGATCTCCAAACTGAGGTAATTCAGTGTTTTAAAATATTCCATCAGTCTGTTAATTTATGTGTACGCATACTGGTTGTGCCGATATGATCCATCTGTTCGACAGCGTCGTTAACAATCAGTATAATTTAATTTAAGAATATATCCAATTTCTGCTCAGCATCCAGTACCCATTATACAGACGCTTTAAATAAAACTTGCTCTTGAAATAACCACAGAAGTCTGGGGATCTTAGAGGCCATGCAATGTCTGGGGTAGAGTAGCTGTCGTGGACATTGTAGCAGTCTGTACTCTGACAACACCTTGTTGTAGACAAAGGCTGAGACAGCATTCATCTCTTTGAAAAAAATATTTAGGTAACTAATTTTTCATGTTAGTTGTTGGATTTTACTACTTTTTATAAGAGTTGAATCAAACATACACACTAACGCCTTAGTAGTTGTAGTGTTTAACGCCCGCTTTTACTACTACGGCACCGCAGGTGGTGACACTGATGATAAATGGAATGAAGATGGAGCACCGGTGGAATGAGATG
Organism: Tenodera sinensis; assembly: GCA_030765045.1. NCBI lineage: Eukaryota > Metazoa > Arthropoda > Insecta > Mantodea > Mantidae > Tenodera > Tenodera sinensis. The sequence goes on from CM060966.1 coordinate 145,431,267, forward strand.
GCGGGGGAAACCGGAGCACCCGGAGAAAACCCACCCTGACGCCGCTTCGTCCACCACGAATACCACATGCGGGTCCCTGGGATCGAACCCGGACCACCTAGGTGATAGGAGAGCGCGCTAACCACTAGGCCACGGCGCCGCCACTAACGCCTTATTCATACTTGCAGACTCCAAGACAAATTGGAAATAATTCTAGTTAACGACAACATGTATATCCCAGGCAGAATGGTAAAAGTGTTTCTATGACTTCACTTACAAATTATAGAAAAAAAAGTTTATTCTGAATGAAGGTAACTTGGAGTAGTCTCAGAAATATATTTTGTTGTGAAAGTATCCTAAATAGACATTTATTTTAATCAAAATTATTACACCCATTTTTAAGAAAATATGGCAGTAACCAGCTATTATCTGTGTAAATGATAATATGTAGTGGGGAAATTTATTGAAAATCTTATTGTCGAGTCCTTAGAAGTTGCTGAAGTTATATACGAAGTTTGATGTACATAGTTTTAATATTATTTTGTAATCAAGGTCCTCAAAACATGTATTTTCGATAAAACCTCGATATCGAAGTTAGAAGTCTAACATATACAATAAGGTCCATGTGCAATGTGCATATAGAATTTGTTGATAATGTTTTATATGCGTCCCACATACTTTAAATCCATTGTGTATACATTTAATTAATACGACTGAGACCAGGTGGAACTTGCACATATTTAAAGAAATAAAGGAACTAATACCTGGACGTAGATCCAGAATTAATAAATGCAATGCAGCTCGATCAACTGTGCCGTAACTTTGGAGTGATGGACGAAATAAAAATTTAATGAAACAGTGCAGTGGCACTGTAATTGCAGCAGCTACTGCTAGAGGACAAACAACTGCCGGCTAAGTTTTCTCTCCAATCAATATTTACTTCAATAAATGCAGTTTTCATGTCAGTAATCCCTGGTGTGACGTTAGTGGTCCATCATCACAGTATTTCAGTAGCCCCTACATATGAAAAGCCTGCAAATGAACAAGTTTTCTCCATTTTTATAGTCACTGTTCGCATTCAAACTCGGTTTAATTTAGTTCTCTCTTTTCTTTCCTCTATCTATGACTACACAGTTATCTTTGACAACACTGCAGTTATATTTTAGAGCCACAATGATCGATAAAATTAATGCTGAGTTTCATATTTCCATGCGCCATGTGTGAAAATTAGTGATTTTTGTGTTGGTAATTGATATTATCTTAAGGTTAATAGTTATTAAGACTTCGCTAAATGCGAGAACTACTGAACAAATGGCAAGTCTAGTTACTGTATATCTCACTTTATTTCCTGAAACTGAATCACAAAACACATTTCTCTTGTTTCACACTAACACAATTTAGAACTGGTCGAGACCAACTCTTAGCGGATCGCAACCTTGACCAAAGATACAGGAAAAACGATTCTGCTGCTCTCAAATCAAAATTGCTTCAACACTCTGGCCCAACACTCAAAAAGTGACTTCTGTCCATGCGATTCGCTTATATAGTCGAGCATTAGGTCCCGTCGATTTCTCTGGAAAATAAAAGTTTTCTGGAAGCCTCTACAACTGTGGGGAATTGGGCCGTTGTTTCTGCCACTCATTGTCGCAGACCGCGTCTACAGACATTAGTAGCAACTGCCAGAGATATCACTGCCTCCGGAGCCAGTATTAACGAGGTGGGGAACATGGATAGAATCAGTTAATTTCTACAGTGAGTATCTAGATGATTTTGTCTCCTACTTTCTACTGTGTGGTAGACACTTTTGGTAATACTTTTTAAAACCATACATCTTTTGTATATCTTGATTTCTATTGATTTCAATAAAACAAATGACATTCATAAATTTTCATTTAACGTAACAGCTCTGGTTTTATTTTAATTTAATGAATACCAACACTGATTATTACATACATGACTGTGGAGTCTGCATTTTGGAAGCCTACCTTCATTATTGTGTTTTAACGTTACTTTGTATGATTGGATGTTCAAATGATCCGCACAGTAATACGCAATAACAAACCCTTTAAATGCGCAGATCTGGAAACTTCCTTGGCAGCAGCTATGAGAGGCCTCCCTTTCTAGAACGTTCCACTACCATTGCTGTGCTATATAAAAGACTGTTAGAGCCCAGCTAGTTCTCAGAATTCATCAAGTACTAAATGCAGTTGCTAGTTAAGTGTCTAAGCGACAAATCTCTCATCACTTGTTAGAATGTCCAGAGATTGTAATGTCAGCTGATGTATTGTTTTCCTTTTTGAAAATATTGTAATGGAAATTTGGAAATCTTAATAATTCCTAGGGCACGCCGATGCACCTGAGATGTTTTGGGAAGTCCGCAACAACCTTTGAAAGTAGTATATGTTAAGTAGTCTTTTGCACTTAACATATACTGACATTAACTGCGCTGACATTAACCTAATATGAAATGAGCAAAGAACGTCCCAAATATTGGGTAGAATATCTGCTGTGGTTCACCTAAAATCTGAAGATGTGTTAAGCTTACTCTTACTGTAATACAAATATCAAACCAATTTAAAATATTTCATGACTGTTATTAAAATCTTTGTGTCTAAACGTTGAACTCCGTATTGCAGTTATTCGCCTAAGAATTCAAAATTTGCAGAAGGATCATCTAACTCCGCTAGTACAGCCAACCCATCTCTGGACTGCAGAACCAGAACATTGACCAGTCGCTACGTACGCTGTCTTGAATAATTTATCACCAACACACTACACAGTTTCGCTTTTAATAAGCGCGTGAGTATATTTCCAAAAAGCTTTCGAGTAATAAACATTTTGTTAATTTGCCGGGGAAATACTGTATTGGATATTCAGTACATATCAAACGTTCCGCCTACAGTATAACATAGAATGGAAAACATCTGATGTGTTGCACTCATATGACATTCCCTACTTTTGTACTAACTATTCTTACAAAATCTTATTCCTCTAGCTTCGTGTTAGTTGAGATAAATACTGGTGGAAATTGTCTCCTTAATTTTCTTGTAGATGCAAGGATAATATGGGAATACAGTAGGCTTTGAGCAATGGTCAAATCTCTTAAAACTGGTTCACTCCACAAAAATGCATTTGGACATAAATTGTTTTTTAACGAGATTACGGTTTACCAGTTATGCAAAAGTCATCAAATGTAAACAGGACTCATGAGCTATGGCCTGAAAATTCAAAATATAAGTTTATTTGCCATAAAAAGTTTTAAACATATGACATATTAATCAAAATCGTTAGTCATTTCTTAGAAAATAAAAATTTGCGTAATATTTTCCATGTAAAGAGTAATTTAGGGTGGAGTAATTTTCTTAAAAATCTCCTTCTCGCATTCTTGCCTTGAAATTTGTACACCGATTTTTTTTGGTTTTTGGAGTAAATGTAGTAGGAAAAATAAAACATAGTAAATGCAGATGAATATATAATAATGTGTTCTATCAAGAAGTTACTCAAGTAATTATAACAGAGATTAGTCTACGTAATTAACTTGATCGTCTGTAATCATTGAACTCAATTTAATTGTGTTTAGCAGAGTTGAGTAAAGCGTCTTTGAATTCAGCACTAGTGACGTAAAGTACCTCTTATCTCGCAGCGGTTTCAAATCCGGCCCAGACCGATGGGTTTTAAGTGTACTTAGAAACGATAGTTCCATTTCAGTAGACTTACTGACATATAAAAGAACTCCTGCGGGAGAAAATTCCGGCACACCGGCTCATATGATCTTGGCAATTGACAGTGTTGTTAAAAAAACAACAAATTAATTTAGCTCAATATGTATCTCCTTATGAGTTTCAACACTAACCCAATGTAATGTTTCTGAGCTGACTGCACTATAAGAACACCTAACAATAAACAGCAGCATTATACAACAATAACTTCCAATATTATCCCTGTATATTTTTCTTTAGTTTTGGTATTGCTCTTATTAGACCCTTTTTGAATGTTTATGACCACTTTCACTGATAACTAAGCCCTGGCAAAACAGCCTTTTCCGGGTGAGGACCTACCGCCTGTCCGCTGCATCCTTCACCTCTGCCCATCCCGTCACTACTGGAGATTCGCCAGCACCCTGGTCCCTGCAGGTATATACTGTGTTCGCAATTAGTGGGGGATATTTTTAAGTCAAATACTTCACCAGTTTGTCCCTCTGGGACCTAACGAGGCTGAGTGTACCCCGACATTTAAACTCCACGGTGACGAATTAATGTCTTTAACTTCTTCACGAAATTACTGTCCAATGATCTGAAGCATTTTTATACTGAACTTTATGCCTTAAAATTGTAATTGCATATTGCTCCATGAAAAATCCCTGATGTTCACAAGAAAAGAAATTAACATCAACGGAACGTCTAACTTCAATTTTTTATTGCTTGTTTCATTGCTTTATTTTTCTATGGAATTGCTTTTCACACATACAGCCAGTACCCACAGATACCCAAGACTAAGGTAGGACTCGAACCAGTGACACTCTGCGGCGATGCGCCAAAGACAAACGCTCCAGCGACAACGGCTTTAGCCTCTCTCGGACAGTCTTCTGAGTTGTGAAATACTGCGTAGCGTATAAGTTACCCATTGACGGTGGACGAATCTTCTGTCGGAATGATCGAGTGATTGTTAGTTATAGTAGCTTATATTTTAAAGCTTTGATTTTGGTGCTATTAGTAGGGATTCTTTTGTTTCTTAATCTCATAATGTGAAGTTCTAAATCTCTTTTGTCGATTTAACTACGCAGTCATATTGCGACTAGGAGATACTCGTAGATCTGTGCGTCTTAGCTTTCAAGATCTTATTCCTATACGTACCACCGTCCACAGAGGTATCAACGCAGGGCAACTGTACCTCCGCCTCTATTACGGGCAGATGGCATTAGGGTGCCATCCAGTCTATCTGCTTATATTATCCGTGGATAGATGGCACAGCATTCACTATTACCATCTGTTTTTCATGTATACTATTCTATTAGAGTTAAGTAGGAACTATAGGTTCTGGTGTTAAATGTCCCGTATTTACCTTGGATGACAGGGAAAATACGAGAAAATCCCAGTTAGATTGGTATCGGCCATGGGATTTGAATCCGCTACCTCTCAAATGCTAGTCTCACAATTCACCGCGGAGCCATGTTATAAGTCAGGTTATGGAATATTTAAATTATAATTGGGTGATTATTCAGTCCTCAAAAATGTGGCACAAGTTCGAAGCAGCTGCTGTCAAGTTGCGATTTTGAGAGGTACAATGTTACCATAGTCAAAACCTTCACGCGAGACACTTTGAGCAACAATTAAATTGTCATTAAGTTCTTACGCTTGCGTAAATCTTTAAGAGCATCACACGGAAACCAGGCTCCTGTTTATTAATGTGAGTTTCATTTTCGGAAATGAGTGTACATTGGAGCGGCGTTGCTGCCTGGTGTCTAATGAAGCTTTAATTCCCTCGGCAACAGCGCTGGCGTTCTCCACTCTCTTCTCCAGTAAGTTTGTATGCTGCATATTGAAGGGCATGGCTTTAGCTTTTCGAGTATGTCCGCGATAAAATTCACACATTTTTCTCGCTTCAAATGAAATGTTGACAGTTTTCTTTTGAGCGTGACGGTTTTCGCTGATGATTTTAATTACGCACGGGTTGAACACTAACAAGACTGCAAAGATAGTCTACATTAATTGAGGCGCACAAAGAACACAAGCCCTTTGATTTGCAGAAGAAGGATTTGTATTTTAGTGAGTAGTCCCTGCTTTTTTTCCCAGTTGAGCACTACGCTAAAAGCTTGCTGAGTTGTAAACGCTAACACACAGAAATGCACGTTGTAAATGGACCTCCAGACGAAAGCATTTGATTTTGTGTTGCAGTTTCTGCTTGAAAGAAGCAAAAGGAATGCAGAGTGGATAAACACTTTTATTCGCTCAGCTAAGAAATATATCCTAAGGATCCATTCAGTGTGCTTTAAGGGCAAACGACCGGGTATGCTAAGAATATTGTAGCCCTTACTTGCATTTTAACAACGTGAAGTACGTTTTACTGATAAACAAGATTACGTAACATTACTTTTGAATAGCAGGCAATTCCGAAGCCTGGATATAATTTAATTTGGCATTTAAATATCTTATAACTAAAATCGTAAGAACTTTTTTGAAAATGTGTATGGAAAGATTAGATTGGGTGAGGGGAATTTATGGGAAAATCTTGGCGTTGCAAGTTTGGTATTCATCCGACGTTTTGTTTTTGAGTTATGGTGTTCAGACGCATGAACCTTCTACCAGTGAAACCCTATAGCGCTTAAGGGACTTCGTAACGTGTATTTCCGATGAAATCGTGGTAATCCAAATTTTGGGCAGATTGCAATACCTCTACCCAGTAGTAGTGGCAGTGAAAGTAAAAAATTAACACCTACTCTCCAGTTATTCTGGGAGAACTTCTGAATTAGAAACGATGGCCCACTGTTGTTTGCAGAGTGGAACTGTGGTCGTAGTCTCGCTTTGTTTTCATAAGTCTAATATTTCGCGTTTACATTTACATGACAAAGCTTTAGAATGTTTTCGACGATAATAAAAGAGTTTTCCTTATTTATGCATTAATGTATTCATATATTAATAAGGGGATAGCGCCGCGCGGAGTCTGTGTGCGGCCGTATATAAATTTTTCATTTAAAACAGAAGTGGTGTTTTGGTGTCAACAGTGGGACAGAGTGCGCTTGACGTCACACAGATTCTGGCCACTAGATGGGAGCACTGAAACTAAAATTAAACCAACACAAGTGCCTTCATATGTAGTTATTCCTGCAGTTCATTTTAATCTTGCATGGTCTACGCAAAACAATTTCCGTTCAATTTCATATCCTTTTTATGATAAAAGTATTTAGATGGATAGGTACATAATGTTAGGATCGGCGTAATGTTATATCTATCATGTGTGGTTCAACGTGGCTTTAATTTATTTATTTATTCAACATCAGAACCAGAAATTTCACTTAAGTAATCTCATTGGGTGATGTGCTTTCTTTTGTGTGGTTTCTACCTCTCTGTCATTAATTACGTCATTTCGAACAATAAATAGGGATTGTAGCGTACACAAGTGTTATTTTATCTATTGTTAATTAACTTGTATCCCATATGCATTCCATTGTTATATAATCTATTTTTCACACCTGCTTTGGATGAAAACAATAAAGGCTTTCAGACAACGTATACAAATGAGTTATTTAGCTCTCTGTATTGAATTGTTGGGCTAAAGTATACTAGCTAATTGCTACATCTATCGTAGTTAAGCGGTAGGAAAACGACAAATGACAAAAAAATTTACTTATAGGTGCCTAACTTAGCTATAAAACTATTTGATATTTATCAAACTCATCAGCTGTTATAGTGTTCACACTTACGGTATCTAAAACGCATTCCACCCTCCCCAAAATAAAAAAAAAAAAAAAAAATAAAATAAAACAACTTGGCAAAGAATTTTTGGTGCACTACATATTTCCTCTGCTTTAGGAACCTACGTGGCAGACAAAATAGTAAAATAGAATGTTCATTTTTTTGGATATACATGGGTCTAATATTTTATGTAACTGTTCAATAGCATACTTAATGTTCATTAAACCTCTAGAACAAACTAAGGAGAGACTGGCTATGCGGCCAGTTTAACAGTAAATAGATGTACTGAAACTGACATCATCCCATAGATATTTTTCTGTCTGTTGCACAGAAAAAAGTGAAAGAAAACAATATTTTATTTTTATTTTACATGTTAACAATGCTTTCTGAAAGTGATCAGAAATTAGATAAACGAGAACGCCTTAGCCGTTTTCAGTATTCCATGCAATTTTTTCAGAAAGAAAATATCTAATAAAAAATAGTTTCCTCACATCCATGAAGAGGTTAACTTTTCCGAACTGCGCGCGAGTGATTGACTTGTAAATAGGTCATCTGCGGGAGACTCTTCCTCATGTAAGTAACAGAAATGTAGCAAAACCAATAAATAATATTAGTAATTTGTTTCGAGATTGCTGTGGCTGTAGGTTATACGGATGGCAGCACTGTTAATGACTGTCTTTTGATCCCAGTGTATATAATGGAGTGGTATACCGATGTATTCATCTTATAATTATTACACCAAAGTGTTCTCTAGAACCCACAGCGGGCTTTCGTCGGGTTTGGCCAAACCCAAAAAGACTACACATTTTAAAACCCCGAAAAAATGTATACAGATATGTAAACTGTTACCGCTGTACGGACAACAGGACAAAATAATATCATAAATAACCTAACCTAACCTATTCATCATGTGTGTTTCTATGGAGCAATGCATTCCAACACTTCTCTGCAAGTTATGAAAAGTCAATGTTTGTTTGTTACAGATGGATATGATGGATGGATATGCATTTCACAGAAGTAGGGAAACACAGCGAAGAGTATCGTGGAGGTTCACTTCTAAAAGATGTAAGTCCTGCATTTGTATAAATTATATTGCTACTGACTAGTAACGAAGAAACTCACAATCATACAACTGTTCATAGTTTGGATAGCCAAGTCATCTCCAATGGTGTAGAGTGTAAAGCTGTCACTAAATTGCCTGAAAAAACAGTTGATTCGTAAAGGAGTTTCCTGCATAAGGGTTGATATTTCAAGTAAAGACGTGAATTGCATTAGAAAATTCATTTATCGTGCTAGTCGGTTAATTTTGCCGCCATTATCGAAAACTTTCAGCCGGTCACAAAGATTTGCAGAAAATGTAAATTTTAAGTATGAACCATAACGTGAACGTGACAGCTGGTATTTTAACTTCTTGACAAATGTCGTTCGGCATGCATATCATGACATTGCATTTTAACAATACCTATGAATGGCAACTAGGCCAACTTCTTAGAGTCCTAAGCCGCCAAAAACTGAGAACGAAAACGCACATCTGTCACCCAGGTCGGCTGTCATGGAATTGGTAAGATGTATGAACGGGAATGTTTCTGTACAATAAAAATGAATGTCGGAGTATGTTTTGATATACATAAAGCTAACAGATGACCCCTAGAATTTTCCGCTTTGTAATTCTGAAAACACGAATGATAAGCGGTTCATTACAGAATCGTGCTATGTATCCAATGCTTTGAAACAGTTAAATAAATATCCTAGAGACACAACTGGAAGCCATCATTGCGAGTCACTCCCCAATGTTTTTTCACTCAGACTCTATTTACATACACTTTTTAGTTTCCGCCTCGTGGATTCGGGAAAACAGGTTTCTTTCTGAAGAGGACCATTTTACAATGATAGATTGAATTCCAGCGCTCCAAGGTTGGTAAACACGGTGTTTTCTGGGACTGTTGTTTTTCTGGGGCTTGTTTCCCTGCTGCGGGATCTTAGTCAGAATCAGGCGCGTTCGTTCATCCGTCTTCCATGACCTAACCTACCTACAATCTCCTTACAGAGAACTGCATTTATCAGAAACTTTCCGGAATTGTTTAGTAAACACTAGAAATCATGTAGCCTCAACATATCTCTCTGTTGGACTTGAAATAAATCCAAAGAAAAAATGTGATGTGTTGCACTCATATGACTTTGTGTACTATTGTACTAATCATTCTTACAGACTCTTATTTCTATATCTTCTTCGTGTTAGTAGAGATAAACATTTGCAGAAACTATCTTATTGCTTGTTTTCTTACACCTGCAACGGGAATATGGAAATACAGTAGGCTTCGAGCGATACTCAAATCTCTTAAAGCTTTCAAATTCAGTGCTCTTTGCACGCTAACATATAAAACATCTGATGTGTTGCAATCACATGATTTTCTCTACTCTTGTACTAAACATTCTTACAAACTTTTATTTCTATATCTTCTACATGTTACATGAGATAAACATTTATAGAAATTATTTTATTGCTTATTTCCTTGTACGTTCAAGGGGAATATTAGAATACAGTAGGCTCTGAGCGATATTCAAATCTTCTAATGCTTTGAGATCCCGTTATTTTTGCACGCTTAGTAACGATTTTGCATTTCAAGAAAGTTTTAAGTTTTTCGAAACTGACACAAGTAACAAGTAATATCTCCGAAATGATTCACTGTACAAAAATATTATATTTTGTGTGTTTTAGCGAGATATACATTTTTGTATAGTAAGATTTTGTCTATCTCTTAGGCCTTACGAGTTATTCAAAAGTCATCCAGAGTAAACAAGAGTAAATAGGCTATAGCCAGAAAATTCAAAATATACATTTAATTTGTCATAAAAACATCTTAAACATGTGTCACTTTAATCAAAATCGTTAGTCATTTTCATAAAAATCAAAATTTTCGAAAAATTTTCCATGGTGGTTTAGGGTGGAGCAGTTTTATTCAAAATCATCGTGTCGTATCTTTGAAAGACATTAAACTTAAATACCAACTTTGTTTTTAACCGATCGGCTTTACCTCTTTTCCGAAGATAACTATTCTGAGAATGTTTACGTTCAAACCTGTGACCTTGGGAGCTAGAGGCTAGCATATTACGGCTAAATTGCGGAGGAGGACTTAAAAGATGTCGTTCAATAAATAAGGCTGTTATGGCCAGTCATAGTAATAATGTCATTATTATTAAGTTAAGGCCCTCAACAGTAAGAATGTGGATAGGCTGTTACAGCGTTACATTCCGTGTTTTGTATTCAATAAGAAACTTGTGAATCAAATGCCTAAATTATGTAAAATGGAAGATACAAGGTAAGCGCATCCTATCATACACCGACACAGGAAAACGCCACTGGTGTAATTATGTAGCTCAGTTGGTTCGGCGCCGGCCTACGGATCAGAAAGTTGCAAGTTCAAACCTGGTCGAAGTGTAGTTCCATTTATTATCCGATTAAGATACGTTAACCAGGAGGGGAAAAAAAAAAAAAAAAAAAAAAAAAAGGAGCGGAATACGTGCCACCTCGATTTTGAGATTACGTCCCGTTCGTTACTTTCTTTCAAGACTAATTGTGCTGTATCCTTCCTTCAAGGTCATGTTATTTAATGCGCATTTAGCTTTCACTCTATGCACGCAACTAATGTATAAAAATAACTCTGCCCTTTATAACCTTGGATAGACATGCACATATCTTATTTATGATTTAAATTTCCTATACACTGATAATGGAGAAGAACTGAACATAATCCAAAGACAAGTAAAGAAAATATGGGGAAAATAAAATATGAAACAACAGAAATTAGCCTTTAATACGTAACGAGTATCTTGGAAAGATTGGATGAATTACGGAGATATTCCTCCGATAAAATTACTGTGATCGATAAAGTGAATCGTAGACCGCATTACCAACCCACCTGCTTTCACAGAAATATTTGCTTACCAATGCAGGCAGTTTTATCTAAAACACAACCCTGTCTTTTCCGTCCATTCGTCATACGATTCCATATATGCCATCTTCTTTTTCTTATAAGAACTTATTTAACTAAAGTGCGTTTTCCAGACTTGATTCATTGTTATATTTACATTTCTCATTCCGGAACGTACGTCATCATTTCCATAAAGCACGATATATGGCATTTTATCTTGGGCATGAATCACTTTCAACGTTTATAACGCTGCAGCCAGTGGCGGACTGGTCGTTGGTTTTTTGTGTGTGATAAGAAATAAGGGACTCCGAATGAATTTGCAGTAGTTGTTTCAATGCAATTTGAATATTTACTGAAAATTATGTCTAGAGGTGCTATATATTTATTTAAATTCGTGAAGGATTGACACTCTCTACCACTTATGTACTCTATACTTTGAAGAAAGTTAATGTTTTAGACAGTTCGTTTTAATGTCTTATATAGGTGTTTGAAAGATGACATGAACAAATGCGAGATCACGCAGGAAAATGCCTAAGCGTGAATGAAGAATAAAGTGAATAAGTTGAGTGTGTGGCAGATAATATTAGTGCCACACAGTTGTAGCTATTACGATACTCATAATTGCTACCAAATGTCACAAATTCATCTTGTGACAGTTCTCAGATACGAGATTAATATGGAACACTCGCACATGCGCACTCAAAAAAACATTATGCAGGCATCAGGGAAATTATTAAATCGAAAAACATTCAGTCTCAGGACATTTTCTTCTTTTACTCCATTTATATGCTGTGTTTAACATCTAAGATCATTGGAACAATTACCCAACAGCAATGATATTCACTTGTTCATTCCCACCTCCAGCTCGAAATCGAATCCGGGATCTTTATTTTTGACAGCTAGCATGCTAACCACTAGACCACTGGAGACTTCAACCGTCATAGTGAACTTAGGCCAGGAACTTAGGAAGGCAAGGTCTAAAATGTCTGGAGTAAACACGTAACTTTCATATAAACTACTGTAATTAAATTTGTATTGCTTTTATGAATACCAATATACCTATCTGTTTCAAATTAAACGCAATGTAACACACATACACACACCTCACTCACTCACACCCACACACACACACACACACACACACACACACACACACACACATCCATTGCTACAGAAGTATCTAGCAATAATAATTTTGTTTTGATTAATCTTTAGCTGTTTATAGCCCCGATTAATTTACAGGTTACATTTAGAATGTTACTTTTGCAACGTTAGTCTATACTTTTATAACTTAACGTGACGCAACGTAACGTAACTTTAATATTTTGTTCTTTAACGACGCTGCCAATTGCCAGGATCACATCAGCGTCGTCGGTGTGCCGGAATTTTGTCCCGCAGGAGTTCTTTAACATGCCAGTAAATCTACTGACATGGAGCTGTCATTTTTAAGCACACTTAAAAACCATCGGTCTGGGCCGGATTTGAACCCGCGACCTTGGGATCAGTAGGCCAGCGTCTAACCAACTGATCCACCCAGACCGACACAGTAACGTAAGTCACATAACCCAACGTCACGTGACGTAGCATAACATAGTTGTCTTGGTATACATTCAAAGACTAAGATACTCCTGTTTTGTCAGCATATCACTTGAATGTTGCCAGTCCCACACTGTTACCATCGTGGCCTGATAAACTGCTGTAAAGGAACGGCCGACTTTTTCCAAGGCATTCAGATTCCAGCACACATCTCTCGGGATGATTGATTAAAAGTCCCCCTTCACTTCATCTTCCTCATATTCTTCTTCAGGAAAAAAAGCTATGTAGATTAGGTGGAGCTTTTTAGCATATAAATTTCATGTTTACTTTTCGATATTTTATGTAGAGTGTAGAATCTGCGTTTCGGCAAAATGCCACTGCATTTAAAGCATTTCTATTTCTGTGACTGGTGTTATCATTCTCATTCTTGTATATTATTAAATTTAATTTTTTCTACACTCAAATTTGTTACAGACTTATCCCGGCATTACGATGAACTTTACTTAACATGACTTACGGCAACCGTGAAGTAAGAAACGTCATTAAACTAGAAGATCTATTAAAATACACTCAACATAATGATAATGATTTTATTGGTCATTGTTATACTTAGTAGATATGACCCTTATTCTAAATTGCCCCCCTTTATCTAATCAGCGGTTATGTTTGCCTAAAAATAGATACAATAGAATACGAAAATGTGCAGTAAGAAACACTTTTAAACGGCAAATACAGTATAGAGATAAGGATAACAGATGGGGAGCAGAACACACGGAAATGGACTTTAATGCGTCATTAGCCATTTTCATTTGTTTATATGTTATTGCTAAATTTCTTGCACCTGTCCCACGCAAATGCAAATGTCCTCAAGAGAAAACAAATAAAATATCTGGATTGTAATTGGAGAAATGCATACCAATTTCTCAGAAGATAACCGAGTAGATTTTCTGTTGTACTTTAACCTACTTCGTCCTTATTACTTGGTCGATGAGGAACTTTGGGAACGACCCTGCAACCCATGTACAGCAATCTTATTGTAGGATCCACAAGCAAACATCAAAAGCAATTTTGTGGTTGAAAGGGAGTGGATGTAGGAAAAAAAGTAGCATAGGACAATAATGGAGCTGTCAATTGTTCCTATGGAATTGCAAAGCCAGAGAGACAAGTCACGTATCGATATTATCGACAGCTGTTGCACGTATTTGACAGCCCTGCTAACAGTGACATCTATTAGCGGTGTCAGAACGTGTTACCTAGCGCAGTTAGTTCACTCTGGTGCCAAGGAGTGGTACGATGCAATCGACCTATTTGGTATTGGATAATTTCCTGAGTTACATGTTAAGAATCGGTATTAAGACAAATATCTTGCAGAATAATTTAGACGTAAAAGACCACAAATCATAAACGCAAAAACAGATTTGCGAGAATAGTGAATAGCACAGGATGAATCTGTTCAAGTAATATTGCCACGCTTATTAGGTTAACAGCCGCATGTCTTCATATAAACCAACTAACTGCCTGCTTCAGGCTTTTACAGCTGGCAGCTACTTGTGTGTGTTAATTCAACAAATACTTAAGAGTACACGTTGCCAGTTCTCATAATTACCGATCTATTTTAGTGCACTGAGGACAGAATGGAACGTGGCAACATGACAATGGGTAGCATTTCAGACACCGATGTTAGCATAATGAGTGCACTCTTAATATTTTTAGACAAAAGCGCCATTTATGTTCCGTTTCACACAAATGCGGGTTCATATATACTATGCAACAAGCATGTTTCTACCACACTTGTCTAAAAACATCCTTTTCCACGCTTTAGCCCAAAGATTAGACCATACTAAAATTAGGTGTACTAAAGATTTATTAGTTTTCTGTTGCATTTAACTCTAGTATTAAGCTATGATCACCTGCAGGTTCTGATTAATACTACAATCCTTTGTGGCATGACTGTGACTAAATGAACTTACGAACTATGTTCATTAAAATTTCCCATGCTGGTGTATGGATTCGTAATGATAATCCGGTGCAAATTTCAGATCTTATTCTTCTTCCTCGTCTTTTCCACTTCATGGATTGAGTAATATGCCTGATCAGCTTCACATTTGTCTCCAACATTTACTGGTTTGCTCCCCCCCCCCCTCTCTCTCTCTCTCTCTCTTTCCGTATAATTTAGGGTTGTGTTCGAAAACTTTTGTTTTCTATTCTGACCTGAATTTTTTCGATTGAGTAATATGCCTGATCAGCTTCACATTTGTCTCCAACATTTACTGGTTTGCTCCCCCCCCCCCCCCCCCTCTCTCTCTCTCTTTCCGTATAATTTAGGGTTGTGTTCGAAAACTTTTGTTTTCTATTCTGACCTGAATTTTTTCCCGGTAAACTACAAGTAGATCTCAAGTTCATTTCGAGTTCTACTCCGAAGGCGACTTACAATGTTATTAGTGCTTTAAAGTCCCGGGCTTTATAGTTAATCACGACTAGGTCTACTAATTATATTAATTATTGTTTTGGAAGATCCATGGCTTAAATCCCGTCTCCCATTCTACCTTACCAATATTGTCCTAATATGACTAAGGATTCTTTTTTGAAAACTTTTTTTTTCAATCAGCTAGCTTTGTGCTATGCCAATTAATTTTTTTTCACATATACTCAAATATTTTACTAAACTAGACATTTCAGATAATGTTTGGAGTAAATTCATTTATACCTAACTTGAAGAGTATAATTAAGGCTAATTCCAGTAATATGAAGTTATGTTTGGAATTGGAATTTTTTCATAAATAACTGCTATAAAAAATAAATGCACAGAGTTCATACAGATTTGGTAAAGGAAAGAAGCGTCATCTAGGGTTATGTAATCTCTTGCAGAAAAATAAGATATCTCAAGATTGCACTTAATGTTGGCTGGAGATAATAATTTCTGCAAATTCTGCACTCCGTGCGTTCTTTCTAGATGTCTTTGCGGCCACAGGAAAGTGGGCTAATCAAATAGGACTGCACTTGAAACAAAAGTTACGCGTGCCAAGTATGGCTTCTCTTCCAGAGCTACGTGTATCTGAATCCTTGCAACGTCGCCTTCTATCTGCTCTGTTGCCACTTTGTACACGTCAGCACTACGTGTGCTTAACAAGATAACATCAGGCTCCACTTGTTGTTGCACTTTTATTCTTCTTCTTTTTCTGCTCATCAGTCTTTGTGAACACATCTTTTTATATACGTTTGTCACGCGTTATTATTTTATAAATCTTTAAACGTCCCATGACGACTGCAAATGGAGTTTGAAGAGATAAATGAAGCGATATGATGGTACACTCGCTAAATTCGTTGGTTTAGCAAGTTTCTGCACATCATAGGAAATTCAAGTAGATATTCTAACATTTGAAACATTTTGTTGAAATATTGTTTCAACGCATAAAGAAAATGTATTATTTAATTTGTCACGTGAACAACCAAAGGAGATCAATGCAGTCTTATTATCGAACTTTTGATAAAATGTAATCACTGCTGCAATTTAAAAATGTATATAATTAGGTATATAGGTAACTAAAAGGTTGAAAGGCTCTAGAGAAATAAACAGAAGAAAGTAATTAGATATAGTGAATGGCAATATTTTTAGCAAAATGTGATAAAAATAAACGTTTAAACACCATTTTTTTTACAAAAATATACTCTGTAACTTTTAGAAATGCGCTATCACTTGACTTATTTTGAACACCCATTTTCACTCTCTTACTCCGATAAAATTCAAAATAAAAATCCTGTTCTATGGATATGTCTATACAAAGTTACTAAACTAAAGCGTGTACAGAAGGTTTTACGTTTGTAATCGTATTTTAATTATTTCACTTGTATAGCTGCTACGGTGATATCGGGGAAGGAAGTACAAACACCTGTTGTGGAATTGTAAGGGAAAAGTACATCCGTGTGACAGCCCTGCCAGAGATGGAACACATGTAGGTATCTGCTTCTACCACTGCCACGGCATTTTCCACTTATGCACCAGAGTGAGTGACATTTCTAGGACAACACTACAAAAACTACCTAATTAATTAGTTAGAAGCTAGGTCAGCCTGTTCACGTGGCGTATACCAAAGAGTCAGTTATATTTCAGCTATGTATGTAGTATTCTAGTACGCAAAGCAGTAGAGTAAAATTATGAAGTATGAAATTATTTTATAATTAACTGAATGTAAAAGAAATGTTTTAAACATTCTGTGCCAAATGGCTGAAAAATTAAATGTTACTTAGTCCCCGAGCGAGATCACTCCGCTGTAAGGTGAGAGCGTCGCATTCACGAGGCCGTGGGTTCGACTCCCTGACCCATGAGTTTTTCTGGGGTTACCTTGGGTCGCTAGCGAATGCTGGTAAGGATAATTGTATCCCCAATTTCCGGTTCCACTACTTCATTGGTACAAAATGTGATTAATGTCAACTAGTGAGAGATGAATAAAGTAGATGTAAACAAAACCATGTGCATTTTGACCACAACGCGCCTTCTTGACGCTTTTAGGGTCTAAATAGTCCCTTGTAAAACTATACTACTAAGCTCTGAAATCTCACTTAATGTTTGCTAAAGCACTAAGCGTAGTTGAGTTGTAAGAATACGTAAAGTGAATCTGCAACCAGCCTAACTCATTCGGCGCGCGCATCATTCACTATGAAAGTAACATGGCTGAACAAGTGAGTGTTGTGAAACATAAGCACGGAAAACCGTTACGAACTGGTGACAACACAATAATATTGAACGTGTTTAACAAGTTCTACAAAAAATATGCCGAATTTGCTATAGAGGACGCACTGATATTAACATCCAGTTTCAAGTATTTACACTTTACCAAGAAAAGTCCTCAGTTGATGAAGTAAGCACTCCCGGCAAGAAGAGATCGCGCGCCAGGCAAGTGCTTCATGTTTGTGACGAATTTGTGAGATCTGCAATCCGCCCAAACGTTTTGTTACCAAGGAACCTTAAACAAAGTGCTATTGGCAGTTAACTCTGATCCCAAATTTCCATCCATAGGCTGCTGGTTTCGACTTTGTGAACAAAAACCGAAAAAAATATTGTGGACAGAGATGATATTTAGATCGAGGTCCTTTTACCGGCGTAAATACTTACGCTTAGCGGTAACTACTGAAACAATGCTAAGTGTATTTGAACGGAAGATACTCAGGAGCAAACCACTACGACATAAATGAATTTATGATAAGTCCTTAAACCAAAATCCATTCGTTATTTGGTTTCACTTATGTAGTAATTATGTGCCATTTCTCATTAGTATAGGGCTAATTGCTTTTATGTTGGTACTAGAACATTGCCAAGATCTATGAAATACTCAGACTTTATAAGGTGTCGGCAGTTTAGTTGTGTGGATCAGTTATTTTATGGAATAATGGACAGAAACGGAGGACATTTCCGCATTGCGGTCACGGCTAGGCTATCGGGGATACTTAACCTCTGGGAGAAAAGGTAGAGTACGAAGGACCGACAGATCTGATGGTGGCAGTTATATCGCCGCGGGGTCCCAAATATTCCCAAATTGAACCCCTCACCGGCACAATGCTGTGTCGGATAGGTTCGGACAGAACTGGGTACTAAGTTTTCTCTTAAAGTATAATGTACTTTCGTTACTCGAAGTTGGTAATGAAATAGGGATCCATGTGCAGTATTTTAAGGTCGATATTCACTAGTCATTTTATTACTTGAACCAGTTAAGGAGAAACTATGCACATACTGTTGCAATTAACATAACTGTTACCTGTGGCCCAAAATGTATGTAATATTCATGTGTAAAGTGTATTAACAAAATTACGGAAATACAAAACACTGCACTGCTTCTGTTGAGTATTTTAAAGTTCTTTTCGATTCTGTTACAAACCACTTACCACTGTGTTATTCTAGATAAGGGGTCCCAAAATAAATTCCTGCAATTGTTATTTTAATACTTTATTTTAAACAACGCCTAATGTTTAATTTATACTGTATTTTATACTCAATATACATGTCAGTAACAGCAATTGCGATAAACAATAGTATGAGATTTTTCAACCATATCTATATCCGGCTGGATACAAGAAACAACTTAGGGTTTAGAAGAAGAAGAAGAAGAGAGAGAGAGAGAGACAGAGAAGGTGAACACCAATTTCCTTTGATTCTCAGTAAATGTTCTTCGAAGATGGTGGAAAAATTTAATTATCTTGATAGTTGGAACAGTTTTGGAATTGGAGTTTAATAATTTGATATGTTTTTTACTTTTGGGAAATTCAATATGGTACATGCACTATTATTTTCCATAAAGAGTTTAACTGTACACAGTTTTAATATTTAATTAACAGAACTACATTGGGGAAAATACTACCCAAAATGTAACGTTTTCGATGTTCAACATATGGGGCAATAGTTTCATTTTTAGAATATCATTTTTTTTAGAAGGAAGCCATATAGAACCATAAAATTACTTCTATAATTATATTGGAATAGCCTGTGATAATATTTTAATCTAAATTGATTGAAATTTGTAGAAGTTATCAGTGTTACTACCTACAAGGGTTTTAATGTTTTGTGTTGATTCAGGACAATCCAGTCAACCAAACAGATTCCTAGTTTCTTACCTCTATTGGGGAATTAACCGTTTCTCTGTCCTGCTTTCTTCATTGCTGCCATCTTCTTCAACTTCTAGTCGAAGAGAGGCAGTACATTACTTCGAATTAGCAAATGTCTCTCCAAAATGGACGTTGTAGTATTAGGGAAATCAATGGTACAGCGTATGAAAGTGTCAATTTTGGAGTATCTTTAGGCACAAAAATCAAAAACTGTAATTGTTGACCAAAATGACAATGATATTGTTCCACTTAGGTTCACATCCTGATAATCTATTTGAATGTGTACCTTCTTGCTGGCAAGTGTATCTTTGTGGCGTTTATTTCACTCGTCTTTGCAGTCACGAAGTCCCCTATCTCAGTTATGGCTTCGAGAGACAGATTTATAGCATAATGTATGAGCAAGTAATTTATAGATGTTCTTTCGCGAACTATAACCTTTTGTGTTTCTTTGCATGAACACTGCCACCTTCAGAGTTTTGGACTACGTTCCGGCATTTTCCACAACGGAATTTGCGGCAACTCTGACGTAATAGGTCACTAACTCCATTAGCACGAAGCATTCACTGTCAAAATGTCGCGACCTCACCAAAATCACGAGCTCCCAGCTGTGGGGAAAAATAAACATGAAGCTTAACAAGCAGGAAAGGGATACGTATAGGGGGAAAATGTCCTGAGAGAACATTGAACGAACTGGTTGGGCAGGTTTCTGATAAAGGCTTTGCTGTGGATGAGTTTAAATGTTAGAAATATTAATTTATAATCCTAATGTCAGTAATTCAAGCAACCTTGCTCGTTATATAAATCTGTATCACTTTAATTGCACCATTTATTCTGTACCTGCAGGAAGCAGTGGAAGTAATGCCTTCAGTTCAAAAATTGCACATTCAGATGTCGTCCTCAAGCCCTTAAACCCAAGTAAGTAATTTTACAAAAAGATACTCACGAATGCATTGGTATTGTTTGTATCTATACAGCATAATAAAAAAGGAAGCTTGGGTATCGCTTCATATTCATTGTTGATAGCCCAATTATTGAGCTTCATATTCTCTGTTGATATACATATAGCTAATCATTATTATTAGCAGTTTGTCCCAGTAGGGCAAAGCTATTTCTTGCTCAGAAGATTTGCTATAATGACTTAGAGGCCTGTGATGTCATTAATGAAATGGTGCATGACATAAGCAATAAATGTAGTTTATATCAAAGAATTTGTGGAACAATTCGGAGAACATTAAAAGGATAAACTACTAATGACAGCAACTAAAATGCCATTCCGTCAAAGCACTCGCTGTATTAATGTATGGCAGCGAGGCATGGACTTTGAAAAGCTCTGATTACAGCAAAATACAAGGTAAAATGCATTTTCTAAGATCGGTTAAGGGGTGTACAAGGCAGGACCACTTGAGAAATACAAGTGTAATAAGGGAATTTGGAGTAGAACCTAGAGTAGAAACAATACTGCAGTATAGAGAAAAATGGAAGCTCCACATACAATCAATATAACCCAGTAGATTCCCAAACAAATTTTGAATCACAGAAAAAGAGGATATCGATCTAGGGCAGAGGTGGGCAAAAACGAATTCATGAACTTTTCGCCGTGTAACTATGCAACACTGCAGTGACCATCGCTTTTCTGTTTGAAACAAACGCGCTGATCTTTAACTGTCAGCAATTTAAGAAGCGAAAAACTACCATTTCTACAACCAACAACAATGTTACGCAGATTGCATGGACAGTGGATTCGGAGCAGACACTATTCTGCCCGCCCCTTGTCTAGAGGACGGCTCAGAAAGAGGTGAGACAAGAGCAGATTTTAGTCTAATCTAAGGAGATAGAAGACAAAGAGCTAGAGCCCCTTTTTATTTTCCCAAAACTGAACCTAATGGTTGTAGAAAATAGTTTCCATCAGTAAAGAGCATTATTTTGTCCAATTGAAGAGTGCTTCTTAAGTTTTCAATATATCCTAACCTATATTTGTGAAAGTGTTTGTATTTCTGCTTTTGATGTGTTTCGTCAAGGACGCAGATGTATCGTTCAGGTATTAGATCAAATACATTTTGGACAGCTATTTATTCAAGTACTGTCTTAATGTTTCTAGTTCGTACAAACTGCAAACTAGTCCAAGTTTTGACCGCTTGCTGGTACCTATTTCATCAGATTGACTTACACATTTTTGGACACCCTATGTGTTCCAAAGGTTACGTTTTTAGTTATGCCACTGAACACTTTATTAATGAATTTTGGGAGTCATACATATTGCATGCACTATAGATTCCAAACGTCGGAATAAGTATTTTAGCCATATTGTTTCGAATGCGAGCCCCAGTGCTACAAATGAACCATTTTGCTCGGTCACATAACATTTCTTCTTTTCGTTTTTCAGACCTCGGAATGCCAACCTCTGCATCAGAAGTTTTACTGCAGATGTCGTTTTCAAAGTTACAACAAGTTTGTTAATTGAACAAAAAACCTTAAGATCCAGGGCACTGAAAGAGTGGTTGATTAGAATTCATGCAGTGGTATTAAGTCTCTGCCAATCAAGTCTGAGTTGGAAGGGGAAGGGGGAGATGAGACGATAACAGCTCTCCGAAATAATGGCGCTTTGTCACGCAAAAATAGCTGCATTCAAAAAAGTATGTACATACAATGGTGTATACTTAAAACTTGTAATTTATTTTTCGCACATGCAAATTCATACAAGTTTGTACAACTCAACTCGGAGCAAATGCTTCAGAGTTGTAAATGTGAGAGATAAGACTAGACAATAGTCTCTTTTTTATTCCTTTATTTGTTCAGTAACTTTTAATTATCATGGTCATCGGGGGCATTAAACAGTATTTCCAGCTTATATTGAGTACAGAAATTCATGTGAGCGTAGCATACCACATTTTTACTGTTATCTTATTGTTATAATAATTTAAAATTATATTCTTATCGAAGTAACCCAACTGACAGAGTCTTAGGCTTCGATGTAGTAGGTGGCGGGTAAACTTTCGTGTGCATGTCATTCTAGTTGAGACTTTTGTGGTTTCCTAGCTCTCAAGTAAAACACTTAAAGATTATAAGGAACATAAATGCAGTAGTTAGTAGAATAGAAGGTACAAAATGACGGCCATGTAACTAAGGGCATCGGTTTAGCATGATCTGTTCAACAAGAAACTGATGAGGAAGACTAACAGAGAGAGCACCAAAACTGTATCTTAGTGATTTAGTAATTTTTTTGTAGAATTAACCGATTCTGAGATATTTTTTGTTATTTGTGTGAGTTTTGGAGAACTTATACCTGTCAAATGGAACATAGCTTTTATATGTATGTTAGCTGTGCAAAGAGAACGGAATATCAAAAGTTTAAAAGATTTGACTATAGCTCAAAGCCTGCTGTATTCCCATATTCCCCTTGTACCTACAAGGAAATAAATAATGATGTTTATCTCGACTAACACAAACAAGATATAGGAATGAGAGTTTATAAGAATAGTTACTACAAGAGTAGAGAAACTCATGTGAGCGCAGCACATCAGATTTTTATAAAAATGCACAACATATATTTCCGATAAACTTTCCATCTAACATTTATATGTAAAAGTAACAATTAAATCTTCCTATTTTTCTATTCTCTACAGTACCTACGCCTTTATTGCAGTCCAAATGCGAGTTTGAAGTTAGAAAACTGTATTCGAAAGCAGGCAAACAACTGCTGAGTCATTCAAGGATTCCAACCTGTAGAGTGACACGGTCGAGACTGCGTAATTGGTTTAACCAACAGGTGTGTGACGGACAACCTGAATTCCAGTTAACATATAAGTATTGTTTCATAAATGCTACTGGTATATACTGTAGCTTCAGTCGCGTTATCCCTACCTCTGCTCTCTCATATTTTTACTTAACCTCTCTAAAATCATAACTACTCCTATGAATTGCATAGGTGTTTCAATCAAAATAGGTTTAAATTGCATCGAATTGGACTTCCAGATTATTTCATTAATATAACTAAAAGTTTCATCTCACAGCGTCAGTTTCTGGTGCGAATAGATAAATCTACCAGTCGATAAATAAGAGTTCCGCAATGATCAATTCTTGCACCATTGTTATTCAACATTTTTATGTAGGGCCTATCAGATACATATAGCATATTTACTTCAATATATGACGGCGCCCTGTCTAAAGTACTGCAATCAAAATACTACAGACGTAATTAAATCTGCTCTCTACGTGCTTTACAACCTGGAGAATGACGGATATTTCGTGTTAGTTCTTCCAGGTTGAGAGAGCTTGTCTTGTATATTTTATGCCTTATGTTACCCCAGAGATAGAAATCGCCAGGGGTTAGGTCGGAGGACAGAAGGGGCCACAAGTTTCTGCTAACAATTTTGTTCTGAAACACACGTTCAGTTATTCTCATCAAAAGATTGGCTGCATGAGTTGTTGCAGAGTCTAACAAAAAAAAAAAAAAAAAAAAAA
This sequence comes from Tenodera sinensis, assembly GCA_030765045.1. Lineage (NCBI taxonomy): Eukaryota > Metazoa > Arthropoda > Insecta > Mantodea > Mantidae > Tenodera > Tenodera sinensis. The sequence goes on from CM060966.1 coordinate 145,455,184, forward strand.
AAAGGCTCAAAATTATTTTCACGTACCTATGGGTGACAATTGCTGACTCGACAAAAATCATAATAAATACACGCTGTGCAGTAAAAAACTAATGGTGAGCACACACTTCGTGACTAAGTACAGAACTTAATAATACAGCACACTGGTAATAATGCAACCGCACGATATCGCGTCAACTGAGTACTGTTTGTGAGTAAGTCAGAGAAAAACAAGTGATGCTCGTGACTTTGAGTATATCAGCTGCTGTTATCGTATTTCCACGTTCGCAGTAGAAAAAAACATTGCGTGGCGGTTCACATGTGTTTGGATCTCTCTGTATTATGTTATATTGAACTTGTTTAATACCTTGTTATCATTGTTTAGCCAAACCTAATTGTTTGTAAATATAACCCATTTGTTAACCTTATGTTTTTGTATCTATTGGACGTGTTAGAGGCAATATCGTCAGTTATCAGTCACTGTTAACCTAATTTATCACTGGGTTGCATAGTAACTTTGGTGATCCATCAAATAAACATAATATTGATTTCCCACATTAATAATGCGTTTATAAAGATTCAGAATATAAAATGTCGATTTCAAGGATCCTATATTATTACTTCAGCTATTGAAAAGATTGTGTATCCTAGATAGAAACTCAAGTTTGATACAGTTAGAAGGAGAAATCTCAGCACATCTAATGATACAGAGCTTCATTTATTTGAAACCATGTCAGCCCTAAAGATCTTAATTAATGACGGCACAAATGTGACCAGAGTGACACTTGCACGTTAAAGAACGGAGACTGAACCTGCCTGTCCATCTGCTGCAGCAGCAGCATCTATTTTAATTACTGGCAACGCTAATGAAGCTTGTTAAGTCATGAGGGGTGTCACCCCCACTCCACGGTTAAATCGTAAACATCGACTTTTTCACTCATGGTCGCTACATAATGAGGGCCAGTAAACACTGTTTTGCGTGTGGCGCACCCACTAGGCCGTGACATGTAATAACCTGATTGAGAAAACGATTAGTGTCTGTCACAGCAAGCATAACCACAAATAAAGTATTACTTCGTGCAAGCCCTGCCAACATGCAGACGAAAAAACGCAAAGAAAATCAGTAAAATTATATTTCAACTCATAATAAAACTTCTGCATTTACATATAACGGGCCCAAATGATCTAGACTTCGACAGGCCCTTAAATTCCACTGTCTTCATTCACTCACTCACTCACTCACTCATTTACTTTACCTATAATATAGGAAGTATTTTATTCCCCCAAAAGTGTGATATCGAGAGTTCACCTTAAATGCATGTTTTGAACTCTCTCAACTAAAAGTGCCTTTTTAGAAAATGATCCGTACTGCACTTGACTTAGTTGTTGCAAGTGAACTTGAGATAGCGCCCTTTTGTTTTTTCCTTTCGCGCTGACGTTTTACAGCCTGTTTCAAAAGCAACTCATTCATTTTTTCTCTGTACAGTCAATGAGCATCACTATAATACATTATATTACCTCATAAAATGAAGCAATTATGAGCATATTTTCAATAATATCACTAATTAATTTTATTCATTTTAGATAATGACAGTTTTTCAGGAATAAATTGATTATGTCAGATGCTTTAAGTAATCTAGTTCATTAATTGCTGATTTTGTTTTTACTTTCTTTACTACTTATAGCAGGTAGAGTATTTTATTCGACCCAAATTTCGATGTCTCAATTTCACCGGAAATATGTTTTGAGGCCTAAATAAAAAGAGCATTTTTAGAAAAAGGCTGCGTTTGTGTGTGTGTGTGTGTGTGTGTGTGTGTGTGTGTGTGTGTGTGTGTGTGTGTGTGTGTGTGTGTGTGTGTGTGTGTGTGTGTGACAGAGACTGTGAATACCATTACTCAAAAACGAAAAGTCGGTTAAAAACCAAAGTTGTGTTTAAGTTTACACGAAGATTTTGAAGAAACCTCCTGCACTGTGAACTACCCTTTACATGGAAACTTTTTTTGGAAATTTTCATTTTCTCGAAAATGGCTCAAATGATTTTGATTAAAATGCCATAAGAGATAGATCAAATCTTAACTATCAAAAAATGTAGATTTTGTTAAAACATATAATTTATCTTTTTATATCTTAGCTGCGGAAAGAGAACGAAATTTCAAAGCATTCATATAACGACCAGCTTTCAAAGCCTACTATATTTCCATATTCCCCTTTCACCTACAGGGAAATTAGTACTAAATTAATTTCTGCAAAAGTTTGTCTCAATTAACGTGGAGAATAGAAGTTTCTAAGAATAGTGCAAGAGTAGAGAAAGTCATTGGGCGCAATACATGAGATGTTTTCTTTGCCTTTTTCATTTTTGGTAATCCTGTTTTCCTGGTTGGTTTTCTGCTTTATTTTAAACACACACACACGCGCGCGGACATTTATATGGACATAAACATCCATGCCCGAGGCAGGAATTAAACCCACGGTCTTCCACGCGACAGAGCACCAATGCCAAACGCTCCAGCCATGGCTAATTATTGACACTGCTCTAATTTAAACGTGCTATCCAACTTGTGATCGCTGCTTTGTGGATTAATGAACACATCAGAGCTGTGAATTAATCACAAATCTCATGAATCTTGATACCGCAATTCGTGTAACGTTTCAAATGAATAGTGAAGTGAATTTTATGAAACGTGATAAATTAAGTGTTGGAGCTAAAAAATGGGTGGTTGCGCCACAGGTCATTTTAAAGGAATCGTTCACCAGTTAGTCATCTCTAATGTCACTGAATCACTGGATGTAATATTGTTTAGTAGAGGTTGTTGGCCATTTTCAAACAATGAAAGTGAAACAGCAGTTGCGTTCAATGAGGAAATAATGGTTTACGACATAAGACCCACAAAGTATTGTAATAGGTAAGATAGACACCCACACACACACACACACACACACACACACACGCACGCACGCACGCACGCACTTCAATAAAATAAAAAAATCGATGCGATGCATTCTTTCCCCATCTTGTTGGGTTACTAGCATAGAGAATAAAACAAAATCGTCAGTTATAAAATTTCTTGCCTTTTTTAATTCTGTGATTTAACCGTTATAGCGAGAACGTCTACTTTAGCATTCAGCTGTACTACCAAGTCCTAATGGTTAGAAAATAACTCAGGGATAGTACTATCGACGAACACCAGTCGGCAGCAAGCAGCAATTTCTACTGCGTTACCAAATTTGCGCATCTTTCCTTTCCTAGAGCAAACAATACCGCATCCAATATAGTCAAAATGTTGAAATAATATCCCTATTACTTGAGTTTACAATAATAATGGGAATAATAATGATATTAATAATAATTAATGATGCTGTAAGATAAAGGTTAGTTTATCTCCGCTGTTGTTTAATGTTTATATGGACGATATTCTGCAAATCTAAAATGTTATAAGAGAATGGCTGTTCCGCTTTTTCTTTGCAGATGGTAGACATGGACACTTAAAAAGAACGATTGGAGTCAAATACAAACGGCAGAAATGAAATTTCTCTGAACAGTAAACAGATACATGACAAGATCATATTAGAAACGATAAAATAAGGAAAGAATAGGATGTTTCCGTTAAAAGAAAAGATACAAATAAACAGAGAAAAATAGAAAAGAATTTGCAAAGAATGAACAACTCTCGCGTTGCATTAAAGTCATACAAATATAAACCTTCTGGTTATAGAACAATAGGAAGACCCAATAAAAAGACAGGAAGAAATATAAGGCCAGAGCAGGAGAATTCTCATAAGCCATGAAGAGTTGACTCTTATGGGAATGGTAGCCTAGCTTTATAGTGCTGTTATCCGCCACTGCTCCTGTATTTTTGAAACGCCACGGTTGCCACATTTGCATTTCTCGTTGACTCGTAGGAAATTGTGATGACGGTGATCCGAATATTCCGACCAGAGCGGCGAGGCGATGGAGCGTACTTATTTGCCGAAGCCGTTAAAAATTGACCCCGAACATGACGGCAGTATTATTCTGTGGTCATTACGGAAATTACACCCAGAATCTACTTGGATCAATTGAAAGCGGTGGATTGGCAGCACTGAGCCTGTCCTATCACTGAGAGAGATCGTCGCCAACTCCGTTGCGTTACATGGCACTGAAAATCTGCCACGATACCATCAGCATGACGCAGTATCGGCACTTGATCTCTACGTCATGTGTACTTAACTACAGGCTGGCAAACATTTCTGGCAATGCGTGCGTGTTCTTACAGAATGTTAATCGCTTTTCCATTGATTTATTGTTATGTGGCAGCCCTTCAGGGTGACTGACTGACTGACTGCTGCATGCATTATTGGATCAACTATATTATTTTTACACGAGTATTTGCATTATGTTGTACGAACAGCATTAGTCATAAACGATTGTGCCAGTTGGCACAGAAACGTCTACTATGTCAAACGTGAATTACATGAAAGGGCGTAAACTGCGAGTAAAATGCGAAGTATTAGGTGTCTCAAATAATTTCGGTTTTTTAGTTTGGTTTGTATAGTAGCTATACAGGGTGGAAGGTTCTCCTTCGGCCTTACGTTAACCACGGATTCCACATGATGAGTGTAAGAAATATGTTCAATACAATTATCAATAAACAACCGTTTAGCAGAAAAATAAATATTTTGTGCCAAATATTTTGAGCCATCTGGTTTCTTGACGAAAGGACATAAATTGTTTATTTCACTAATTGTCGTGCAAACATTGTGTGAGTAATACTGTAAGATCTTTTTATTTCTATTTGAACGAATTTAGTCAAAATTTAATGTTACATGACATGGTGTTTCCAACTAATAAATGGGTCTAATCGTCAATTGGTGGAACAGAAACATATGAGAAGCTATGGGAACAAAATAGTACTTATTACTATTATTATTGTTATTGTTGATATTGGGACAAAATGAGAATGTGGCAAATCCCGATATTGACACCAGTGTGACAAATGACAGAGTTCAGTTACTTTTTCATCTGTGTTTCTCTTTCAAAACTGAATTTAAAAAAAAAAAAAAAAAAAAACATTAAAAAAAATCTACAACTCACTGTGACCTTGCAACTCCCAGCTGTTTTGTTCAACCGCAACCTTCACACAACCGCAACCTTTCAGTTCTGCTCTCTGTCACAGAAACTACTGGTTGCGATGATCACACTTAGTAAAACTGCTTCATACAACAAGCAGCTCCGACGTGACGATTAAATGTCTACAACTGTCCCTGACGATATACATATTCTCCTCACTGACCAACACACACAGGACTAACTGCTAACAGCTGTTTCGTTAAACACTTAACGGCTCCAAAGAGCCGGCTTTTCTCACCGTCTCGACTCGCATATATCTACAGGTTGTCCCAAAATTAGACTGCAAAACTTTGAGAGCTGATAGACATTATTTTAAACACTTTTTGTTAAGGAAAGATTTTACTGTGGTCTTCGTTTAAGTGCTAGACCAGCTAATGCCATAGATTACTGTCTCCCACCCAGTTTAAGTATTTACGGCACAAGCAACAATGCAACATTGCATTTATCTTAGTAAAGCACAGAATCATAATCCTTGTTTAGAGTTAATCACAGCTTTACTATTCAAAGTAACTGTTGGAACACACGCCCATTGCAATTAACACAGAGTGCATTGGTGTGCCCTATTCTGCCGTACTCTTGCAAAGCCACCAGCCATTTCTCTGGTTTAAAGGTTTGTCGGTCTAATTTTCTCACGTATACACGTATACCTGAATGATGCAGCACGGATTTTTCTCGAAAGTCACTGACAGTCGAATGTTTCGCGAACATGCTGAAATAATCTTTGTTCCGACCTGCTCCATTGTTACGTATTTACTCACCGCGCAGGGTGTGAGGCAGTTAAACTTGAGGGTCTCTGGTGGACAGGTACCGTCTCATTATTATTGTTATTATTAATTATATTTTTCATATAACAGTTTCAAAGCCATAGAAATTCATAAGCGTAGATAAAGAATTTTTTAGCAAATTCTATACATAAAACCACGAAGTAAAAGTGATTTTAGAGTAGTTAAAAAGGTTTAAATCTGTTTCGCACATTGCAATACTTGTGTTTATGAACTAGTCAATATTGTAGCGTAACATTTGTAATTACCCACTGTTATTACAGATTGCATATAAACGCATAACACGATTATCATGGGCGTAGCACATGTTCATTCTTTTGGAACCTCGATATTAACTACTATTAAGTGATTAAAGTTTGCGACTTTTACAAATGACTGTTGTGATAAAAAACGCGATGGATGACTGTACGAACAGCAAAAAGGGAACTTTCGGGATGGCTCCAATAAATCTGTGTTAGATACGAAAATGGGCGACAACAATAAAAGAAAAACTCTAGCATACATCTGAACAACGATTTTAATTATTATTCCAATTATCTTTTATATTGCTTTTTATGGAAACAGTTTTAACACAGTTTGCAAGCGAGGTTCTTTTTTACTCGCTTCTGTTATGCACGCTTGTTTTATTTTTAATAAATAATAATGGAAAAAATATATATTCCCCTTTGAATTCAGTTTAAAATACCGGCGTGGGGGTAGATTTTTCCCCTCACCCTTCTCAGCGTTGCATCTACCGTGCAGTACAAAAATTTTTAATGACTATCTGTAGCGTTTGGATGTTAAAAATATACAATACTGGTGCTCTTTTTTCGTACTCACTTAATTTTAGCATGCATGTTTTATGCGAGCCCTGTTAGCACCAGGTAATAACATTCGAGCGGCACTCACCCCGCATATAGATGTGTCGCCGCAACCACATCAAATTTTAAAAATTGTATCCTCATGCAAAATTAATTACCTATAGAAACATAAAATATGCGCCTCTAAAATCACATGGCCAACCTAGAATCATAAACTTTCTATTTAAAATCTGATATGTATACATTCACGTGACTTTCTACCAAGTATGATTTATTTTTGTATAGCTTCTGCAAAATATAATTCAAAAGACTATTTGCACCTCATTTTCTAATCAGGGAATATTGTATGACACCCAAAAATTCAATTTGAAGATGTCATTGAAAATATTTGTTTTGAGGCAACTTTTTCAGAATAAGGTCTGTGTTCGGGTGTGTGTATGTGCATTTTTCTGTCTGCCTTGTGAGTAATAAATGTATGAGTGTTATATATTAAAATATTTTTAAAGTAGTCCAATAAGTATCCATGCTGAAGTAGAATATATAGTAAAATAATCTGATGTGTTGCACTCACATGACTTTCTCTACTCTTATACTAGCCATTCTTACAAACTCTTATTCCCATATCTTCTTCGTGTTATTTGAGATAAACATTTGTACAAATTATCTTATTCCTTTATTTCCTTGTAGATGCAAGGGAAATATGGGAATATAGTAGTTTCCATGTAAGGGGTAATTTAAGGATGGGGTTCTTTTTAAAACGTTCGTATCACATCCTTGGAAGCTACTCAACTTAACCAGTTTGCTATTGAACCGCCTTTTCGTTTTTCGGATATGCTGTTCAGAGATAGACACAGACCTGCTATTAAAAATCTTTCTTGTCTTTTTTTTTTCCCTTGATTCAGGAAGTCTCAAAACATGTATTTCAGTGAAAGCTTGGTATCCATTTTTTGCGTGAAATACAATACTCCCTTTAGGTAGCAGAGAAAGTAAAGAAAGTAAAAGGAGCATTACCTATTCTGAATATACCCTCTGTCATGTCTCAGCACTTCATGCCAAAACAAGCCTTTAAGCCTAAGGTCTCTTCCCTATCCGTGCCATCTTGCTTCGCCACGAGAGGGAGCAATACAGGGCCACTGTATCTCCACCTTTATGATGGCAGATGGCATTAGAGCGACATGGAGTCTGCTTACTTACGTTATCTGTGGATAGATGGCACAGCGTTCACTATTAGCATCTATTTTTCATTAATACTATTGTTTTAGACGTAATGAGGAACTTTGGGTCATGGTATTAAATAAGCAATGTGGCAACTGGGGGAAACCACTAAAAAACCTAGTCAGGTTGATCGGCCCACGGGATTTGGAACGAGAACCTCTCTAATGCGGTCCACAGACGTTACCACCTGAGCCATCTCGCTCGGTAAAAGCTGAGTGCCTAAGATGGCAGTTCCTAAAACGTGCTGTACATCTGTCAAATATATTTCCGATCCTATCCAAGGTGTTACTTATAGTCCTTCATAAACTTTGCCACAGTTTGCAAACTGGGCATTTTTTCCTTATATCTTGACTTGTAATCGTAAGATCTGTAAACTGAACACCTAACGGAGTTAGTGAACTTTTGGCCCATGTTTCGTGCAGTGATAGAGCGTTAGAGCTATTCCGTGCTATGTTGACGCGACGCGTGGTGCACGAAGCAGGAAATGCCCCAAACCAAGCACTCGGCCGTTCAATCAATAACAGCACTAACGGCAATGCCAGACATGAACAAAAATTGGAATTAACAAGTAAAACACTGGGTTCCCCATATCGGTTGTAAAAAGAAACGAACTTGTGCGGTCGTTCTGCTCACCAGATTTTCCTCCTTCAGTAATCCAATTATAGGGTTCACAATAACAACACAGCAGCTACAAGATCCGTGATACGACATCTATAGACTGTACCTAAATGTTGCTCATAATTCTCGACACCAACTGCTGCAACTCCTGTTTCTTCTACAAAATTATTCAAACTACTTTAAGTAACATATGTTTGTCGTAGATATGAGAAATAAATATACCTAAATATAAATGTAGTAGAGGATGAGGGATGGCAAAAGGGGAAGAGTTTGAAATAGGTGGTCAGGATTACCAGAAATAGTCAGATGGCGAAGCTTTTTAGGAGGTAAGTGAAGTAAATATTAGTATACATAAATATAAATATACGTAAGTATATGAATACCTTGAATTTTCGATTAGTAGTGGGTGAAGTTTCCTTTATTTGATTCAATTTTATATTACCTTGAATGACTGTGAGCCTTTAAAATATAGAAAAAACAACTCACCACAAGAAAAACGTAAGGTTTATTAAAAACAAATGTGTAACATATTTTCTTAGAATAAGATGTTTCCGAAATATTTCATGTTGCAAAGTTCCATGTTTTGCAATCAAATGATGAACATGCTTTCTTTTTATTCCACACAAAATGCACGTAAGTGAATTTGTCTTGTGCAGAGAAGGTTGTATGAATGTATCGGACAATATTTTTCCATTATTATTATTCCTTAGGATAAGCAGCGTAGCTCCAATCTCATTGCAAGCATAAAGAGGAGACATACGTTTGTGCAGAATTACAGTTTTTACAGTTTTACTTTGTATTAATACTGCAGAAGAAGTTTTATTACCAAATTACCAAACACCACATAATATACAAGTTGATCAAAGAGGAGAGAGAGAGAGACAGAGAGAGACAGAGAGAGAGAGACAGAGAGAGAGACAGAGAGAGAGACAGAGAGAGAGACAGAGAGAGAGACAGAGAGAGAGACAGAGAGAGAGACAGAGAGAGAGACAGAGAGAGAGACACAGAGAGAGAAAGAGAAACAGAGAGAGACGGAGAGACAGAGGAGGGGGAAGACACACTGAGAGGGTAGGGTGGTAGAGGGTGAGAGACAAAATCTACGAAGATGAGAAAATAGAATGGAAGTACAGCCAGTGAGAAGATAGAAAAGAAGAATCTCCACAATAACCCAATAACGAGAGAAAAGCTACCTTTTGCATACGCCAGTGTTGCACCCTTTTCACCTGGCAGGTTATATCAAACTGTAAATGTATGTAGAACATGGGTCCTGGAAAGACCCTGGAATCCAAAGACATATCCTCGAAATAATGGATATCTCTTTAAAAAATTCGGATCTGGTGTACTCACGCACTTTCCCCGCTGTTGTACAAAACAGTCTTACAAACTTTTATCGATCTATCTACTTCATGTCTTGTTCTTCTGATTACCCTCCCCGTATGGAGGACTTACACCTCTTAGGTCCCAGAGGCCTGTCGGGGAGCAAACGAAACCATGTACCTGAAGTAGGTGATCAGCCCAGCAGAGTGAGGAAGAGGATGACATGAAATGCAGGTGAAATAGATGATTGGAAAGGTGATGAAGGAGCAGATGATTTAATGAGTGCTTTGGGAAACCGGATAACCCGGAGGAAACCCACCCAGACGCCACTTCTTTTACCACAAACACCACATATGGCTCCCAGGGATTGAACCCGGCAACGGTGCCGCCTTACTTCATGCCAATCAAGATATATATTGCAGAAATTACATGGTTGCTAATTTTCTTGCATTTGCCAGGGGAGCGCGGGAATACAGTAGGCTTTAAGCAATGGTCAATTTAAAGCTGGGTAGTGCTGGAACAAATCTTAAGCTTTTAGGAGTCTCAACAATTTCAAACGAAAATATAATAAGTAATAAAACATTCACAACTAGGACTCTATTACTCAGAAGCTTCAAATAATATAAAATCTTGACGATAAACATACACTTGATTCCTATTTCAGACACAATATCAGCAAGTTCTAAAGTATTGAATAATCTGTATAAAAATAGAAATATTAAACCTCTTGATTCGACTCCAATTGACGGTCCACTCACAGCACGGCTGAAAATTCAAGAACTTTGGAATCCAGTTGAATTCCAGACAGTCAGCGAAATGTAACGGAATATGGCCGCTATTCGAACGTTTTATTTATCATCAACATGCCGCCAGAATACTAATCAAAATTCCAGAGAGGAACCGCGAGTTTGTGCCAACACGGCTGTTACTTTTTTGTCCCTTTTTCACACGCACTCACAAACTTTACATGCAAATAAATTCGCACTTTATATTTGCGCCGTTAATATGCATGCCTGTATATATATTCACATCGTTCCATTTCAGTGGTGACAATCGCCTCGTTTCAGACTTCATAAACTGCACATTCGTGTGCGAGCATGCGCGTGAAATATTCTGCTTTGAACAAAATAATGCAAATGATAGGAACCATGTTCAGTTTGGCCGTCAGGTTTTGGAGGCATAAGAAGAAATAGCAAAGAAGTATTTGTGCCAACTTGTCAACTTGTTTTAAGATGTGTTGAACTAATAACCTCCTATAAGAGTGCAAACTGCTATTTAACACAAGTGACTCACTAATGGAGAATACAAGTGATATGACGGGCTAAAGGTATATTAAAGTTAAATACCACCTAGGCGGCCCGGGTTCGATCCCAGGGACCCGCATGTGGTGTTTCGTGGTGGACGAAGCGGTGTCAGGGCGGGTTTTCTCCGGGTACTCCGGTTTCCCCCGCCATCTCATTCCACCGGTGCTCCATCTTCATTCCATGTATCATCAGTGTCACCGCCTGCGGTGCCGTAGTAGTAAAAGCGGGCGTTAAACACTACAAACAAACAAACAAAGTTAAATACTAATTAAAATTATTATTATTATGCAACGTTTTGCATGGAAATGACACAGAGCACTGTTTTGTTTATGATTGATTGTTATTCTAAGCCAGTTTTCATCAGGTTCAGAGCGTTCGAGATCAATACTCGAAGTGTAGCACCTAACACTGGAATCATTTTAGTTCTAGTCCACAATGTAATAAAACACCATAAGAAAACCTCTTCTGCAGATGCACTGAAGTTTAATTTGCAAAGTTTTCCAGTTAATGTAGAAGTGTTGCTGAAATATTGCTTTTTAAAACTGAGAGGTGAGTGAGCTGAGATGACATGACTGCCACGTCCTTTGAACAGCAAGGGAAGCACATGACCATCATACCATCTATACCATGATAATTATTTTCGACTTCTGGTTTAAAATCAACTAATATGTCACTGAACGGCAAGTTGTGCAAACAGCATTCAGCTGTTTATATCACAAACAACTTCTTGTCACGATGACCTCATCAAAAGATACTAAGCTTCAACACGAGAAAGTGTAAGCCTAAAAATGAATATCTCGGAAGCTGCTAATGCTGTGTAAAAGTTATTTCACACCAGTTATATAGCTTTTATCTGTGGTAATTTTTGTGTATTTCATGGTTTACTAGTTTGCAAACACAATTTGACAGAAATTATTCACATAAAATAAAATTATAGGTATACGTTTTATGTGACAAGTTAGTACTTCCAACATATGACAGTTCAGCTGAAGCCGTTGAGCCCATTTTTGAGAAAATGAAAAATATCTTTTCTCCATGCAAAGGATTGTTTGTGTTGGAGGCGTTTTACGAAAATATTATTTGAAAGATGAGAAGCTTCGCTAGAAAGTTGTGTATTTATGCAAATTTTCGTTTCAGTTATGCTGTTCACACACACACACACACACACACACACACACACACACACACACACACACACACACACACACACACACACACACACACACACCTCACTTTAGACTCGTCGGAACTCTTTAACATATATTTGCTGTGAAAGTTCAATTTCGAAGTTTTCATGTCAAACAACAGAGGAAATAAACGAACTGAAATTTTGTAGGAATATTTTGGAAATAAATAACAGAGATTCCAGAGTTGTATGGGTGTTAACCATTAAATTTGTTTAAAGGGTCAGTGTTTATTCAAAACACCGTTTAATTTTGAAAATATAAGGTATTGTTTTCATGCTACGAGACGTACGAAGTGCTTTTGAACGACAGAGGGGAAACAAAACGCGTTTGTTAAAAGTGAAATATATGTTCAGTGGAGGTATTTTTCTGCCAACTCTAACAGTTTTCCACAAATTCGCGATATACAATATATAGACCAAACAAGCGAGCGCATTGCACAAGCCATTGATTATAATGGGTTTGAATGCACATAAACACAAAATTCAAATCCAGTCCCCCCCCCCCTTCCATTTGACGCCAGGGGCTGGGTGCGGATGCAGTCATAAATAATAGGTGTAGCGTTCATTCATTACATTGGTCACATGTCCAGGACGACGTGCGTGCCTTTTGTCCGAAGGCGAGTAAAGAATAAACAAACAAACAACAGGATATGACGCATGCTGAATGTCATTTGTCACCAACGTTTCATCCGTGAATCGCCTCGCACAATGGCGAGAGGAACGCCACAGGGGCTTGTTTGTCCTCTTTCACGTGATGATGCGACAGGTTGGGCGCCACATCCCTACTGCAGCTTCTATTGCAAACACATCCACATCACTATTACATTTTAAATAAAGATTCAAAAAAATATGTGTTGCACTTCCATGAGTTTCTCTGCTCTTACACAAACCATTCTTACAAACTCTTATTCCTATATCTTCTTCGTGTTAGTTGAGATAAGCCTTTGCAGAAATTTTCTTATTGCTTATTTCCTTGTAGGTACAAGGGAATATTAGTATACAGTAGGCTTTGAGCGATTCTCAAATTCTTAAAGCTTTGAGATTTAGTTCTCTTTGCACGGCTAAGATATACAAAATGAATGAAGCGATCTTCCATTTGACGAAAGTGTAAATATTCCAAAACTCACACAAATAACAAGGAATATCTCTGAAATGGTTCACTACAAATTTGGAGAAATTGTGTGTTTCAGCAAGATCTACATTTTTCATATAGTAAGATTTGCTCTATCTGTTACGGTTTACCAGTTATGCATAAGTCATCCAGGATAAATAGCACTACATAGGCTGTAGCCAGAAAAGTCAGAATATACATTTCATTTGCCATAAAAATATCTGAAATATGACATTTTAATGGAGAAGAAGTGATCTTAACCCTTCTGATCACACCCGAGTCCCGCATGCACACCCTTTGCGTGGTGATCCGGCACCTGTGAGTGCGACGTGCAGTGCTCCATTCTCCGTCGCACATATTCTTATTGATTTTCCACGATACGCTCGTGATCGCCAGTTCCCTGGCCTGGGTCTTACACTGTGCTTAGCTTTAGGCAACGACTCGGTAGCTTAAAACAGTGCTGTGGTTTGCTGCCAATATTGAGTTTTGTAAGCAAATGTAAAGTGCATTTTATTCCGGAGGTTTAAGGGTGTTTTACTTTTTACCATTTTAATTCTTTTATTTTAACTGTTTCAAATTTTAGAAATTTTAAGTATCATCTTTTAGCTTTCTCAAAGTGAAGCATTAGCAGTTGAATTGCTTTGTTTTATCCATTTTCACTTTCACTTTTTGGCTCTTTAAGGGTGAGGTTTTAACATTTGAGTCATTGGACTCCGGGTACTAATGACAACTAGTCGACGGGCCCTTAAACGTCTCACACACACACACACACACACACACACACACACACACACACACACACACACACACACACACACACACACACACACACACACGCACACACAGACACACACAGACACACACACAGTCGCTGGTTTAAATGTATAAATATCATATAGAATGCAACTTTTGTTCTTTATGCCCTTTTATGATCCATCTGCTGAAGGAAAACCAAGGAGCGAGAATTCCACTTGCAGCTATTCGGCCATAGTGAGTCAGCTTGAGAATGCAACGAACCAGGATTTTTGTCAGCGACGTTTTGGGGTTAGGCTTAGACCAATAGGAACAATTCTCGCTTGATAATACGGACAAGATTCTGCACTGACCCCTGGTTTTTGTATGTCATACCTCAGGGAGGAAGGAATGGAATTAGACTGCTCTTCTGGTGTAAGAGAACCTGGGCGAGCAGTGAGTGACCCCCAACATGGGGTCTCTAACGTGTGCTGGAGAACCTTCAACTCCACACTAGGTTTTGCCAAGCAACCACCAGCCGCATGGGCTTCGACAGTACCCCCCCCCCCCCGGCTGGCCTGGCAACTAGAAGGCCACCCTATCACAGCTTACATCTTCATAATCTTTTTAATTATTTGACACCATTAGCCCTTGATAATTAATGTCTGAGTAAGAGCCAAAAAGTATCTACTCCTATTTTGACAAATAAAAACATGGTTTACTGATAAAAAAAAACTTAATGCATTACAAGTGTTGTTTTGCGAGTCAGACTTATAAATCCCTCTTAACTCACTCGTAATTCTCTTAACTAGCTCAGGTGCATTTTACACCCACTGTTGCTAAGGGGACATTAATGCAGCGAAAGGGTGTAAGTGAGAAACATTTCTAAAGACCAGCCAAGTTGTGGCGAAAGTTTTGTGGAATGTGGAATGGAAGTGGTCAGAGGAACGTTGGGAGTTTTGCAGTTTGAAAACTTGATTTTGTAATTATTGTGTGTTTCGTTTTGTCTTGTGAATGACTGTAGACACATACATATGTAACTTTAGCCTGTTACTTATATCAATAAAATTATAAATAACGTACTAAGGCAATGTTTTAAAATTTACCAGAATGTGGATGTAAAACTTTCTCGAAGAGTACCTAGTCAAAAGTTTGATACTAGCATGTTAAATATCTCCGGAATAGCAAGGTAGGAGGTAATTTGTAGAACATTTTACTTCATTTGGTAGTTTAAAGCCTATTTAATAACAAAACAGCACTTAGGCAATCCTGGCTAAGTTTGAGGTTACGTTGTTATTTAATTTGTACTTTGTAAAAAGAATATTAACAGAACAATGCGTACAGTTTTTGAATAAAAATTGAAAAAGAATTTAGTGTGTGACGCACCACTCCCTCTACTCATAATCCTACATCGCTATTTATGTAAAAAAAGTAATAATTTTATCATCTTCACATCAAATGCCATAAATATCTGCCTGGAAATAGCATTTAAATGATTTATTCATTTATGTAATCATTTAATTATAACCCAAAGCCAACACTACACTCAGCCTCCGGCTCCAGCAGCAAATGCTTTGTCTTTTGTTTCCACGGCCGAAAGCCGCCAGCTCAGCTTTCATCTTTGCCGACAGAGACAAGAAAGCACGCCTCATTATTTAACGTTTTAATTGAATTATAGTCATATCGCCTCAGAATAGCAAACAAGTATAAGAAGGTTGATGACCTTTACAAAACACAGAGACGAGAAAGAATGGTTTGGTATGACAGAGCGCGCCACTTTGCGCTCCATATCCAGCGAAGATCCAGACAAACGACTGTGTATTGATGTAATGGCGGACTTCTCTATCACAATCCGTATCCGAAATCTCATTTCCTCTCTGGAGACAGATCGATGTGAGACTCCGCCAAGAGGAAAAGAGGATAAAGCGGGAGAGATGTTCCCCCACCCCAGTTGAAGAAAAACAAGGAGACCTCAAAATGCCTAATCCGCAAGGCAATTTAACTTCTTGCAGCACGTGGGGAAAAAGAGCACTTTTAATCAGAATAAGAGACATTTTTCAAACTTCGAGAAAAAAGAAGTAATTTTTCAATGGTTCTGAGGTTCCGTACAGATGGGGCTCTGCAATCTTATGAACTTATGATCTATTACGTGAATAAATGGAGTGAAATATTGCTGGAAATAAAGATCGGATCATAAAGTCTTCGCATTTGTACTTTAAACTTTAAAACGGGATCCATATTTCGCTTGCCAACTAAGAATAATAGACAATTCAATTATTAAAAAGCACAACAAAGAATATGACGTGGGCATTAAAGCTTCAAAGAGTGTGTGGAACAATTAATAGAATACCTGGAAACAAAATACGTAAAGTAGCATACGGAAGTGAGACTTGGACATTAGCTAAAAAGCAACAGAATAAACCACAGGCTTCTTAAAAATTATCAAGGGATGTAGGAAAACAGACCTAATAACAAATAAAAGTATAAGAGAAGATTTAGGAATTTTTAATATAAATGAAAGATTAACAGTTTTCAAACACAAGTGAAAAGAACATGTTGAAAGAATGAAAGAGAAGACTTATAGCTATATAGTGAAACTCTTTGTGCAGTCCTTTATCTTAATTGACATTGACCAGAGATAATTTTGCAAGAATATTTTGTAGAAGGTAAATAAAACTATACAACAGTAGCTACATACATAAATACTTGTGAATTTAACACATATTTTGGGGGTATTAGATTCACAATAATTCGTAAATCTTGACAACTGCAAAACATAAACTTTATCAAAGTTCAACCATGTAATTGAAAGAGCTTTTACTAACGATTTACTAAATTGAATTTGAAATATATCTGAATCATCAGATGACTAAGAAGCAAATAATTATAGTAACATATCAATTATTTCTGATGGTAAGAAGTTTGTTAAATTATAACCTTAAAGAAGAACAAAGTAAAAGGAGAGAAATAAGCCAAAATGTGTATGTTTGGGAACGTTACACAGGTACATTGTCATAAGGCAGGTAAATGCTAATTCTCACAGAAACTAAATCAATCCCAGAAATTAACAAGTGTTGTTGGCAAAACAGCTGAGTGATCAAGGGATGTGTTTACTTTGTGAATAATTGAAATTTCAGAAAGCTGTGCATGCGATGAGTTGGCAGCTCTGATGTAGTTGTGCAACAGGTAACAGGTGTCGCCGGGATATGACGGCCGGTCTCGCGTGTCTCGAGCTAATCGATATCTCGCACTGTCCGTGTTTATGTCGCCATCACTAATTTCAGACCGGCACCCCGTTCCCTGCAGTAATTGGCAAAATGATCGAGGCAAATTATGTGCCCTTCATGAAGACATTAAGATATATTAAAGCAATTACACTCTCTCCAGGGCTGGGCTTCAGACAAACACAGGCGAGTGTGATTTGCCCATGTGAAAGGCGTGGTGCTAGATTCCAACACCACAATAGCTCAATCTGATGACATTGTTGCTCTCAGCTTCATTTTACAGAGAACATAAAAAATTAATGCAATGTCAAATTAGTTAGTCGTATCAATAAGCAGCAAAACTGTATAAGAAAATAAAATTATAAGAGCTACACAAAATTGTCTGCGCAAAATTTCAATAACATCTGTGCTAGTACATTGACATTTCTTTCTCTACACGCTTTTTCATACCGTATTATTAAAACCCCTTATTCATCTATGTAATTGATATTAAACAACATAAATGTATGAAGAAATGACTCCATTAGAGATTTTTATGTATGACAGGATATTTAAAAAGCGGTCACTATTGCTCGCTCTCAAATTCTACGCTTTGCAAGGTCACCAAAACAAACCAATGGGGCCAAAAGGTATACAGTCTTTCACAGTTCAAACTATAGAAATAAATATCTCGGAAATACTTAATACTGCAATAATACTTAAATATATCCTAAATAATACTGCAAGCGACCAAATTATATCCCAGTGTTAATTTTGTCACTATTTAGTTAGCTATTTAGATATCTGAAGATAGAACAAAACTGAAGAAATCAATGCTATAACCCATATTTGAGCATCGATATCTTAGTTTTCGTACAGTTGCTCTGACCATTGAGTTACCGTGGCAACAGGACTTGTAAGTGACCCTCGAAAAAAAGAGAAGTTACCCCCACCATCAATTTGCATGATGTCACTCGCGCAGATCCTAGCCAGGTCATTTGTTAGTCTAACAGATACCTCTCTATAACCGATATTACTGCTTTTCTGAGGAAAACGGAATGCTGCAGGGAGTTGTTGAAGGTGCGGAAGACATAGGAAGTGGGCTTTGCTAGATATGTTTTTGGTAAGCAGTTTCTTGAATGGGTGAGTGGGTGTTCAGTTACGAATACCTACAGTTAGTTCCCTTATCCACATGATCCGGGAGTACCACCCTGATAGTGGCAGTAGGAGCGGGGGGGGCCATATAGTACCTTGAGATCATACTACACTGCTTGCATAGACGATAAGCGGGTCGCTCTTTATGTATTCTTCTCTACGTCTCTGAGTCACGAGGATCAATTATTAAACGCCTGGGAGGGAACAGACCCATCCTCTGTATACACAGGGGTGTCTCATCGACATCGCCTACTTTCCTCATTGAATAAATAAAAGCCCCGCTTATCCTATGAGTTTCTGCCGTTCATTAGACTTGAACTCTAACAAGACTTGGCACTCCCCCATTGATCGCCTTTCATTTCCTTTCAGGGTAACTTCTATTTGAAATTAACACTGCATTTTTAAACAATGTAATATCCATTGGCAATTTAATCAGTGCAAACATATATCACTGTATTAATTTTTAAAGAAGGTTCTTTAGGATATAAGCAATTAAAATATCCAAGAATCACGCTAATCCCATTAAAGT
This sequence comes from Tenodera sinensis, assembly GCA_030765045.1. Taxonomy (NCBI): domain Eukaryota; kingdom Metazoa; phylum Arthropoda; class Insecta; order Mantodea; family Mantidae; genus Tenodera; species Tenodera sinensis. The sequence goes on from CM060966.1 coordinate 145,474,221, forward strand.
TTAAAAAATGAGTCACGATTAATGTACTCGCACATGTTTATCTACCCTAATAATTTCGTGGGTATCTCTTATACCAGGTGAGTCATCCACCCCTTATTTTGTGGAAGGTAGGCCACCCATCAAGCACCATGTGCACTTTAGTCCACTTCTATGCTTACTGAGAAGTTTTGCTTCACATTCTTAGAGAGACGAATGGGTAAAATTCAGAGGAACAGCGGTTTAACGGATAGTACGTACTCCTCGCTAAACAACACCTCAAAAACATACGACTTTTTATTATACAGAGCAACACAATACCGTAAATGCTTTTGAGAAAACGGACCTATCATATGAGTACATTAACATCACGTAAAAAGAAAATGGCGGATTCCTGTACTTAGAGCCGAGTTGGTAGCAAAAAATGACAGACACGCCTTATCCATCCACAGTCAAAACGCACTATTAAATAACGGCTTATTTGACTTTTGGCGTAAACTACGTGTCATACAACTCAAATAACATGCATTCTAGCCTTTGCCGTTTAAGTAATAATATTAAAACAACCAGCAAAGGTTTAAAACTGTCTTAAAGGTCTAAATTACGTTCGAAAAGTCGCGAGGTGGCAATGGCTGCTTTCAGCGAAGCCTCCAAATAGCTAAATATAATTATGACGTATTCTGTGTACTAAACCCCGGGACATGGGTTCGCGTCTCAACATTATACAATGTTTCTATGTTCATCAAAAGCTGGAAAGCAGATTCACAATAATTTAGCTTCAAAGTCTCTGGGCGTTTAGGATATAATTTAAAACGGTTTTGTTTGTATTTATTAATGGAATAGGTATAATTACGTTTGTCCCACTGGACTGGCATGATGTAGGGTGTTATCAATGCCGACTCCCTTCATTCTTCACGCGTATGCTGTCGCATGATATTTTGTGCCATTTCTTCACGATGTGTTGGACAGGCAAGTACATTGATCTACGGAAAAGTAACAGCCAAAGTGCAAGCAACTCAAAATCTATACCGGGAGAGATATCTTCATATGTAAGAATACCATTAAGTAGAAATAAAACAATTATGAATTCAAATAATAACAGCTTTACCACAATGATTCAACTAACGTTCTTTATAAATATTACTGGGTAAAAATTAGTATCTGCAAGGGGTGCGAAGCACCTATAAATCACTTGTGAATTAAGGAAAATGAAATTCGAATTACGTGTGATGTTTTTACATTAAGTTCCACTGTATATGATAATTTAAAACTTACATGTGTGAAATAGTCAATCAATCGAATGTCTTTTGGTATGAGGACACAGGAAGGAAGAGGACTGAAGTAAGGGAAATAAAAAATGAACCTCAAATAGGTATTTAGATGACGCGGTACACACCCGCGCCCGCGCGCCGCTGGTGCTGAACGGTAATAACCTTCTATCCCAGTATGTTATTGAAGCATTTTTTATATCACTCGATTGACTGCTTCTTATTATGGGTGCCTACGGCTGCTCACACATGAGTCTTAATCTCGGGTATCCGTGGTGGTTACAGAGAGCGATATTGTAGTTTTGTAAGAACCTTTATTTGTTTTATTTTTACACGTTTAAGCTTTGCTGAACAATTTTAAATAGAATAAAATATGCAGTTTCAAGTAATCGTTGGAACGAACTTTCACCGTGTTGCTTACATGTATCTCTCCCTCGTAATGATGCCTGTCTCCTACTGTCCTCAGTCATTATATGCTTTTAGCTTCCCAAACATCCATAATGGCCCTCACTTCATTAAGTCAAGACTTTGCCCTCTGGCGAAACCCCTCGGGTTTCCGATACTTTGTAAAAATACAATAGCAGGCTCTTTTTCTTTATGTTGAAGACCTTGCCAAACTAATTGTATCTCGTTTACGTTAATGTTTGGGACGTTCGCTAATGACCCTCGCTAGTGCCTTTTTGGCATCCCTTCACCTGTGGTACATATTCTTAACCCTTTGCTATTAATGGATTTTGTAACTTTGATATATTCTGTATATCATAAGCGCTATACAGAAAAACTGCTACAAATGCCCCCCATATACATTATCATATTATGTAAGAATATGATAAGGTATATGTCTTGCCCGAAAATCATTTTCTTGTTAAAATTTCGCGATTGTTCAGCAAATCTTTCGTCAATTACATACAAATACTTAAAAGGGTTTACACTCAAATTCTTAAAGACATAGCTTGTACATAGAATACCCTTCACATATTTACATTACACAAATCAGCACTCAACACACATAGGGTTATATTTTTAATACTACATAGTGATTTAATATTATTTTACATGTTTCTTCTTACATTGATCTTCTGATTCTATATAATTATTTTTATCAAAAGTCTTTTATGGTTATGGATTGTTCTGCTGGTTTCACTTTTAATTTGTTTTTTTTTTCTCTCTTTTTTTTTTTCACACGCACATTATCCACTTCACTGTTTTTTTTCTCGATATATTCACTTTGCTTAATATTAATTACGTTATTCTTACAGTTATTTACAAGTTTACATAGAAACAATTAGGCCCTCATTTTCATGATCCAACCATTCTTTCAACTACTTCTCACCATTTCTTTTCTTACTTTTCGATACTATTTGAGGAATTTCTATAAGGTCTTATTAGCTGCTTATGCCATCTCCCAATCGATTTGTTTGTTTTTAAGTCCACTAATTCATAAGTATGCTCTCCGAATTTCTCAGTAATCATTACCGGACCTTTATATAATAGCTCTAATCTATGACTTCTCCCCCTTAACGCATTGGATAACTTATGATCCCTAGCGAGGACTAGATCTCCTACCTGAGGATTCCATTTATTTTTACGTTTCTTGATTTTTGATTTCCTCTTTTCCGCTTTTTCTTGCAATCTGTCAAAAGCGATCTTAGCCCTTTGTTCCTCTGATAATGGCTGACTTCTCTCAATCGTTCTTGGAGTATTTTTTAAAAATGGGTTCAGGGTCAATTCCTTGCATTATCTGTATCGGTGCAAAACCAGTTGTAGTATTTACAGTATTATTAATAATTTTCTCTATGATGGTACAATACCTTACCCAGTTTCGATGATTATTATGAGTAAGCACTCGAAAATAAGTCCCTATTTCTCTTAATATCCGCTCTGTCGGATTCCCTGAAGGAAAATAATAAGAACAATGATATAGATTTATCTGGTGGCTACTTAGAGTTTCTTTGAAAATTTTATTCGCTACTTCAAACGAATGTGTGTAACAGTTACATCTTCCAGGCTTTTCCGAGAATACCCCCCTGTTTTCTATTAAACGTTTGCGTAATTTTCCTTTTTGTTCCTCATTTAGTCTCTCAGCTTGGTTCACCTTAGACTCTATTAAATTTTCTATCTTGACACAGTCCTTTCTTTCGTCGTACTCATTTATACTACTATTCTTCAAGTTAAATTTTGGGTTTTCTCGGGGTTTCTTTTCTTCGTCAAAATCACAGAAATAATTACCTCTACTCACAATATTTTGTTCCTCTATTTCATCGTAGTTCCCAACTTTTAATTCTGCTAATTCCATCGCTCCAATATTTATTACCTCGACAAAGAATGTTTCCCCCTCCATTTCTTCCTCTACCTGATCCCGTACAATTATCCTCGAAGTATGGTCTAAAAATGGTACAATTATGGTGTCAGGTCCTGTTTCAAACTTAAAACTTCTATTTTCAAAATCTATGATGGAATTCCAAGCATAAAGACTATCGCAACCGATTATTACGTCAAAAACAAGCCTGGGTACAACCAAAAATAATATTTCAATGCATTTATGTGCGATCTCGACCTTTACCATCACTTGAAATTTTACCCTTTCTTTCCTTTTACCTACTGCTACAGAGCAATATATCCCATAAACTGGCAAAGATAATAATTTTACACCACTACTCACTAAATTTTCAAAAAATTTTGGGAACACACAGTAGTATTAGCGCCTGTATCAATAATAGCCTGAAATAATTTCCCGTTAATACCAATATTTATTCTTGGCGGATCAATTAAAATTTCATTCTCTGTATTTTCTTTATGTTTTTCGATCAAACATTGCCTTCTCTGTCCCTTATTTTCGAAGTACTTCCCATAATAAGAACATTCATCATTCCCAATCTTCACTGAAGGCGAAGTTGACTGGGTTTGGAGTTTTCCGAAAGCTTACTAATGGCTCCTGTCCCATTCCCATTATATGAAGGTCCCGGGTTTGAATCCTGATGAAAATTTGTTTCTTCCAACCTTTTTACCGCGTTTATTGCGTCTACCCTTTCTTCCGGATTTGGAGAAATTCTGCTATTCCCATTTCTTTCTTCTTGCCTAGGGGAATTCGGTCTGTACCAATTATTATCATGGTGATAATTATTTCCCGAAGGAAATCGATTCCTAGTGTACCTCCCCCTTCTATCTCCGTAATATCTATTTGCCTGTACGTAATTAATTTGAGGGTTTCTTTCCCGTGGATAATTCTCAACCCTTCTTCTATTATCCTGAGGCTCAAAATTATTTCTTCTATCCTGAGGCTCAAAATTATGTCTCCTATCCTGAGGCTCAAAATTATTTTTCCGGTGGTAATTATTGTTTTTAGGGACTGGGCCATGATACCGTTGCCGAGCATCAAAATTCCTGACATCACCTGAACCTGCCCCCTGCCCGAAAATTTTTGTTGGAGATCGGTTATTTCCAAAAGGTCTCTCATTACTTGCCTCGTTTTGGCTCTTATTTCTTTCTAGTGCGATTAACAAGTCAATCATTGCCGCTATTGTTGTCGGCTTCGCAATAATCAGATAGTGTTGAATTGTTTCCGGAAAATGTGTGGTTATTAAATTAATTAATTCTATTTCTCCCATCGGAGGGTCAAGCATCTTACATTTTCTAGCTATAGCCATAAAATAATTAACCATGCATTGATCCTTATGCGGGTTATGTTTCCCATTACTCAGTTCCAGTCTTATATTTGCCTGCCTGCTAGCTCCCCAATATCTATTTAAGAAAATTTCCTTAAATGTCCGATAATCATTACTTAATCCTACTGATAACTCTAACCAGTTTGAAGCGTTGCCTTTAAAACATTTTCTGACAACCGTCATCTTATATTCCTCGGGAATACCTTTTACAAGAAAATACTCTTGCATGCTATTTATAAAAGCCTTGGGGTCATCAAATTCTTCGTTTTCAAAGGTTGGTGGTGAAATTTCATTCAAAACATGGTTGGGCCATTGCAAATGTGGACTATTGCGTGCATTAACATTAACATTTGTATTACTATTACCTGAGGTACCAGCATTTAAATTTAACATCGGAATGTCCGCGGACGCATTATGCATCGCTTCGTCCCGTGCTGCTACCGTAATAGTATTACTACTCACAGAGTCACTAACATTGTCAGACATACATATGTTATTTAATCTTTCTTTCAGTTTGTCATTTACCTCATCTACACTCACAGCTAATCTCCTAGTTTCCCTCTCTGATTGCTCTAATCTTTTCCTACAGATTTCTAATTCCTTGCTATTAATTTCCCTTTCCTTAGCTAATTCAGTAGTTATTTCCTCCCTTAATTTTCTATTTTCTTTCTCTACATTTTGATTAACTGTTTTAATCTCTTCACTAACCTGTTCCTGACTTTCCCTCATTTCAATTCGTACATTTTCAATTTCAATTTTAACCTCTTCCTGATTATTTCTAACCTCACTTCTTACATTTTCTATTTCATTTCTAACTTCCTCCTTGAAATTTTCTAAAACCTTCTGTTGTTTCTCAATCTTATTTCCTATTTTGACTAAGTCAGCTGTTAAGTTCTCCCTCGTATTTTCTACCTTTTCTGCTAACCCCGTTAAATCTTTCTGACTCTGATCTACCTTTTCTGTTAACCCCGTTAAATCTTTCTGACTTTTTTCTACCTTTTCCTTAATCTCTTTCTGACTTTCTGTTAACCCCGTTAAATCTTTCTGACTTTTTTCTACCTTTTCCTTAATCTCTTTCTGACTTTCTGTTAAACCCGTCAAATCTTTCTGACTTTTTTCTACCTTTTCTGTTAAACCCGTTAAATCTTTCTGACTCTGATCTACCTTTTCCTTAATCTCTTTCTGACTTTCTGTTAACCCCGTCATCATTGACATAAGTGATTTTAATATTTCATTAGTCTCCATGCTTCCCCCTGTTTCTTCTCCCTGATTTTGTATATTCGTATCAGCTACTCTGTCCCTTGCATGATCTACATTACTATATACACCTTCTCCCACTCTCTCATCACCCTCCTGCACTTCCATATTTATATCTAATTGCTCGATCATTTTCCCGTTCCTTAAATACATTGACTATATACTACAACACGTAGATAAAATTCTCACTCAGTACCTTAATCAGCTTGCTGCACTGCTATTCGATGTGGATCCTCTCGTTCCTGCTGTGTCCTGGGTCACCTTCCCTGGAGTTCACGACCTTTGTTGTTCAGCTCCCTGAAGTTCTCCGCATACCTTATTCTGCTTCCCTGAAGTACTCTGAAGTTCTCGCTCAGCATTCCTGAAATTCTCTGAAGTTCACGCTCAGCATTCCTGAAATTCTCTGAAGTTCACGCAGCATTCCTGCAATTCTCTGAAGTTCACGCCACACGTTGGAGCGCCAATTTGAAGCATTTATATTACTCGATTGACTGCTTCTTATTATGGGTGCCTACGGCTGCTCACACATGAGTCTTAATCTCGGGTATCCGTGGTGGTTACAGAGAGCGATATTGTAGTTTTGTAAGAACCTTTATTTGTTTTATTTTTACACGTTTAAGCTTTGCTGAACAATTTTAAATAGAATAAAATATGCAGTTTCAAGTAATCGTTGGAACGAACTTTCACCGTGTTGCTTACATGTATCTCTCCCTCGTAATGATGCCTGTCTCCTACTGTCCTCAGTCATTATATGCTTTTAGCTTCCCAAACATCCATAATGGCCCTCACTTCATTAAGTCAAGACTTTGCCCTCTGGCGAAACCCCTCGGGTTTCCGATACTTTGTAAAAATACAATAGCAGGCTCTTTTTTTTTATGTTGAAGACCTTGCCAAACTAATTGTATCTCGTTTACGTTAATGTTTGGGACGTTCGCTAATGACCCTCGCTAGTGCCTTTTTGGCATCCCTTCACCTGTGGTACATATTCTTAACCCTTTGCTATTAATGGATTTTGTAACTTTGATATATTCTGTATATCATAAGCGCTATACAGAAAAACTGCTACATTATATAGCATTATTTGTTTGAAGTTTGTTACCTCTTCAGACTGTGTCTCGTGTGCACTATATAAGCAGTAACTCAAATACATAATTTAGGACGAACATAAAGAACGTGTTGTAAGACGGATATAGCGGGGGTGAAGTCGGGGGTTTGTTTAACCCGTGGTCCTGGCCGCCACAAAGTAAACATACACAAGGTCTACCATATTTACAACGCCCGCCGCTCTTGTCAACATACCACTATCCAATATAAACATCAGACAGTCGTTTCGGTAGACACCTTATGGGACAGAAATATAAGCAGTACTTGAAGATGAGGTCCCCATTTCAAACTTGAAACTTCGCAGTCAAGTTTAGGGTTACTTGAATAAATGGATGATGGCCCGTACTGGAAACGAAGGAAGAAGTAATGGACAAAGGCCGTGGAAATCTACGTAATCAAACCATATTAAAGTAGAGGTTAAGTAATGAGAGTAGAATTGCACTCTACCGTAATTACGGTGCGGTACTATTGGCACAGTATATAAATGACCTAGTAAATGGCGGGATAAGCAGTAGAATTGGTAGTATTGGTAGGGAAAGAAACATAAAACAAAATACTACGAATTAAGAAATTTAATGAGAAATACAAACATAATTTTCACTAAAATCTGTGATCATGAGTTTCGTCACTGTGATATATTTTTGCAGTAGACGTATCAGGGGATAGCTTTCAGTTTAAACAGCAAGCCGTATATTATACCAGGTGAGTCAGCTGCGCCTTATTTTTTTGGAAGGTAGGCCACCCATTTAACGGCATGTGCGCCTTAGTCTAGTTTTGCGCTTACTAAAATGTATTGCTTGACGTTCTTAAAGAGAGGAATGTGCAAAATTGAGAGCAACAGTGCTTTAAGGGACAGAACGTACTTCTCGCTAAAGTACACCTCAAAAATATACGACTCCTTTACTGAGAGCGAATTCCGGTTTCCAGCCGATTTTACAAACTTTTTATTAGAGTATACATAGCAACGTAATTCAGTAAACGCCTCGGAAAAAATGGACCTATCATATGAGTACACTAACAACGTCAGCTAAAAAGATAATGGTGGATTCTTGTACTTAGAGCAGGGATTGGCTGCCAAAAATTAGGAAAAATTTAGACACGCCTCATCCATCATGGACCCGTACAGTCAAAACGGACATATTAAACAAAAGTTTATTTGCACTTTTGCGTGAACTACACCTCGTGCATCTCAATTAATATGCATAACAGCTTTTTGCCATTTAAGTAATAATATTAAAACGCTCAGTAAGTGATTAAAACTGTCTTAAAAGGCTAAATCAAGCCCGAAAACTTACGAGGTGGCAATGGCATAGCGCCAGGCATACAAGTCCTACTATTGGACGTGGTACGTGCTTTCAGGAAGTCTCGAAATAGCTGAATAGGATTGTGACGAGTCCTCTGCGCTTAATCCCCAATGACACAGGTTCGAGTCTCAGCATTATAAGTATTTTTTTTATGTTCATTAAAACTTGGAAACCGAATTCACAGTAGTCTAATTATGAAGTCCCTGAGGGTTTAGGACATTATAATTTAAATCCTTTTTGGTTGTCTGCATTTTTAATAGCACAATAATTCATTGTGTGCAAAATTGAGTTTAACTTCCATGTTAAACTCTGACAATGTAATTTCCTTGCTTTCTGTGTTCAAATGTGTTTGAATGATCCTTATTTCAATTGCACCTACCTATCAGTGGCGGTTCGCAGTCAAAATTTTAGGGTAGGCGAAGTGTATCAACAACAACAATAATAATAATAATAATAATAATAATAATAATAATAATAATAATAATAATAATAATAATAATAATAATAATAATAATAATAATAATAATAATAATAATAATAATAATAATAAAGTAGAACCCCGTTTATCCGAAATAAAGGAGGCGAAGTCATTGCGGATAACGCAAACAATATATTGTTTGGTTGTTTAATAAGTGCAGAGTGAATGAGTATGACTTACGGACGAATTACCGCCAAAATTAAAATGAATGAAGAAATTGAAAAATTGTCTGAATGTAACATTCTGTTAAATAGCTATAACACTTCTTTTCATTGTCAGTGCGCCGCGAAAGCGGACTTTGTAATAGTTCACTAATTAAGTCGGTCATACTGGTATTACAACACACTGGTATTACAGAGAGTGATAACGACACGATTCGGGTCTCTGAGACCTTCGTTCGTGGAGTATGGCTGTTCGGAAAAAGTCGCATAAATTCGGATTTGAGTCGGCAAGTGTTCTTACTGCTGGCAGACGCGTCTACGCATGCTCGGAGTGCATATACAGACAGAATATTTCCTTATCCATGTTCAAGGGCCTCGTACTGAGAAAAGGGGGCCGAGCCGGCAGAGGTTAAGCTAGCTGGCTCTCCACTCCCCAGGTTCCATGCGTTATCAATTCTGCCGCGCGTTTCAAACAAGCAGCGCAATTTTGATGAATCGGAATTGAGATTCAAGGATTTGACCATGCGCTGGTCATTATAAGCGAGAACACTTTTCTTGAACTGCAATTTAGGGAAAATGACGGTTAAATGATAAAATGCAGAATCATAGCTAAACATTATTTGTTGATGTATTACGGTAGGGCAGGCAATGCCTACCCTGCCTCCCTGAGGAGCCGCGCCTGCTACCTATAAGTGTGTTTAAACAACTACATAATTGTAGTTCACCAATAAAGAAACATCAATGTCATAAAACATAAATAAAACAATAAAAATGAATATAATAACAGTTTTCAGAATAATAGTTTGTAAATTGTGAGGATTGCATGGTAAAAAAAGAAAAATTAGTAGATGCAGGTGATTCGAACCACTTTCACAGCAGACAGATTACTTTGGAGTCTTGCGCCCGTTCCAAGTGAGCTACCTAGTAACGTGTTAGTGAACATTCCGTTTAAGATGTAATATTCGCTGGTTTCAGTGAACATTTGCAGAAGTGCAAACGTCAGCTGTCTAATTACGAATATATTAAAAAGCGATGTGATAACATCTATATTAGTACTAATTTCATCGAGTGTTTAACATCCATGTTAAATACGCGGGTAGAACCTGGTAATGGGGTCGATGTTTTCATGTTGGGGTATAAAATGCGGATTGCATAAAACTCGAGAATAAGGGGCAGCTGACTCACCTGGTATATTAAATGAAAAGAATGGAAAATTCAATAGTGAAAAAAAAATTTTTGACCTCAGAAACTATATTGTGCCCTTAACGTTCTTTAATCGGATAGCTATTACCTAAAGTTGAATGAATGAAATGGGTAAAATAATGCTTAAATGAGGCTGCTGTCCATAGAGGTTTGAGTTAAGGAACGCAGGTATTTTGGTGAAAGGGAAAATTGTGAAACAAACGTCGTTATGCATGTACCTCGACTTCACTGAGACTCCAACCCAGCACCTCTTGAACGTAGATGTGGACTCTCAGTGAAACCTAACAGATATGAAATAGACTATAATCAAAGAAATACTGCACATACACCTCTTGGAGGTAAAACCATTTTCATGTTGATGACACAATTTCTACTTCTCTTCTCCCACTTCTTTCTTCGATTCGGGCAGTAAAACTTGTGGCATGAACTGTAAACTCGACAGTTCTGAGAATTGCAGCCGTAACACCAAAGTTTTGATTTTCTCCCATCCTCTTCCCCCAAGCCCTGAATGGCTGGAAGCTTTGTGTGTAGATGGCGTTTATAGTTCCCTTTCTTATTTCCCAAGTATCAGATTAAACTTCTTTTTTCTGAGGCTGGCAACTTGCCAAGCCATCTCGCTTTCTGAAACACAAACGCTAACTTGCTGCAATGGAGTTCTGCTCTACATACTCCGTGGATGTATCTGTTTCATAACATTACATCAAGTTTTTATGACTGTCTTTCACTTACCACGTGTGACCAGCTGATTTTGTCTTTACGGGTTACCTGTGTCCGAAATGCGCACTGTACATTTTTACTTTCAGGAGTCAATAATGGAAAACATATTTCAAGAAAAGTCCAAGTAATGGGTAGCTTTTTACTTTCTCTACTGCTAAGATGGGGAAGTATTGTATTTATTGTAGAGCTTGCTAAAATACACAGTTTATGTCTGAATAAATTTTCTTGTAGGGTGAACCATTTCAGAGATGTTCCTTGTTATGTATGTGAGTTTAGGAAAACATAACTTTCGTGAAATGGAACATTGTTGTTCATTTTTTATATGTTAGGTGTGCAAAGAGAACGGAATCTCAAAGCTTTAAAAGATTTGACTATCGCACAAAGCCTACTGTATTCTAATATTCCGAGCCAGCGAGTGGACAACGGTGATCAAGATTAGGCTGCCTCACTCAACTGTTTGTGTATGTGACTAACAACAACGGGAGTGGCAACACCAAAGGAGCTTTCTCGATAACTTTCGAGAAAGATCTGGCCACGTGACCACCAGGATGTGTGTAGAAATGTCCGTGTGACGTCATCTCCACTACATAAGGTGAGACAGCAGTGAATTGAGTTTACGGTTACAGACATGAGTCGGTCAATGTGTCAGTGAGTGTGAGATAGCTGTGAGTGTGTCTGTCGTTATGATAGATACATTGGTCGTCGTAAAGAAGAGTCAGCGGGAGTCGAGTGATTATAACCTCGTAGTTGGGGTATGAGAGACTGAGAAACTGAAGGAACACACTGAAAGGACTGAGAAAGTTTACGAGAAGTAAAGATTGTGAGCTGTGATAGCATGAAAGACTGTAGACTGTGTACAGAAAACTTTTTATTTGTGATATAATTTTATGTGACAATAAAGCGATAGAAGAATAATGGTTTTTGTCATTTTTTCACAATACCTATTTACTGAGATGAGGGGCGTTTTGTAGGGTGTAAATACGCAGCATTTATTTTAAAATAGTTAAAGCAACATTTGAAGAGTAAAAATAAAGAACACAAGTGTTTTGGAGTATAGAGAAGTGAATGTTCTTAAAGGATGAGTGACTTAAGTGTAAATGTTGGTATTCATCTGACTTTTTATTTTGACTTGGGTATAAAAATAGGACATTTAATCTCACATAAGACTACTACCGCAAGTCGTGGCTATCTGATAAAATAGAAAAACGATCAGCAGATAGGGGACAAAATATTTACCTTCTAGAATTATTGATTCTATCAACCTTTGAGGTTCTTTTCAGGTGACTTTTCAGAGGCGCAAGACAGAAATTAAACATCGAAACATATAGGGGTCTTTATTTTTGACACATTTAATTTATGATATGACAGTGCATTAAAAGAACCCGTAGCAGGTGGTCATTTCTCTAAAGTAATTTAAAATAAGCTTCTGAATTGTATGTATGTGGTGTAAAATAAATATTTTGACACATTTTTAATCTTTGTACGAGCCGCCACTGGGTCTAAGGGTTTAGAATTATTGTAGAGCAAATTATGTTAAAGATTTGTTGAACGTCTAATGGTGTATTTATACTCAATTTTATGAATAATAATTTATGTTATGCTCTTTTTGGCAGTTGTATGTAGTTATTCACAAATATAACGATCGTTAACTGTTCGAAATAGGCGTATAGCTAAAGGTAGTATTGAGGTCGGATGTCTGGCTTGTCTCGCACGGTAGAGAAGATGCTTTTTCCTATGTCGAGTTGAACTGGAGTCTGCTAGCCGGGCTGACAGGTGTTTGGACCCTCATTATTCAGCGCAATTAGGACACGCGCATTGTCGTGCGGAGAGTATTTGCCCGACTGAAGAATTATTGACATTGGGTCTGGAGAAGGGAAGGTGTCAATACCGCGGCTAATGGCCTGTACGTCATCGTCACGGTCAGTTGGATTCTACATGCTTCCGGTTTCAGTGAGCGAGTATGTATTGTTAATTCGCCTGATCGCCATTTACCGCAAACCGGGTTGCCTAACTACGGGGGTTTAGAACCGTGTGACGTGCGTAACAACCAGCTGCGCGGGTTACAATGCAGCCCTTTGGCCTCGTTTGTGAATCCAAAAAGCAAAGTGACGTCAGTTCAAACCGGGTAACAGTAAATAACAAGATAATGCTTCATCCGTCGTTGAAGAACATTTAATAAGACTGCACACAAAAACCATAATAACTAATATAAAATTCCTTTCAAGTGAAGAGGCAGAAAATCCTAAATATATATTTGTTTTTCATATCAACATCTGTAATATATGTTACTTATTCAAAATTCTTGAGATCGTTTTTCAGAAAATAAAAAGTTTTGAAAATTTTCCTTGGGAAGGGTAGCTTCTACTAGGTTGCACTTCCTTGAAAACCGTGGTATCTTTGTAAATGCTAAGCTTCATTTTTTACTCCTTTTTTGAGTTATGCTGTTCACTTTGTCTCTCTCTCTCTCTCTCTCTCTCTCTCTCTCTCTCTCTCTCTCTCTCTCACACACACACACACGTACGTCGGTCTGCGTGGCTCAGTTAGGCGTGGCCTACTTATTTAACGTCGTGGGTTCAAATCCGGCTCAGAGCGAATGACTTAAGTGTTCTTAAAAGCGACAGCCACGTGTCAGATATACTGGCGTCCAAAAGCACTCCTGTGGGACGAAATTTCGGCACACCGGTGGTGCTGATATGATCCTGACAGTTGACAGTGTAGTTAACAGACAGAATATTTATTTTATACATGCTGACTTTTTCTAAAATGTTCTTTTCAGTCCCTCGAAGCGTCTGGGCCATATCAGAATAGGGTTTTCAGGCTGGAGTTTTCTCTGTCAAAGAACATAACATGAAACTTCTTTGGAAAAAAGACAGGAAGAAGTGGGGATTATTTTAGAAATTATTTTAACACGAGGTGGTGTTTGGACAGCCCTTTTACGGCGGGAGAGCCACTCCGACATTGTTCGGGGTTACCGGGAAGAAAGGCAAACAGTCATTCCCGTCATCGCATCACATCCGCGGTCGCGAAATTACAAATTCATCGCATTCCTCTTTTCACGACGTGGAGGCTAATTTTGTCTGAGGACGACCAGCCACGGCATCTGCAGAGTAAGGATTTTCCCGCAGACTGCACAGGAATGCGGTACAATAAATGTTCCCTGCGGATGTAATTATTACAAGGTTCCGAACCTGCGGGCGATATTAAAGTACAGAGGATTCCTGAGCTGCTCCACAGAAAAATTATCTTGGCTATAGATTTTAAGGTATTTGACTTTGCTGATTAAATAGGTGTAACCTTTAGATATTCGTAACTTATGCAACATAATTTTCTCTACAAATTTCAACCAATGGCAGCCTTCATTCGTGAAAAAATTATCCAATTTCATCACCTTCTATGAATTTTAATTATCACAATCTCTGCTTTTCATAAGTTGTGCACCGTCGTACCGATGCGCAACAGCTTACACAATTTGACGCAACAGAGCGCCAGGTGCAAATCTCAGAAATGGCTGACTCGCTTCAATGAAGCATCTAATGCTAAAATGATGAAGTGATTCGAAGAGGCAAACCTAGGATCACATAATATAACTAAAAATATATTTGGAATCAGTTCACCAAATTTTTATTGAACGAAACTATAAATTAACAGCGGATACTTCAACTTCTGTCATTGCCAATATCTTAAAAGATCAGAGCATGAATATGATAATATTGCAAGCCGTTCCAATTAACCGTTATATATCTCTATGTTTCGTTTAAGAGGTTATTAATTACAATATAACATTTAATTCACATTTCATAGGCTGTATTGTCCTTTGATTCGTGAAATAGTCTTAATAAATGCAAGTGATAGGCAAATTCTTCTTTTTCTTTACCTGATTACCCTTGTGGAGGACTTACAAGCCAGTGTCTAGGGGTCCGAGATAAAAAGAGAAGAAAAATAACTAACTATCCAGTCAATCGACGCTCGTTATCACAAATGGTACAATCAAGAATCAAAAAAAAAGACCTAATAAAATTCACAGAACACACAAATGGTTCCACACTTAAATATTATCTACAGATTAATCAACATCGTCATACGGAACTGCTAAATAAAATGCGCAATTCTACACTTTCAACTCGAGGTCCATTATTTCTAAAGGTAATATCACCCATTTCAAATATACAACTGTGTTTTTAACAATCGTGCTTTTAATAATGAATGAATTTTTCCAGAAGCAAGGTTATTTCTTAATGTGAAAAATTGAAGATCTTTGTGTTCTCTAAATGAACTGAGAAGAAACAAAAGAATAGTCACAGAAAATATTTCGAAAATGACTAACGCAGCAATTTTATTTTAAAAGCTCAAGTATTAAGTCGATCTGATAAGTTCGTTTTGTGTGTTTTAGCTTTCCAATACATAATACCAAATTCAATAATAATATAGAGCGCTTCACAGTTTATCCAAATTAAGCTTAGGACACGTGTTTTACTTATCTTTCCAATTTCTGAAGTATGGCATGTTAATTATCGACATAATTTTAACTGTTTCTGAAAGCAAAAAAAAAAAAAAAATGAATTATTTCCATTTAAAAAGTAGATTTATGGCGGGTTCATAAAGAAGGCTATTGCTTTATGTAATATGAGTTATACAGTAAACACGCACACACACGCGCGCGCGCACGACACACACTTCCCAAAAAGTCTTCCTTTTTCAGTTCAGGAGACTTCATAATTTACTAGCTGTAAAATCTCGAAATAAAATGTTTTAGGTATAATGCAATATTTGCTCTAAGTACCTCAAGCGATTACGAAGTTTTATATAACTTACTTTAAGCTTATTTGATTCATTATGAATAAAATAATAGCATTAATCCGCACGAATTATGCGACTGTTGATTCAATATATGTTATGTAAGTAGCTATAATGTTGAGTGACGTAATTGTTTGTTGGCTACAGTTTAAATAAGGAAGAAAAACGTGCGGAGGACTGTTTCGATAACCTTAATAATTTAGAACAGGGGTCTCCAAACTACGGCCCGCGGGCCAAATCCGGCCTGCCAGTGTCATCAATACGGCCCGCGACTGCTAATGGTTTGTTATTGTTGTTTTTTGTAAGTCAACTATGTCATGAATCACAAATTTATTTATTTAATTTTAATTTATCAATTAATTACAAAATAAATTCTTACAATATTGTTTGAGTCAGTCACATATTGTTACAAATCAACGTAAATATTAACACACATAATACAATAATAATATTTACAATAATATTTATTTATAATATTTGGTTACATTAATTCTGGTGCTGTGATAAGTTAGCTTGGAAGAAAAAAAGAACTTAATGTTACTTTGTTTTATTTAGTCTGTTTTATTTACTTGCTGGGTAAAGCTTAAAGACAAGTATAATAATAAAAAAATTAAACTTAAATATTATAACTAACAAATAATTGAAATGAATCTCGTTAACATTAGTGAACATCCCGCGGTTTTGCCCTCGGTAGTTATGCTGGGGTAAAGGGTATGTAAACCGAAGTTTGGAATGTACATATATATCCTAAATACCAAATATTTTTATCCTGAAAATCCCTCAGGAACGGAAAAGCTAAATTAACGCAAATGAAACTGCGAGGTGTCCCCTTCTGAAAAATAGTAATGCGATTTATGTAACTGTGATTTACCACTGACAATATTTTGCAGTTGTGGCCAATTTTACTTGTACCAATTATTAAGAGAGATTTAAGACGCTCATCGGTTAACTTAGATCTGTAAACATTCAGTAGTCGTGCCGTGAACACTATCAATAACAAGAAGTTATTCTTTGTGTACTTCATTTTGGAGAATGTTTTCTCACACAAGTAATACACCTGGAATACACCAGAACGTTCTCGAAAGTACTACTAGCACCATCTGTTAGCGATACCACAACCTATTTCCGCTTTTGACAACTAGATGTCGTCAGGTGTCACGGTCGTAACAATAATACACAATTTGACTAGAAATTACAGATAATGACAGGAAAAATTAAAACAGTTCTGGCCCTCGGAACTTTCTGGAGTAATCAATACGGCCCTAAGGCTGGAAAGTTTGGAGACCCCTGATTTAGAAGATTGCTTCATTGAAACCTAAAACATGTATGCACATAATCAAATAATTCATTATTGGAATTATAACATCTTATCATAAATTTGCAATAAATTAGAAGAATTCGTTGTTCTTGTACTGCTTTGCTTTAAACGCTTACTCTGTAAATAGCGTTTTACAGCTCTCCAACTGACACATTCAGTTAAATGTAAATTTAGCGGGGTGACTCAACTTGTGGCTTGTGAGCTTATATAATTGTTGCGCTTATACGATATTTTATTACAGCACTTATAATTTGCGACAATGAATAAGAGTATATGAAATATAACTATACCCACAAGGTCATCCATATATTATGTCTCCGCTGCTGGGACGACATCTCGCTCGGCCAATAAGGTATTGCTTCCCGCCTACCAATTAATATGTGCGCCCGTTAACAACGTAGATAGATAGAACTCAAATGTAATTAAAAGTCTATTTATTATTTATATTTTTATTCTATATTTGTGTACCTTCAAATCTCTTTCTACCATTTACATGTTTTCCCTCCTTTTCCAAATTTCCCCCAATTACCTATTTTGTAACTTAGTTTGTATTAAATAACCCCTTGTAACACATCGTGCATGTTGTCGTATTGCTTATATGTACATCTTCTAGTGTCGTCGAAGATAAATACAACAGAACGCAACATTAATAATATATTACTGTTACATTCATACGATCTCTATCCAGTATCGTTTATTTTTGTATGAAATTTCTAGTTATCACTGCATAACTAATGTCTGCTTTCCTTGGTTACCCATCTACGAGGATATTGTATTCCCTATATGAGGTAGGAATATTTTCCTATTGTAAACATCCCTTGTAGTTCCTACACCGTCATAAACGTAGATAGCACGTTTAGAAATCCCGAAACATTCCCTGGCGCGTATAGCAGAGCTAGACAACTTTCCTAATCGGAAGATTACTGCAGGACACGTGCGAAAAGGGACAGAGGGTGAGGTATGTTATTGACGTTGTGCAGCCAGGGTCCCGTGGGAGAGTAGGGAAGCGAGAAATTTAAGGGTTGCCTGTTTCCTTCCCAGAGGAATAGTACGGGACCTTGGCCTGCTATATACCTACTTCTTCCTATGACACGGAAATTTCTCGGCAAATAGCTTGGGTTTGGGCTCTGCGGTGAAATCTAACTATTAAATGCCTATTCACAACATTTCTAAGGTAGTGAAAGTACCGGTTTAGAACTAGCTCAACATCTAATTGTATGCTCTCTATTTCAGCGAAGTTTGATATTTTAGGCACAAATGAGTTATACCAAAGGCTATATGTTTCTACTCTATTATGTAGAGAAACAGAACAAATAGTCACAAATTTAATACAGGTATAAGAAATTAAAATTCTATGTAGAGAGTGCGGCATCTTTAGCATAAGAAGTGCGCCTGGTCTGTTCCGTGGCGAGCGTAAATGACCTCGCAAGGAAGTAGATCACGGGGTGTGGATTAGAGGTACCGTGCTGAGTATATGAGTGTTTTTTCACTAAACTGTTCAACACTACATAGCCATTATTTTTTGTATTATACAAGTTGTATATAGCACAATGTTTTCCCTACACAGATCTCGGAAAGTATGCCGACCACCACACTTGCCACATATTACATTTGTAGACTCATCCATTGAAGCCCATATTTACGCTTTCTCGAATTTTGGCAGTCGTATTCTGGTGCGAAATTGCTTCTCCTGGAATATGTTAATTTTTGTATTTCTCCAGAAATAATATAAACTGGAGCTTGTACAAATTTCTAAATGAAATGTTCGCGTGTATTATTATGTCATATAAATCTGTAATGAATTATGACCAACTATTTGAACTCTGTTCTTGTTTGAATTGCGTTCAGCGTCCTTTACTATTAAATGTCTTTCAAAATAGTACTTATTTCGTAATAATCTGAAATTACACATGGCACATAAAACACCGCCTCCTTCTCAAAACAATATCACGTCCGAATTGTTCCACTAAATCATTTACCTAGTATTGCACTTGGTGAGCGAGTTGTTTTAGGCATTGCACTGTGAATTAGTTGAGACACGCAGCTCTTCAGTGTGTCAGCTGAACACACTCGCAATTGTGGGGTTCCTTTGCACGGAACTGTACGGGGCGAGGCGTATGCTATCATGATTAACATGAAAAACATAAGAACGTGTCATGGCAGACACAAAATTTAATGGCGGATGATACCTGACCGCTACTATTCTCTTTCCTGTTGTAGAAATACATGTTGTGGATGTAAGTGATATTTATATCCAATCGACTTTACAGCGTGATTTCACAGCATTTTAACTATACAACATCTCTGGTTGGACCTTGTGTTGACCAGCTCCTTGTGCCACCTGATATTAAATTTTGTGTGACAATGCTTGTAACAGCTGTACCTTCAATCTTTTCCTTAACTTTCCAAACGGTCGAACGCGAAATTTTCAATTCTCTACTGGCTCGACAAGTTGGTTTTTGTGGGCTACGTGCGAAGCTAGCTCGCAGACGGTCGACTGTTTCTTCAGGCATTCTTGGCCGATTCGTTGATTTGCCCTTAGATAGGCATCCGAGGTTATCAACTATTGATACCATTTACGCATAGAGTTGGCAGTGGGTGGTTGTTTCCGGCACTTTGTTCTAAATTTTCGTCGCAAGGTTGTCACGATTTTCTTGTATGAAAATCAAAAGCAGCAAACGCTTTTTCACTGTTGGAGCTCGTGGCCGTACGAGGAAACATAAGTCACAACAGCACTTTTGCGGTGGAGGGAAGAGCATTATGACAGCTGCAAACGAAACTTGGAGAGATAACTAACATCAAATGCCATCAGCATATATTTAATAATATATCTATAAAAAATCACGAAACCGCTCACATCATTTGTGCGCACCCTGTATTGGTTAGAGAAATTTGTGTGATTACTAAAATAAGTATACTAACGAAAGGTGATTAGTAAAAGCATGTAACTTCAATATATATCCAGATAAAATCTGTCGATTAGTTCAGAAAACAGATCTTGTACTTAGTACATTTAACATCTGCGAAAGAGGTCATTTAAGCTATCCATTACCTTTTATAAACAGATATTATTTTTGCACAAGTTTTCCTGTATTTGCAAAGAAAGTAATTTCGCTAATGTTGACAAAAGCTCTAGCAGTTAAGAGGGACTTAAGCTAATGTCACTTGTTATCGAAACATATCATGACAGGGCTACATTAATATTTACAGCACTTTCTTTATCTCCCCTTCTGTGTCACTGGGGTTATAGTTAACAATAACACACATGCAAGGGCGCGCCGCTCACTGAGGGTGGTAGGGGGAGGGAGGGTTGAATTTCAGCTTCACCCTTCTTAGAGAAAGTGGCTTAAGGACAAAATCATCAACTGAATTGAATAACAGGATGGTCCAATAAAACAACATTTTACAATTATGTAATTAACATTAAATGTTACTTATGTAAATTAACTCGCATTCTGGAAGTTCATAATTCAAATTTAGCGACCGTCCACTCCAGCCTTGATTTGATTTCTCGTGTTCGGTTGCTCATCTACCAGAATTTCCTGTTCATTACTTGTCGGTTTGGGTGGCTCAGTTGGTTAGACGTTGGCCTACTGGTCCCAAGGTCGTGGATTCAAAACCGGCGCAGACCGATGTTTATTTGCTTTCTGTGTGTGTGTGTGTGTGTGTGTGTGTGTGTGTGTGTGTGTGTGTGTGTGTGTGTGTGTGTGTGTGTGTGTGCTTTAGTATTTAAAAATCTTCCACTGATGCGACATGAAGAATTTCAAGAAATTGCTCAAATCCCAAAGCATCCCTTACATGGAAACATTTACCTTAGTTTACATTCTATAATAAGTGACTAATGTTTTCTATTAAAATACCAAATTCAAGAGTACACACAAAAGCGCATTATCATGAATTTTCCAGCAATATATTTTAAGTCTTCGTTATGGATAACTAAGTGCATAAAAACGACAAAATCAGTTACCTTTCTATCACTCAATTGTCTTCTAAAATTTTTCATAAACACACGGAGTTGTTTTTCTCTTTCGTTACATCACACTCCCAACTCTTACTCTTCGTAACCTTGCTCAATCCCTTTCCAGCGTCTTTCTTCATTTTCTCTGTGTCTCATATGCTCATTATAGCGATGGAATCACTCGACGCCCGTTAGAATCTTCTTCAGGACGACCGAGGTATCTTTGGTGACGACACATACACACGCACAGCTGTCTCGCACTCACTGACATGGTGACTGACTCATGTCTGTAACCGTAAACTTACTAACTGCTCCTTATATAATGGGGATGACATCATAGGACCTTTCTCGAGTTCTACAGAGACGTCAGCGATCACGTGGCCAGATCTTTATCGAAGGTTCTCGAGAAAGCTCCTTTTGTGTAGTCGCTTCCATTGTTGTTAGCCACGTACACGAGACAGCCTACTTTGAACGCCTTTGCCCGCTCGTCGGCCCAGCATAGTACTCTGGCCCCGACACTTCTTTTTTTTACACTGCACCCGGCGTCACTATATTATCATTAAGGTGTATTTTATGTTTTGATAGCGTGTTTTATGGTTTTTTAGAATATAAAGTATATATTTTGTTGCCTAGTAATTGTAAACTAAAGTGTCTTTGATTATTACTGTAATAGGTAACATACTTTAAAGCGATGCAATTTTGTTAAGGATATGTCGACACAATTTTCTAGAAGGGGCGAAGGCTTTTTTCTTTTTAATTCTATAAAAGATGTGCCAACTGCTACTTTAAGTAAATTGAGATCAAAGTAGGTTCTTGCCAAGACCGGAAGCAGAAGAATGACATAAATCTAGAAGCCACCGCTGGAAGTTGGAGAGGACATCTCAGGTATCCAGACCTCTTGGCGTCTCAAGACTTTATCTAAGTCCGTTGAATTCCAGATAAGGAAGCTTGGATGCGAGGAGAGTTTGCGTTAAGAAACCGTTACTTTCTTGTTACGGCGAAAGTTTCGCCATTCTTTACCCTGACAAGTAACTTTGCGAGTGTTCCGTTGTCATGGTCAAAATATATTATGCCACTTGTCCTAAGAGTTTTGCTGCTGTAAAACTTCACTATATGTAAGATATGAAATGTATTGTGTATTTTCTGCAAAATGTTAGATGCTTGGCACAAAAGTTTATGAAGATGGATTTTAAAGTTGTGATATAGTTGTATTTTTATTTTGTCTCCACTTCATAGAATAACTAGTTGCTTCAATCAGCCTTTAAGTGATAGACTTTTAAATTCAAATAATGATTTAATTAACTTTACACTGTCTTCGTTCTTTATGAAATTATTGAAAAGAAATGTAGAAAATGTTTTCTTCTCAATTTTTTCTTTGCACTTGGCTCACATAACTGTACTAAAACATCGCAAGATATGTTTCTGATTTTCTTTTAATCTGTCTTCGACAGAGTTCTAAATTTCAGAAATGTGCTGCAACCAATATCATTTGTGAGGAAAAAACGACAAATTAAATTTCTATGTTTCTTTTTGATCTTTGTTGTATCTCTTTCTCTCCGATCCAAAATACTGATGTCAATATTTAGCCGATAATATATGCTTTGAGGCCCTCTGAATAAAAAAAGACATTTTTAGAAGAAGGTCCGTGTGTGAGTGTGTCTGTGTGCCTGTGAACAGCATAACTCCAAAACAAAAAATCGGTTAAAAACCAAAGTTGGTATTTAAGTTTAATATCTTTTAAGGATGTGACTCCAAGATTTTGAAGAAAATTGCTCTGAACTACCCATTACATGGAACATTTTTCGTAAATTTTGATTTTATCAAAAATGGTCCTAACGATTTTGGTTACGTTCTTATGTTTAAAATAATTTTATGGCAAATGAAATGTAACTCCCGGGCTCGCAGCAGCCTAAACCACAGGATACAATCCAACCCCCAACCAAGGGGGGGGGGGTGGCAAAATACCGCCCATTATAGCGGATGCTTTCAAGGAGCACACCCGTACCATAGTCTCGCAGCTCAAAGGGCGCTTTGAGGCAGTCAGGAAGTCGAGAAAGGTGAACATCAAGACCTCCATGCTTGAGGATTTTGAGACGGATAAGGGCGTACTGCGGGAGATGAACAATCCCGTTTTACAGCTACTCGCCGACGCGCCCTCACGTGGAACGTCGAATAATCAGAGGCCTTGCCGTCGACAGCACTCCCGAGGACGTCAAGCTGGCGCCCCTCGAGGAGCATGAAATAACAGCATCAGTGGCGCAGCTGAAGAAGACCATTGTCTCCGACAGCGGCTCCGAGAAGGTGCCTAAGCCACTTTTTCTGGCCGTGGTAGACAAAGTGTGCGACAAGTCCAGCCTATCGACGCAGTACGCCGGCTAATCTGCACTGCCGTAAAAGTTGAGTGCTTTTAGGGCAAGGAGGGTCCGGCGCAATGCCGTAATTGCTTAGGCTTCCATCACTCCAGTATGGCGTGTGAGCGACCGCTCGCATGTCTGCGGTGTGCTGGAGCTCACAAGGTGTAGGACGAATACGGACAGAGAACATGTTAACTGCAAAGGCCAAATGAATGAAGCGAAAGGTGATGATGGAGCAGATAGTGGAACGAGTGGCGTGGGCATCCGGAGAGCCAGGAGAAAACACGTTCAGACGCCTGGTCCATCACAATCCCACATGCAGGTCCCTAGGATTGAACCCGGTCACTTTGGTGAGAGACTAACGGTCTAACCGCTCGGCCACGGCGCCGCCCTAGAATTACTTGAAGGAAACAAATTACTTTACATTCTTAGCCTGGTACTCCACTGCGTGTATTTTAGAGCCTTAATGCTTAGGTTGCCTAAGTGAAACCTGAAACAATATATCTAAATATGCCAGCAGATGTCACTAGTCTATTCATTACTATAATTACTTCCACATGCTAATACTCTTAACATCGGCTTTCAGGCTAGGCAACAGGCGGTGAACACATAATTTAGCTTTAAAACGTTAAACAATTCGAAAACCCCATCACCATTACATAACAATAATTCCGCGGACTCCATTAGCCTTAATTTTGATGGCGTATTATATAGGCTTCCAGGCCGGAGGCATCATAGCAAGGAATAGTTTGTATTTCGCTTCACCAACAATAAAATTATATCCCGGCATTAATTTCGTAATCAGATAGAAAATCGCCTGACAGATATAACTGATGATTCATTTATTTACTGTCAGCTGTTTTGAAATATAGTGTAATCTAACTCACGTATTGCATACATTACGGGCTTGCAGTATCACGCTGGGCCTACAGATAATCAAGAATTAATGTAACGATCTCCCGTTCATTTGCCGATCGTGATGGGTTTTCAAACAAGTAATGGAAGTTAATTTTAAAATGATAATTTACGAGTTGGCAATTAGTGATTTTTTTGTCGTTCCTTGATAACCAGTGCTTTGTGACTGTAACTAAATTAAGCGTTTAAACTGCAATGCAGCGGTTATCGGTTTTGTCTGCACATGCGATCAATTTTTATTTGAGTGAAGTTTTCGGGCGGAAATAGCTTCAATATGGATTTTGCTAATTATTAGATTTTAATGATATCTCTTTCCTGCTGCATATCCGCAGTGTCAACACAATACGAAGCAACAATGTTTTTAGCCATAAATATGAGGGTTTCATTCCAACAAAAGATTGTGTTGGTTGTAACATAGAGTATTATGTCCAAAATGCGACTGCTCAGATGATGGTGATGTAATTTTAAGGACACTCAACTAACCAACTTTGGTTTTTAAACGACTTTTCGTTTTTAAGTTATGTTACAGCAGACACACACATACACACACACACACACACACACACACACACACACACACACACACACACGCACGCACACACACACATTCTAAGAATACCTGTTTTTGAATTCAGGGAGTCTCAAAACATATGTTTGGGGTAAAATATCGGCACAGAATTTTTGAATGGAATACGATATTCCCCTAACTATACGTAGTGGAGAAAGTGACAAATTATCCAAAGGAGAGCAATATAATGTAATGTTTCATACGCAAGTGATTAGTTTGAAGTATTGTATTACAAATTTGAAAGTTCATGTATCTTGTTGAAATTTCAAAACAAGTAATTATTAGGGCCCGGAGTGGATGAATTCGTATCTTTTTTGTGCTGATGCCACAAATATACCTGGAAAATATATATAGTCATAATATTTTCTGAAATTAAACCACTTATAAATGTATTTTTTCTGCATTTTTAGACATTTTATCTGGTAGTGCATTTTAAAGTAATTTTAAGTACAAATACATCCTGTTATTTTCAGCGAGTTTGGTTGCATTGTTCTTATATTAGTAGAAACAAATTTCAGAACCTAAAAATTTAAAACATTCTTGGAAATATATTGAAATGTGTCTCTCGTATTCACATTTTGTTAATAATTTGGACTCGTCCAACTGAACACTTCAAGTCTGTCTCATGCTTGCACCTTACAATCTGTAGTCCGTAATGTTAGGCCGTAGCACCATATACAGGGGTGAGTTTATTTCCTGGAAAATAAAGATCCTGTAAGTAAAGTGAGACCTTTTTGGTTGTTTATACTGTTATTGTCTATTATAACGGACTACACACGCTAGTTCAACATTCTAGACGAAGTCACAGTCAATATATCATGAGATTTTCAAAGAGGTGTCGCAAATTGAGGCCAAACCAGCAGCCTATAAAGAATTATCCCATATTAGACGAATTTCTTATTAAACTATTTTCTCTAATTTCAGTAACTTGACTTCTTAAATTGGATTGAGCTCTTCCGGGCTTTGAACGGTGGAACTGTCTGTTCAGAATTCTCTCTCTCTCTGTGTATTGCATGGACAGTTTAATAGAGTTGGAATTAGTGTCACGTAGGTTGTCCTGTCTCAGAAATGACGTAATTGGTAGATAGCCGACACCTTGATTTCAAATCTACTTGCGCCTTCATTGCCTGGCTCTGGTGATCGCATTAGCTAGTTAAATTACAAACGATACACAGTGTTTAAAGTATGCGAAGATATATGCGAAGATTGCTCCTAGAGCGAATGCAATTTGTGCTTTAGGACATAATATGCTCGCGTGTGACGTCATCACGCTCTGTACTGCTGCCGCAGAGGAAGAGAACATGTTTTTGAGGAATACGAGATGCAGCAATGTAGAAAAGACGGGAAACATATCTGATGTGTTAATAACACAACTAACGTCTTGGGTGTTGTAATATTAGTGCTGATTGTTTTAACTACACAATTGGTCACAGGTCATAAACGTATGGCTCTGTACTATGAACATAACAATTCTAGTTTATATGAAGGATAGTGATATTAGGAGTAAATGGAACAGAACATAGTGTCATTTTCTGTGCAAATTAGAATACAGCCACATTGAACAAAATAACATTTTGGAACACTTTCTTCTTCGTTTTTGCTTAACTAGTTTAAGGACGCAGTTTCTGGGAAATATGTAATCGAAGATAGCATGTTGGGTTGTGATCTAACAGGGTACTTGGGAATTTTGTAACGGTACCAGCAGAAACACTGACTTCTCCACTTTACTTGTACTGGCCATATTACTGTCATCGAGAGCGCTACATCTGACTGAAGCCTCCAGTTCTGTACTCATTCATGTAGACGACATGGTTATTACATAGCTCATCTGACGTCTTACGAACTGATAGACTTGCTCTTTGTTCCAATATGTCACACCACATGCAGATATTTTCCTCTGTGATATATGAAGATTGTGTGGTTTTACGTTATTGAATAGCCACTACGGGAATAAACAAAATATGCTTAATAAGTAAAACTGTACCAGTTTATTCATAACTTTTACTTATTGGCCCTGTACAATGAGTTTCTTAAATAAGTGCAGCTTAAAACATTTCTTAGTAATACATTTTGTTGCCTATAAAGTGTGTTTAGAACCATATAATATACGTCTTTTTGTGTATAAGAATAAACAACAGCAAAAGCAAGTAAATGCAATTTGTTAGTAAGCATTGTATAGTACGATACTTAGGTGAGGAGCTAGGGAAGCTCAGTATCGTCCTGAAGGAGGTGACCTCTAGAAGAAAATCCGGACACTGTGTCACGGATCAACAAGTGTTACACTGCGGCACCCTTCCGCCTCCCCTTCCCCTCTGTGACCTATACGCCCTCTCCAAAGCGTTATCATTTTAAACATGGGGGGGGGGGGGGGGGTGCAACGTCAGCGCTCACTACGGCGTCGCTGTTGCAATTCCACAATTTACTGAAGTACTGCTGGCCTTAATATCAACTCCATTAAGGGAACTGGCAACCATGTGTGGTTTATTTCAACGTGCACTGTACTGCGGTATATGCGATCTTTGAAAAACCAAGTCAAATCGTAAAATGATATACATTTCGTTATGTGTACACACCAACCATGCCAATGGCAACAGGGGTTTTAATCTTCAAACAGTTGCACTTATCTCGGATTTACTTATCCGCAGTGCATGATTAAGTATTTCTGTAACAATTCAGTACAATAGATCAACTTCTATACCATACTTCTACTGATAATAAAATCAAGTTATTGGATTCTGTCTACCAACTTTAGCCAGTTCCTTTATATACTACAATGGCATTGTGATAGGGGCTTTCAATAAAGAATTTAGTAATTTTATGTTAATAAAGGTCAAGGTTGTGCAGTTCAGGACACAAATGGACAAAGAAACAAAGAAGTGGCCCGCACACCGAATGAGGTAGCGCATATCAAGTGTTAGCAGCCGTCACCTGTCGCAGCTTGCCTGCGTTCACAGGTTAAACCTTTGTTATTCTAGGTATTCTAAAATGTTTTTCTTCAGAATTGGCAAGAAGGATACATAGCACAAACACAAGTTTGACGTACGAAGGAGAGACACCTGAAGAAGCATAAGAGGCACGGAATAAATAGCTACAAAAGTACCGGGATAGCCATAACAGGAAGAACTCTCACATTGCTACCAATAAATATTTGTTGCTTGTTTCATCTGATCCCCTCATTTCATCGGCAAGGAAGTTTCGTATAAAGAAGAGCGGACAGTGCCCAACTTCACAGTTCTTCAACTGTATCACAAACTCCAGCCACAACTTCGAACAGGCGACAGTAATAAGTGTATACGATTCTAAATTCACTGGGATTTAATACGAAAATTATCTCTTCGTAAGTAATATCTTTCTTGTATGTTGCATGAGAAAATATGGTCTGCAGGTGTAACAATTTAACCTTGTTCTTAGAAAATCTAGACATTCGTAAAAATAAATGCAAAACAAAACCAATGATTCACATTAATCTAACCTCAGAAGCAACAAGAAATTATTTAAAAAGTGGAATAGCTAAAAATCACGTTCGGATTTTTGTCCGCCTAGAGTATACGAATTGCACACTGTGCGCTTGTGAATTTTATGTGAGTAGAGAAAGACATATGAACATTTCTGTTGAAATATTCTACTGAAGTTAATGGAAGAATAACGCTGTTTGTAGTACTACATCTCTATCATGGAAATACACGATGTGAACTACAGTTTGGCGGCGCCGTGGCCGAGCGGTTAGCGCGCTCGCCTACCACCTAGGCGGCCCGGGTTCGATCCCAGGGACCCGCATGTGGTATTCGTGGTGGACGAAGCGGCGTCAGGGCGGGTTTTCTCCGGGTACTCCGGTTTCCCCCGCCATCTCATTCCACCGGTGCTCCATCTTCATTCCATGTATCATCAGTGTCACCGCCTGCGGTGCCGTAGTAGTAAAAGCGGGCGTTAAACACTACAACAACATGAACTACAGTTTTAACTGTATTTAAATTTAAATGTTTTGTTCTAACAAGAAAACCAATTGAAAATAATTACTGAAATGTTCCTTCTTTCCTTCTACCATATCAAGGATTAGGTATGTGTCCCATGGTGCACCAAACGCTGTCAAAATTCCCCTCTCCATCCCATCCTAGGCCGTTGCATCTTGTCTTCGTAATGGTGACACGGGGAAGCTTGATTGGTACCCTATTAGAGGTCATCATTTCAACATTATTGTATTCTTACGTTTAATATAATCTGCCATTGTTAATTTTGTTCGTAAAACCCTGCGAGACCTCAATTTTCTTTCATTATACTTTCTTACCACCTATGTCTTACTTCCAAATAGTAATATTGGCAATACTTCGAACACAACGCAAATAATGTAGTGCTTTAATGCATTTTGTCAAATTTGTTTGTAATTCATCTTCTGTTCCCACCATTAATACCCGATCATCTGCAAGTAATGTATTCTTTATTAAATTATTTATGTCTATTTTTTTAATTTTAAGTTTTCAGTTTTTCCATTTATATACATACGTTATATATGCGTGTACATAACCCAGTAACCCCGTGGTATAACAGCCCATCAGACCGCTGCCTCCCCCCCCCCCTTTTCCTACCACGGGCGTCATGAATGGGGTGTAGTAATGGAGGTGGGACGTGGTCAGCACACTGCTCCTTCCATCCAGGTTAAGCGGTCTTCTCGAGAATTCTAATAGAACATTCTTGTTTATTTGATTCACCTTTATACGTGTTTCTTTTCTAATACTAACCAAAGCTTACTTATTTCATTGCAGTATGAATTGTTATGCCTTTAGAGTGATTTAGTTACGTAATATGGACTTTCAAAAGCTTTCATCGCAAAGACATTTAAGGTCACAAAGTTAAACGAAACACTTGAACTTATCGTCGTTGCATTTTTGTTTTTCATAGAGGTTTTATTTCCTTTATGTTGATATGCTGAACAAACGTAGCTGATAAAAGCTTCCAACTGACCGCAAAGAGTGCTCCACATTAAAATAACAATACGCCGTTTTGTGTGGCACGGTATTTCCTTTGGAGCCCAGACAAGTAGAACACAGGACAGTTATTCATGAACGATTTTCGTGCAAGGGAAAACATGGAAACGGAACAAAAAGGCAAGTCAAGCTACCTAGCAAAACAAAGGACTTGCTGTGACAGTGGCTGTGATATATTGCTTCCAACAAACATATGTATTTGCGCATGCTTGTCAGCTCTTGGCTCGTCCAACTGGCTTAGGGAGCATCATATCAGGGCAGCATTTCTCAAATCATTATATATGTACATATTATGTGCATCTTTTCTGAACAGTGCCAATTACCAGAGCCACACTCCCGCTCGCTTTATGCCCTTAACCTACAATACATCACCAGCATATTCCTGACATCATACTAAATATATTGTAACAAAACGATAAAATCAGTCCGGTTACTTTTCTGTCACTTTATTTTCCTCTAAAATTTTAGCACAAGTACACAATTTTCTGATTCACAGTCAGCAGTCCTTCGTGCTATTAGAACTCAGAACTCTTCTTCTCATAACCTTTATCAGTCCTTTTAGTGTCTTTCTTCACTTCCTCTGTCTCTCATACCCTAATTACATTACAATCACAACGTTCGGTGAATCTTTTTACGACGTACCAACACGACACACAGACGTACATACACTGACACACTGACCGACTCAGCTCTAAAACTCGCTCACTCTGTTCTTCTCTGGCCTCCTTATATGTTGGGGATGAGGTCACACAGATCTTTCTCGAATTCCACACACACGCACCGTAAATGACTCGGATAGAAGTTTCGCGAACGTTCTCGACATATTTTGTTTCTGCCATCTCGATTGTTGACCACGTACACACAGCCGTCCCACGAGGCAGCACGGTCCTGAACGTCTTTGCCCGCTCGCCGACATGGCTTTTGGTATGAAGAATGTTCGCACCATCGGTCCTTTGTTGAGCGTTGAGCCCGACGTCACAATAGGTTATAATATTTGAAAATTAATGTTATAAAGAGACAATGTATTAACGAGGGAGAACTGTACATTTTTTGTTTCTTTAATGCAAGACCTATCTCTCCAGCTACATCCATACTGATTATTATTATTAATTTATAATATTGTAACAAAATGACAATACGACGAATCCCACTCCTGACATCAGTGTGAAAAATGACAAAATCAGTCCAGTTATTTTTTTCTCACTTTTTCTTCTAACTGAATGCACAACAACACAGTTCTTTTACTAACGTTAACAGTCTTCAGTACTTCGTGATCTTACAACTCACAGCTATTTTCTTCTCATAATCTCGACTCAATCCTTACATTTTTCTTCTCTTTTCCTGTCTCTCAAACAGCTGACTCTGGCAATGCAATGACTCAACACGCATTAGCGATGCGACTGTGGTATCACGACGGCAGCTGACACACACACACACACACACACACACACACACACACACATACACACACACACACACACACACTCTCTCTCTCTCTCTCTCTCTGTCTCTCTCTCTCACTCACTAAAATAAAAACTGACTTCCAATTCTGGTTGCCTCACCGTCTTATATCCCATAAATGACGTAGCACGGTCACTTCTCGAACTTCACCTTTTCTAGTAGCTCTACAAATACGCCAGTCGCCGGACCTACTCGAATAACCTCGAAAAACCTTTTGACGTACCGCTGTCATTGTCACGTGTTTGCTCATGAATGTGGTGTGGGGCAGCTTCACCTTGAGCGCCTTTGATACGCGCCGCACCTGGTATGTGGTGTCAGGTAACTAGGTCCCGGCCGTCCTCTGTTGTGAGCCGCGGCCGGCGTCACCATATATTGTGACAAATGACAATCTGTCAAATCCCATCCGTCACAGCAGTGTGACAAATGATAAGTCCAGCTACTTTATCAATCACTATTTCCGTTCTAAAACTGAATCACAAACACACAGTTCTCTATTTTATCTTTGTCACAATAAACAAGTCGTAGTGCTCTTCCAACTCATAGCTCGGAACCTTGACACAAATACTACTAACAGTTCTACTGTCTCTAACAACTGGCCCCAGAGATACTGGTAACTGAAACTGCTTTACGCAACAAAGAACTCCGACGCGGCGGTTAAATGTTCAGATCTCTCTCTCTCTCTCTCTCTCTCTCTCTCTCTCTCTCTCTCTCTCTCTCTCTCACGATAGCAAATTTGAGATTCAAATTTTACAACATAGAACATTTCAATCATTCCGCGCCTTAATTCGCCTTGAAGAGCAGGTCCTTAAAAATATATTGTGTATCCTCTTATTACATTCGTTGCACCGTATTACATGAGCAACAGAAAGCCTTTTCTCTAAATATTTCTAGGAGTAAGAAAACCAAACCAAATCACAATGCAATGTTGTTGAGTGCAGTGTAGTAATGGGAACATATAAGTTCATGCCCTTTAGCCATCATATTCTGCCCCACTTTCGCTTTCTTGCCGGCAAGTTGGCAACTCCTCTATTCAAGTTCTAGTTGAATAGCATATATGAAAATTTCCCTCCCAAACGTCTTTTCAAAACTATGTAGCCGTTTAATTTTCTTAATTCGAGCTCCCGCTAGTATTTCCAATTTTACTCCAAGGGCGCATTGCGCTACGATAAACTTCTTAAAATGGGCTTATTTCTTTTGATATTCCGAGCAGCAGTTCTGTAGAAGAATATTGCAGGGTTATATTACGTCATAACAGTTCCGTACTATGCTGGCGTAGGACATCGAGGCGCTCTTTTAATGTTATTTGCTTGTGTAATGACCCTACAATGTTGGATACTCTGCAGAACTCGATTGGGTACCATGAAGATGAAGACTGGTACTTATTTAGAAGTGCAGCACACTAAATGTTCAAGAAAACCTCTTCAAAAACCAAATAATTATTCTTTGATCTGAAGTAATAACACTATATTATGCGATAATAGCATAAATGCCGTTATATTCATATAAAAATTATTTTTAACCATGTGTGTACGTTTAAAACATTTGTAAAAGTTATTTGTTATTGTTATTGTTACTCGATTGTGCATGCTAGAATCTATAATTGCATCTTCAACTGCGAAATTGATTTTATTGTTATGTTGGGCTTGACACAATTATACAAATATCATACATCTGTAGATATCCAAAAATGAGAAAGAAAATTGAATTTATTAGAATGGTATTTACAATATTAAGACTTAATTATTAACCTCGAAATACTTGTTACTGGATTGAACACATAAGAATTGGTTTTTCTTTCAGCTGCGTGAAAATATGCACAACATATTGATAGCTGCATATGATTGGTAGAAACCAGTATCGTTATGAACAGGTAACCTATGATTGGTGGATTATAGTATCGTAACGACCATGATTGGTGCAACAGTAAAATCAAAGCTATTTTAAAAAGACGATGTTTCATACCACAAATTGAACTTGAATTTATTATCTTTAAAGACATGTATTGATGGTTACATACACGTCTTTTAACAGGATTTTTTTTAAACATCTATGATAATCCTAATAGTCTGACTAAAAACGTGTAGCATAATATTTTTAAAAATGTTTGTAATGACAAAGACTTATTAAAAATATTATATTTCTAATCGTAGTACTTTAGTTTTCCCTTTTTTACAGAAACATTGCTTCTAGTGTGACTTATTGTGAGCGTAAAAACTTTTTCTGTGATCTTTGTTTTAAAATTTATAGTAACCATATACTTTGTTATTTCTAAAGTGATAGTAATAAGCTGTTCTTTTAATTTTATTTTACTTATCAATGAATCTTCTAATTCACACTGAAATTTCAAGATTTTGAATAACAGAAAAATTCAATATTTTTTTTTTAAAAAATCAAAGCAATTTAATTCTATTCAAAATTTATAACAGAATCTTAGTCATAAATTAGCAACTGGGGTTAAAGAAACACATATGTAATATTAAGTTTAAGTCTTTGATTTGTATTTATTCTTTGTCAGGCCACTTTAAATCCCAGGGCAATAAAACTTCTGCGAAGTTTCAAGCCCTGTGCGTGTAATGTGAATTTTAGGAAGTGAACTGCAGTTTTCAGGGAGACTTTCCTCTAGATGTGTGAAACTTGCTACACATATAAATCAATACTTTTTAAATCTACTGATTTTTATGGTATATACATAGAATTTTTGTATTTTTTAAAATAATTATAATGAATACACTATTTTGTCGGTCATTTTAATAACAAATTTTCCAGAATCCATTGTTTTAATGATACGGTTATAAAAATGGATCAACTCCACTATAATGAACCCAAAAATGGTGCTATAAGTTTCATCACAGTAGACAAGTGGTTCTTGAGAACATTTTAAAAATGTTTGCAGAAAAATAAGTTTGAGAAAACATCAATCAAATTTAAGTAGAGGTTATGAATCCTATGGTTGCACTCTAATAATTATTTTATATTAAATAAATATGATTTCCATATTAAAAAATTAATGGATATATTAAATTTTTACCCATATCGGTCACTGGACATTGAAATTTATTTTATAGGTACTTCTGGCATCTTTTCAGGGGTTAAGACAATAGGTTACGAGAAAAGAGGGTTAAAACCTGCAAATCAACTAATAATATAAAAGTTTTATTTTTGACACAAACTAGCTTCATTACACGATTTAATAGAATCAGTAACGGCATTTTTGAGAAAATGAAAATGTAACAAAAAGCTTCGTATATAAAAAGGACTAAGGGTTAGGAGGAGAGGCCTTTTTCTTGAAAATCTTGTATCACATCTTGGAAGATGCTACACTTAAATACTTCTCATTTTGATATTTATCCGAATATCTGTTTTTGCTTTCTCTATACGTGTAGTAAAGTAGAGGAAGTATTGTATTCCACCCAATAACTGGATGTCGATATTTCACCGGAAATATATGTTTTGAGACCCTCTGAATAAAAAAAAGCAGTTTTAGAAAAACGCCCGTGTCTGAGTGTGTGTGTCTGTCACTCTGTGGACTGCATAACTCAAAAACGAAAAGTCGGTTAAAAATTAAAGTTGGTATGTCTTTCAAGGTTGCGACACAAATATTGTGAAGAAAATAGCCCCACCCTAAACTATCCTTTACATGGAACATTTTTTAAAAAATTTGATTTTGTTGAAAATGGCTCTTAACGATTTTGTTTAAAATGCCATATGTTTGAGATATTTTTATGAAAAATGAAATGTATATCTTGAATTTTCTGGCTATAGCCCCTGTAGTCGTATTTACTCTGGACGACTTTTGCATAACTGGTAAACCGTTAAGAGATAGACCAAATCATAGTACAAAAAATGTAGATCTTGCTAAAATACACAATTTATGGCTGAATAAATTTTATTGTAGGGTGAATGATTTCAGAGATATATTCGTTAAGTGTGTGAGTTTCGGAAAACTTAAAAACTTTCATGAAATGGAACATCGTTGTTCATTTTTTTATATGTTAAGTGTGCAAAGAGAACGGGATCTCAAAGCTTTAAAGGATTTGAATGTCGCATAAAGCCTACTGTATTCTAAATTTCCCCTTGCACCTACAAGGAAATAACCAATAAGATAATATGTACAAATGTTTATCTCAACTAACATGAAGATATAGGGATAAGAGCTTGTAAGAATGGTTAGTACAGGAGCAGAGAAATTCATGTGAGTGCAACACATCAGATTTTTTGGATTCAGGAGGCCTCAAAACATATATTTCCGGCTAAATCTGGACATCGAATTTTTGGGTGGAATAGAATAATTCGTCTACTTTAATATACGTAGTAAAAGTAAGAACTTGCGAAGCATGTTGTGAACTAGTCAAGTGAACTGAAGCGTTACTTGTGTCGCAGTGGGAACACGCTCTGTACTAAAAGATTACGATAACTGAAGCACTGTCTAGTAACGCACGAGTTTTAGCTAGTTCTATTTCACGTCATGTGCTCGTTAGCCTTCCCTTATCCTAGCGTCAGAAAGTCGCACTTCACTTGAATGTAATGCCGTTTAAAAGGTTAAGACGGTATTTAGATCTTTCTTTAGCACTGTAAGAAGGATACTTGAGCACAACTGATCTCATTACGGGGTTTAGGTTCCACAGTAGCATTCTCCTTATGTATACACGTCCCTCACCACAAGACAGTAAATGGGGTAATAAAAATCCCACTGAAGAGCGTCTTTTTATTGATCCCGTACCAATCACTCTAGGAGAGACCGAACTAGGTCAACAGCAGAATGCGATATTGACTCAGAGCATCCCATTAACGGTTTCGGATCCGTGTGACTTTGAAGACGTACGTACGTACGTACGTACGAAGGTACTGTCAAAAGAAGCGTGCAACACGGGGTGTTTGTTAAAGAGGAACAGAGTCAGTATCAATATACTCCTAGTAGTAGCATTTCTGAGATGGAAGGGAATGAAAAAGCAACTGGAGGCTTCATTTCCGATCTGCAGTGCCACAAAGAACGCATTGCCGAGATTCGAAATGAGACCTTCAAGGGAGGATGAGAAATACGCTTCAATATCGGTGGCAGAGACCGTCGCATATTTTAGCTGCAAAAATGCAATAAAACTGAAGCCAAATTCTATTGATACTGGCGTATAAAACTATCCAGGGATAGACCTAGCGGTAGCGTGAGTTTGCACTCGGAAGATCCACGCTTCATTTCCCGCTGAACCGGTCACGCTCACCTAAAGGTTTCCATATAGTAGGTGAATGCTGTGGTGACTATCATCAATTTACCTGCCTCTCATTTCATATGCATTTTCCTTTGCAAGAGCTGTTACTATGACTTTTGGATTTATTCCTCCATGTTGTTACTATGGCATTAAAACCGGTTGCCGATGGCTAGCGGTAGGCTGAAACGCTCCAGCCTGGCCTTGTACCTGCTGGGCAGGGCCAGGCCGGTACCTTTGTTGGATAATAGCTGACAAACACAATGGCCATTGTATGGCAGTATTACGACTTCAGAGAGTTCCTTTACGTAGAGCCCAGAAGCTTCGTTTTCGAGAAAGTTCTCTCGTGCAAGGGGTTCGCTCGTGCCCAGAGGACGATTAAGGAGTTTAGTAGACAGCGAAGCCGCGTGCAGTTCAGTGTGAGTTGTGATCCGGTAGTTTCAGTTCAGTTATGATTCGATTCGACGGTTGTGTTGCTCTGAGTTTGTGCAATAGTGACATAAGTGCAATATTAGCCCTAGAGTAACCAATTAGAGGACGAATATAGTGTGGTTAGCAGTAACTGGTGTTCACATTTGTTGTGCGTGCGCGCTGTGTGTAACTATGGCACACAAACACTTTAATGGCGGCTGATAGTTGACTATTACTCTTCCATTTTCTGTTGTCCAAATAAATTCTGTAGACGCAAATGATATTTAATCACCAGCTCTACAGCGTGATTGCAAGGCAAAATGTGCGATTATACTACATTAAAGTTTGTTTTATCGCTTACATGTTTCATGTCTTGAGTTGGCAGTTGAAGGTATCACAACAGGATTTAGAGTATACAATTTTAATTATTATGGCAATTCAGAAAATTATTGACCACCATTTTTCCATCAGTGTAACATAATAAAAACAGAGCTCAAGTGCAATTTTTGAAATCGGTTTTATCATGTTTATTTTTGATAATACGCATCAGGTCAGCAAAAGTGCTGCTTCAATATGAAATAATGCAATGAACACACTCGCGTGTAATTCGCTGTTACAAATACATTCATTTATCTTGGTTATGTTTATTCGCAGCAATTAACTCCGCCGGTATGCAAACACTCCATTTAATTATATGTATTGAATGAGGATATGTACATACAATCAAATATTCTGCACTACATTGTATTGCAACATCAAGTGAGTGTATCGCAGCGCCGGACAACACCTGTTGGGATGTCAAATACCGGACTGCAGTGACGGCTAGATCATGAAAACAGGGTAGTGCCAGCAAAGATTTACCAACTGCAAATCAGACAGGACTGTTATCAGAATCGTCTGTTTCTTTAATCTAAGATCTAGCACTCCAGATAAATCCATATTATTATTAATTTTAATATTTAACAATGACAGTATAAGAAATCCCACCCCTGACACCAGAGTGACAAATAACAAGTTCAATTACTTTTTCTGTCAATTTATTTCTCTTGTAAACCTGGATCACAAAACCACAGCTCCCTATTTTATCGTTAACAAATTAAACCAGCGATTTCCAACCATTTCTCAGTCACCCCACTCCTTCAGTCAGAGTTAGAATCAGCTCACAATCAGACAGTCAGTATCTAGTGACGGACATAAACAGACCATTCCATGGCACTTTCTGAATCATAGCTAGAATTTTCTGAGAATGTCCTCCGGGCACCTCTTCATTCTGAATGGCTTTAGCATAAATGGTAAACACTAAGAGACTGATAAAAGCTTACTAAATACAACACGTGGATTTCGTTAAAACACAATTTATCGCTTAAAGCCTGCTGTATTCTCATTATCCCTTTTCACTTACCTGAAAATTAGCAATAAGGTAACTTATGCAAATGTTTGTGTCGATTAAAATATGGTAAATAGAGAAACTAGAGTAATAATTAGTACCAAAGAAGTCACTAATGAACAGATGTTTATCGCATAAGATTTGAAAGTACTTTCGCAAATCAATCGCTGTTTAAATATAACCAACCCGCCACTGCAACTCAAGGCACGTTTGAGTGTTAAAGAGGGGCAAGGAAATAAATCCAAACTGCCCTCTTTCGCTAAGGTTGGACATCGCTACACTTAATAATTCCTCGTGACTAGTAACTCAAGCTGTGATCGATCATAACCTTGTTCTCTGTCCCACAACTGGCTGCAACAATACACTTACTTAAAACTCCTTCAGATAACAAAAACTCCGACGTGACGATTAAGTGTCTGAATTTATTTCAAACTCTGTGTCTGCACATCTTCGTGTTTATACTGCAGGCGAAGTGCCGAAGTTTGCTGGGAAATACATATTTTCTTCAGCTACTTGGAAATAAGCCGGCAGTTGAACATTTCTCCAACAGTCTGGGATCGCTTTATTCCGGCGCGGTCATGTTCGCCTCTGTTTTGACCCCTCCATTGTCGTGGGCCCGCGTATTTACAAGTAGTGGTGTAAGGTAGCTTAATCTTGAGGGTCTTTTGGCGTACTTCTTCCTACTTCCTCAATCTGCGCCTTCAGAAACTCTGGTTTTTTTTTTTTTTTACCACTTACGTTTTTGGAAAGCTCCGCGGGGATCATCATTGGAAACGCTTTCACTATTTAATTTAAACATGACTAAACAGACCAGCTCACACGTCAAAAAGTCAAATTAAGACTTTCATTCACTTTTATCTTTTATGTCCCTTAAAACTACCACAAACCACAAATACATAATTCTTGCGGTAAAATTAAAGCACGAGTTTTGTTATAGAAGCCAACAGAAATGTATTTTCATCTTAATCCTGCAATAGAAGCGATCAATTCAAATCGTCAGTTTATGCGGGTTGCATATATCCAAGAGACACGGCGCTG
Source organism: Tenodera sinensis (assembly GCA_030765045.1). Lineage (NCBI taxonomy): Eukaryota > Metazoa > Arthropoda > Insecta > Mantodea > Mantidae > Tenodera > Tenodera sinensis. Next base: position 145,513,741 of record CM060966.1, read on the forward strand.
CTGGACCAGGCTGTATATGACAAAAGGACGCCTGTGGGCTTTCCGCTAAACATTGTATTCTAACGTCGGAAAAGAAAAATGAAACAAATGAATGGGGCGCGGTTAAGCCGGAAGTGAGCCATACACAGCAGAAATCTCCTTCCCCTTCCCTTTCTTGCTCTATTTCCATTTTCTCTTTATTTACTTTTTGTTCTTTCGCTATTTCTTGCTTCTTTTACTTCTCCACTGTGCTTATTGTTTCTATTTTCTCTTCTTTTTCATTGCTGCCTCACTATACTGTTTTCCTTTGTTATGGTCCTCTTTTTGCGCCTTAAATCCTTGGTACTCATTCCCCCATTCGTCTTTTATTGCTTTCTTGGCTTTTAACGCATCCTAGTTTCATGCGCTCTTAAATGTATTGTTTGCCGAAATAGCTAAATTTATATTACAATGAGATATTCTTATCAAGCTCCGCACATACTTCCGCTTTATTCCTAGATTTAGTAAAAGGAACTAAGAGTTTCCCTGCTTATTCAGTTGAAAGTGCCACACCATAAAGAGAGCGATTGACCCACATTTAGAAAGTATTTCACGCTTTGACTTTTCTGAGATATCTCTCACTCTATGTTTAGTATATCTCAAAATTGACTTTCAAGTTCTGTACATAAAGGTCTGGTTGTATAAAAGTTAATTTGAGTTCAAGCAACTCCAGTAACCTGAACTTATACCAAGGTTTATACACCCAAAACTCTAGGTTCATGGCACCTTAATCTTAGATCAAACCTGGCAGTTGAATTTTATCCAGTTGCATTTCATATCATCCTCTTCTACACTCTCATACCTGGTGCTTGGCTGACCACCCGCTTCCAGGTCTTCACTGTCAGGTCCAGGCATGTGACCCTAGACACTGGCTTGTAGGTTCGAGTGGGTGTAGGTAAGTCCTACATAAGGGGAGGGTCGTCAGATAAAGAAAAAAACTATTTGATTAAACTTAGATCAGCAGAAATGAAGAAGGAATAAACAAATAAATAGTACAGCTTTAAATAAAATAAAAAAATGGTAAGTAATATATTTTTGCAGTCATCTGGACAATAGGAGCATTTATTCAAATGATATTATGGCCTAAAACAACATTTTGCTGAAGAAGCAAAAACTCATTACTTCTAACCTAGAACTTGTTTCACTAATAGTAAAATTCAATGTTATAGTTTGAGTCTTACTTATAGAAACACGAAAAGGTGAAATAAATTTACAACTCTGTTCTTAAAACGTGACGTAAATGTGTCGCATTTAAATATACTTTGATCCAATAACTGGTAAAAATACAGAGGAGAAAAAGAAGGCAAGCAAACGATTAGTAACGCAAATACACAACCTCAAATTCTTTTTCTAAGAATATTAAGTAGACGAAGTATTGTATTCCACCCAAAAATTAGAAGTCGAGATTTCAGCGGAAATATATGTTTTGAGAGTCCCTGAATTCAAAAAAGCATGTGTATGTGCATGTGAACCAAATAACTCAAAAACGAAATATCATTTAAAAGCCAAAGTTGGTAGGTATTTAAGTTTCATATCTTTTATGGGTGCGAGACTAAGATTGAAGAAAATTCATCCAAACTAAAGTACCCTTTATATGTAAAATTATCATTATTTTATTATTACTATTATTAATTTTATTATTATTATTATTACGAATATTAAAGAAATTTACCATTTTAGCGGAAGCTTTCATTCTTGAATGGCACAGTAGTCGTAAGCTCAAGGATATTAAACTAAGCAGAAGTGGAATAATTAAAGGTATTTATTGCAAGATTATATTGCTAACTGTTAATGCTTAATCGCTATTAAAATAATGTATGCATTAAACTAGTTAAAGCAGCTTAAATAGAGAGTTTAGCAGCAAATGACAACCAAGTAAGGTCGTAAATATACACCCAGTGTAACATTTCAGAGCGTTCGCAACATGTTGTGTCTCCAGGTAATCAATGGCATTAACCTTAGTGTATAAATCCCTGAGTGTACCAGATAAAAGAAATTTTAGTATTTTTAAGGACCCTAATATGTCATTCGTATGCTTAGTAAACTAAGACACTGCTATAAATTCATTTATACAATAACTACTTAATGAATGGCAACGAAATTTGTTTTTGGTTATACAATGTGCACACAAATATAGTTCAATTAAACAATATACATTGTGCAAATTGTGCTGTACAGCCATTGCAACAGTATGCAACAAATGGTAGTAACCATTATAAAACAAAAGATAGATTAACAAGGTAGATACATGAGCGGTTTTCCTGCAGAATGCAGTATTTTCTGTCCAAGGAATAAGCAACCACCTTTAACTTAATTAGCACCTACTGATCATAGCAAATCACTTGAGCGAAGCGAGCGTGTGTTCTTAATATGCTTATAATTTACTGTTTATAATATAAGCTAAAGTATGTTATTCATATTAAAGAGAATGAAATGTATTACTCAGAGGTGTTGTGATGTCCATTGTAGTTACAGCCTGGAACCCACCCACCCACACACCCACCCACCCTGTTTAGTACGGTTTCTTATACGGTAATATAATCACCTAACTACAACAAAAATGGCCATTTTCCCGCTACAGAGAATGCGCAAGGGCGATTTGTAACCCACAGGAGATGTGAAAATGGCGGTATTAGCGATGTTTTGATTTTTGCTTCTTTCACATGTTAATTTATTCCCAAAATTGTATTATATATATATATATATATATATATATATATATATATATATATATATATATATAATGGTCAAGAAAAACAGAGTGCTTTGAGAAACCCAAAGGAACAGCCGAAAAATCGAAATCGATAATTTTGTATAGGAATTGTGACTAATATTACTTTCAATATATGGCTCTGTGACGGACCTATCGTTTCACAGCTTCATCTATTACATGTAAAATAGTTTTTTGTAAAAGGGAGTGGTGGGTTTTGAGAGAAGATGTGGTTAAATAGAATTTAATTTTATTTTGCGAACGTACATTTTGATCAGCCATTCAAGGTTCCAAAGATAAGTTAACCCTTATTTAAGTAACAACTCTTAAATGTTTCTAAAGAAACTCAAGGCTATTGGGCAGATGGAACCTAAATATTTAACTTGTAGAATTTAAGATATTTTTCCTCTTCTTCTTTGGTTCAACAGCCTAATTAGGCTAAGATCGCTGCAATGATCCCCCTCCATCCAACTCTATCTAAGGCTTCTCTTTTCTAATGGCTTTCATTGACTGCCTTCAGATCTCTTTCCACATCATCGAGCCATCTGGTGGGTGGTCTTCCAACTTTTCTGGTTGCATATCTGTGGGGGTGACCTTTTCACATGGATTGTTATCTTCCATCCTATACAGATGCCATAGCCATCTCACTCTTTTGGCCTTAACTACTTTAATTACATATGTGTCAAGTCCCAATTTCGTGGAATTCCTCCACTGCCATGTACTTGATAAAGTATCTATTATGGCTTCACAGCGCTGTTAGTATATACATACACTAACAGTATAATTGGCTATTATTTAACATAATGTGTAAACTTTCAAATGTGTTGGATGGGCAACATGAAGATATTATTGACATGAGTGTAAGGAACGTTCCACGTTATACTTACTTATTGGGCGTAGAGCGATAATTTCCGAAATTCAAGGTACGTCTTTGTGATAAATTTACGAGATGGAAAATTTGAGGAATTAGGGTCATATGCTGCAACTCTAAAGTACTCGGTGATTCCTTCTAGGAATAATTGTATGTTGAGTACCATAAACATTTATATCAACTTGCGCATTCGAATATAAAAATGTTTTATTTCTTTTGGAACATATGTTTGACATTTTCAGCACATAACAAATATTTCCCATGCTTCTAGCACCTAAAAATCCGAGCCTTAGTTATTATCATGATTTACATATACGTAAAGTTTTACTATCAGACTAAATGTTTAAATAAATCAGGAATAAAGTTTTCTTGCGAAGAGACACAATCTGCAATTTGATAAGGCTTAGGTAGATCACAAACTGAATCGACTCCAGTATAGGGCATTTCACTTTGAAGTATTGCGATCACGACGGGAAAGGTCTAAGTCTCTGGTATGGTCGACTAAACGAGACTCGAAATTGCATTGGCAAGGTCGTAAATATTACAGAGGAGGGGGTTTTTTATTCCTGTACATGTCCATTTCTTGTTCGAGTGAGTTTTATATCCGATGTTGGAATGGTGCTCTGAGGCCGATCCGTCTTGGCTGCAATCTCGGGATCCCCACGGGCCTGTTCCGAGGGTTGCCGGCAAGATTTATTTGTGTTCTGTGAGTTCCTGCATTTCTGACTTCCCACCTCTTGCTTCGAAACAAAAGAAAGCTTGCTCTTCCATTTCTACCACTTTAATTACTAATTTCCTTCAGTCGTGTTTTCAGTACGAAAGACCGTCAAACGGGAAATTCAAGGAAAAAGCGAATGGTACAGAGCACATTTTAGTTTCTCTACTGCATATCATCCACAAATGTGATATAGATATTTCAAGAGAGTTGCAGGTTTTAAAGTATCTGAAGGCAAAAAGAATACGCATAAGTAAACGAAAATCAGCTAAAGCAGACACAAAATTTAATGGAGGATGCCTAGAGGAAGCTGATCCAATCAAAGGCTTTCCACTCCTAGCGGTGTGTGATTATTAAACAAGCAACTCGGAACCTTTTGAATGTTAGACAGATAGGTTACCCATGCCAAAACTCCGGACTAAGGTGATGTAAGTTTTTGTACATGACCAGAAAGAACATCAACAATGCCTAACGCAAATGAAAATAATATATAAAATGGCAACTGGAAATCAACAAGGGCAATTCGTTGGTATGATTTAGTGTTAAGGAAGTTCAAAGAGAATTTCGGAAATGATTATATATTAATTAAAATTTAAAAAATATTACATCCAAATTTATTATATTAATTTCAGAATCTTTATGACTCATTCTTTATCTTAACTATTAATACACTTCATGAGACATTTAAATTGCTTATTGGAAAGAAAAAATGAATAAATTAATTTTATTTTATTATAGCTGAGTATGGAATGCTTCATATTTTCACAATGTTATTTTCGTAATTTCATAATGTCGATAAAACATTTGTAGAAACGAAGTCTTTATATAGATAAACAAAGGAAAGAAGGCGGAAAAATCTGATGTGTTGTACTCACATACTTTCTCCTGAATATCCTGAATAAAAGAAAAGCATTTTTATAAAAAGGTCTGTGTGTGTGTGTGTGTGTGTGTGTGTGTGTGTGTGTGTGTGTGTGTGTGTGTGTGTGTGTGTGTGTGTGTGGCGGTGGACAGCATAACTCAAAAACGAAAAGCCTGTTGAAAACCAAAGTTGGTATATAAGTTTAATGTCCTTTGAGGATGGAACACGAAGACTTTTAAGAAAATAGCGCCACCTAAACTACCCTTTACAAAGAAAATTTTTGATTTTCTTGAAAATGGCTCTAACGATTTTGATTAAACTGCCATATGTTTAAGATATTTGCGTGACAAATGAAATGTACATTTTGAATTTTCTGACTATAGCCTATATAGTGCTGTTTACTCTGATTGACTTTTAAATAACTCGTAAACCGTAAAAGATAGGCAAAACTTACTATACAACAAATGTAGGTCTTGCTAAAACACACAGATAGACGGACCTTTTTCTAATACTTTTTTCAGGGTGCCTCAAAAAATGTACTTCCTGTGACATCCAAAAAAATTATCCCTCTAATATTACAATAGAGATGAGATCATGTAATGGGTTGTTTAGACTGGACAATGGTGACATTGTACCGTTCGTGGAAATCTCGCATATTTCAATGTTATATACACTAAACTGCAACATATGAAGTTAAGTAGTAAATGGGTTACAATGTTTTCATTTTGTCTATCCCTGTATCACCTGTAATAAAAGTCATAAACTCGGAATGCAATTCATTATACAGTTTATCATCTAGGATGTTTATGTGTGCAGATTACACATCGACAGTCTGTGTCCAAATTACATGTATGTATGCAGATTATATTCATTTACATAGTATACGTGCATGCAGTTTACCAACCCCGTATTAACAATGTCTAAGGGTCCTATGTTTTCCACCTGCTATTAGACTTCAGCAAGAACAAAAGATAGCGTAATTTCATCTGCCCTTACGAAACAAGGGATATGGAAAGCACGTGCTGAAACGTTCCATTAAGGAACCAGCTGTCTGCGGATCGATCCCCTGGACAGCATGGACCAACTCCCAATCCGGAGTGTGTGTGTGTGTGTGTGTGTGTGTGTGTGTGTGTGTGTGTGTGTGTGTGTGTGTGTGTGTGTGTGTGTGTGTGTGTGTGATACAAGCGTCATAAATAATGAAGCTGCTAAAAGGGGAAAGAAGAAGAAGGGTCACTAACTCCCCTGCGGGGATACTATATTGACTGCGGCACCGAGTACTCCACTCCAGAGGTTCTTCTAACAGAGCTTTCACTGACTCTCCCGTACTTGTACATCCCGTCCTGGAGCAAGTGACAGTACTGTCAAGACTTGTCTTTCCAATTTAAATTTAAACTGAGTCAGAATCGCAAATAATATTAATAAGCAACGCTTTGTGTCCACATTGAATTCTGCAAACAAAATTTCAGGTTTTAGTTTCTCAACTACGTAAAGTAGAGGAAATATTGTATTCCACCCAAACATTCGATGTCAAGATTTTACCGGAAATATATGTTTTGAGGCCCCTGAATCCAAAAAACAATTTTTAGAAAAAGGTCCGTCTGTGCCTGTTTGTATACTGCACAACTCAAAAACGAAAAGTCGGTTAAAAATCAAAGTTAGTATTTAAGTCTTTCAAGGATGCGACACGAAGATTTTGAAAAAAATTCTTCCACCCTAAAGTGCCCTTACTTTTTAATTTTGTGACGTTTTGTTTTCCAGCTTAAACTCTGAGTAAAACCTGATTTGGAAAACGTTACATAAATGTTTTTCATAGTTAACTGCCCAAATACAATATTTGGAATGCCCAGTTCATTACTAACAGAAATTATTTTAAAAACAAGTTTTGAAATATTATAAAACGTCAATATTTTCACGAAATGTAAAGATTTCAGTAAAATGTCATTAAGTATTCCATCATTCATTTTGATGCTTATGCCATTCTTCTAATTCCTGAACTGGTTTAGGCACCCCTGTCACCTTAAAGGAAGTAATTTCAATAGGCACGATTGTTAAACGACAGAAGAACGTTGAGTTTAATGCCAGAGACTGCAATCAAATATGCATGTAGTAAACAATGGGGAGGACCCACGTAAAATAACTAGCAAGATGGTATGCGTGGATTATAATGGGGTTTCATTAGACTACAATGGGATGGATTTTGAGTTTTAAAAAAGATAAAGAAAGTAAAAGTTTCAATTGATATATTTATAGGTAAATATCACCAATAGCTTTATTTTATTGTCAAATACCAATGTAATATAAAAGCAACAAAAAACAAATACTCTTACAAACTTTGACAAAATGTCTGTTGCCAAATGGCAGCGCTGTGCATTGGGGTTAAATTTCTTCTGACATGCTTTGAATTCTATTAGCTTAGAAAGGTAGAAGTAGTTGTTCATAAAGTGATAGCAAGCATGGTTTAGAATAGGCAAATCCGTATTATAGCTGTTTCTATTTATAATTAGCATTTATGCAATCGTAGCATTAAAACGATTAATTATGACGGCGTATACCGTGCGAAATTACCCTTTTTCTGGGAAATAAATGACGCAATTACCATATTAACAAGGGAGCAATAACGTCACCACCACAACATAATTTTCTCCAATGTGCGCTTGTAAGAAAACCTGAAATCGTCACTCTCGCAAACTAATGCATTTTTCGTTTCTCCATCCAAAATCTTCTCATATTCTTTTTCGTAAACATTTTTTATTTTCCTAGAATTCTCTCAGCTCTCTTTGCTTCGTTCAAAATATCTTTAAATAATCATATCATTACCTTTCATTTTTCTGTATAAGTGTTGAAACAATTGAAACATCTGCTTAGCAAGCGTGTTACGTCATACATCTGTTATCTTTGATTCACTATAATTTTACGTTTAACAAATTTATTAGTTATTTTTTCGTATTCTAATGCTAGAATTAGAACGTGAGTGACACATGCTTTGTTACAATCACTCAGATTATACACTAGTTTCACAAATACATTGAATGTGTGTAAGTAAAGCTGGTGGGTGGGTCAAGGAAAGTTTGGAAATCACTGCCTCAATGCATAAAACGGATGCGTTGTTGTGTGAGCGAACACTTTTTAGGTTTAACCAACAAAACTCTCAGAGATTTCAGTTGCGGTATAGAACGCTGTGTTATTCTTCCATACATACATTCTGGGGGCAAAGTTTTAATTAAATAAAACAACAGTTTCTCCCAAAGCACGTGTTCTCAATAATGGAAGCGCTGTTTGTAGTCTTGCTATTCTCCAAGCACGCTCTATATTAAAAATCCCCGTAACTTGCATTTACCTTTACTTTCCCAAACCCCAGATGTTCCCGGGAGATGTAAATTATTGATGCTCATGACGTCACTCGGCGCTCAGAGAGAGAGAGAGAGAGAGAGTAACTAAGCCTATTTGAGGGGAAAAGGAGAGAGGGGGACGAGATTAAAAGGTTAATGGCGAAAGGTTTAAAACGTAGATAAGAACTGCAGGGGGGACTGTTGTTAAGAGTTACGTCATCAGACAGAACTTCAAATAATTAAAGGGAACGCTTAGTAGCTAAAGGCTGCGCAAGTCACGCGAATAAAAAGTAAAGATTTGTATCACCCCTAGTATTAAAAAAGTCTCAACATAGTAATCAGTTTATGAATAATCTATTAGGTACTTGTTTGGGAAACAAACTAAGCTTTGAGGTTACTATCTGCAAAATATATAAATATGTATCAATCATATCTCTGTGCCTCAATAGTGAATCACGGTAAACGAACGCTTTGAGGATACTTGATACAGACAGATGGCTCAAAAATCTATTTTTGACTTTATGCGTAATATGAATTCCTATATGACAATATGTCTATATAAAATTTGTGTGTTTGCGGCATTTAAGGCCATCGAGGTTTAAATGTGGCTACCAGAATCCCAGGGTATGTTCTTTTGCCATTTATCGAACCTTGCCTTTCTTCAACTTTAGATGCACTTTTTTTTAAAATAAAGCTATAATAGATATAGCTGTGATTTTTTGTACATATGTTGCTCTAAACTGCCGGAGAAACTTTTCATGCCACCTCTGTTTAACAACTTAAAAATGAGACGTACATATCTATAAATTTTTTGTTAAAATGTCTTAACCTTTCATCAGTTATGTCAAATAACATGTTGGTAAAGTGATCAAAATCTGAAATGTCTCGCAATAATTGAAGAAAATGTGTGAAAAATTTTGGAAATGCTTTCGTTTCTTTAAATATCAACAACTTAGCAATTATTAACCTATGTTATGATTTTACAATGTTTTCTGAAAAAAAAAAAAGAATTTGTTTTATAAGTAGCAAAATTTTCATTATGGTACCTGGTACAGCTTTTAAGAAACCTTAATATATATTTCATTAAGTTCAGCGTATAAATTGCTACTCCGTCTCCACCAAGTGTCGCGTAGGTGATTTGGAATACGTTTGGAAAAGGTCCTTGTATGTATAAATAACATAACTCAGAAATGTTAGATTCGCATGAGAATTTATTGTCATATCTCCCTAAAAAGTATTCTTGTAAACATTATTTTCTTATCCATTGCACTCCATTCCATTTCGAGACAAACGTTTGCCGTAGATTCTGTGCATCTATAATCCAAAGTCTAGGATTGGGGGGGGGGGGGGGGATCGCTCAACAGCGCCCTATTAATGTTTACATAAGAGGAAGGGGAATAACAAAAACAGTAAACCTCGCCAATCTAAGGCTTTCCCTCCCTCCTTTGTGTGTGGCACTCGCCACCGCGCATGCGCAATAGCAACTAAATGACACAGTTTTCGTAATAACGCAATGCATTTCTTAGAAGGCGTTCTAAAAAGGATGGCAGGTGGTTAAATGGTTACTTAAGTTACAAATGGAAATTTTACTTAAGTTTTGATCTACAGTTTCACATAATAGCTCTCTCTAAAAAGCACAGCGAAACAACTTTCTTATGCTGCGCGCATGGATACTATGTCTATCTCTTTCACGCACAAGCACACGATATGGCTACCTTGTAGCGCCCTCCTATTGGCTACTGCCATATGCACGTGGTTTGACGCAGATAATAAGCTGAAATTCAATAATTATTATGCAAAATATATTTGCCTCTACGCTGTGAGTGTTTTAAATCCAGAATAATTTTAAATGAAATAAGTTAAATAGAAGCAACTAGTCCTACACAAAGCAACGTAGAAATATTTTATTTTCTCTGATTCGAAGTGAACGAGGTTAGGGGAACACTGGATACTGGATATCTAAAAGACCCCATACCGAAGTTTTCGCACAAAACGTATACAATGCAGTTTGAGATTTCATTACATAAATTATTAGTAATTGATTTTGTAAACAACTGTTTAAATTTAAAACAAGTACCTCATAATATCGCAGCCTTGAAAAGGCTTTGCAGAAGCAAAACTGCTTCATTTTCAGCATAACTTTAAACATAACTCCCTCAAAACTCGAGTTTTGATATGCTTCGCATTGATTATAGTAATTCCTGGAGTTTTGGCTCGACTGTCAAGGATACAAATTTGTGTTCATAAACGTATCACAATAACATGTGCCAGAACTTTCCACCCATTCTGTAGGATGTCTGCAACAGCAAACGGTTTTCAGCTACATTAAACCAATCCATTGATCAGCTATTTGCACTAGGCAAATTTCAGATATAGCACCAGTCAAAGATTCAAAAAAAGATAATAAAAATTATTTTTCAAATGGTCCGTCTCCCTCTATCTTCGTTATTTCCCGTACTAATTTTTAAAGCGGATACATCGTCGCATTTCCCGCGGACTTTGTTTAGTTCCTTCCCTCAGGAATAGCGGGATGCGTTCCGGAAATTACTACGCGAATGGGAAGTAAAAGAGAAGTAGAAAATAAAAAAGGTATGCGAAGAGAGCGTAGAAAACTGTTGAATGTACGAAAACTGGGCAAATAAACCGTGAGGAGAAATTTTCGTTTGATGTTTTTGTAGAGCTTTTAATGTAGAGGATGGATGGCTTTGCCCTCGAGTATGTTGACGTCCATCCATCGGCCAGTGTGGTATTGAACCTCTAGGTGCTGCAAGTAAAAATATATTTCTGTTCATTATTGCAGATTCCATTACAATGTAGTAATTTTCGTAAATAAACTTTGAAGCATTAAACATAGCTATTGGTATTCACTTATGGCATATTTAGCTGTTTGATTTTCATACGGGTAATGAACATTGAGTACATATTTTATCAAAAGATAAACTAAACTCATAAGGCAATGAATTTTAAAAAATCTGATGCGTTGCACTCACATGACTTTCTCTACTCTTGTACTAAGCATTCTTACAAACTCTAATTCCTATATCTTCTTCGTGTTAGTTACTTTGTAAAAATATTTCTCTTATCTTATTGCTATTTCCTTGTAGGTACAAGGGTAATGTTAGAATATAGTAAGCTTTGGGCGACAGTCAAACACTTTAAAGCTTTGAGATTCCGTTCTCTTTGCACGCTTAACATATAAAAAATGAACAACGATGTTCCATTTCAGAAAAGCTTTAAGTTTTCCAAAACTGACACAAATATAAGATATAAGTAATATCTCCGAAATGGTTCCCTTTACAAAACTATTTAGAGATAAATTGTGTGTTTTAGCGAGATTTAAAGTCGGTTAAAAATCAAAGTTGGTATTTAAGATTAATGTCTCAAGGATGCGACACGAAGATTTTGAGGAAAATTTTTCCATCCTAAACAACTCTGTACATGGAAAACTTTTCGAAAGTTTTAATTTTCTTGAAAATGGCTCTAATGATTTTGATTAAAATTCCATATCTTTGAGATATTTTTATGACACATGAAATGCATATGTTGCCACATGTATAGTTTTCTTATGCATTACAATCTTGCTTCTAGCTGTGGTTTGGAGTAAATAATTGTCTTAGAAATTTTCATGTCAGGCTTATAGAATAGGTTAAGCTTAAATATTAAGTTTTATATTTCTTTTTGGTTATCTTGTGCATAGATACATAGGCTCTCACGTCAGTAGCAATTTCTGAAACTATTTTTGCTTGTAATTCAGGATCCTCGACACATGATTTTCCAGCAAAACCGTGCCATTCTAGAGCGGAGTACTTCTGTTACCTACTGAGTGATAAAGGTAAGTGCTTCAATGATAAAAAATGATTTATTTTTTTAAATAGCTAAGAGAAACTGGAAGATCATCAGCGGAGTCTTAGATAAATACATCGGCTCCCAAGGATTGCATTTTAATTTAATTTGATACACTTTATTCTATATTTAAAGACACATTTTAACACTGAAATATGTCCACCTTGAAAACTAATGCATTAGGGTTCTCAAAGAAGTTAAGAGAAGTGCCTAATTTAACGTTATTCAACTTAAACTTCGGTTACATATAACACCGCGCGCGCGCACACACACACACACACACACACACACAAACACCACACATGCACTCATATTGTTTTAGCGAACGTCTGACTGTGACACGAATATATATTTACGAGTTCTAATTTTTAAGAGTGTTACAATGAAAAGGTCACAGACAACTTTTTATACAATTATGGTATTAAAATACGTAAAAATAGCTAATAGATTTGTTAAATATAAAGTTACAATGTATCAGAAATTACAGATCTATGACGTAATATGGTTACTAAGCAAATGTTGTTTCATTTGTTTAAACACTTAAAGAGGAAGGTGGAAGGTTATAATAAAACTATTAAAAATATTGATGGCTTTCCGCTTGTCATTTTGAAGAGTGCTTCAGAGTGCTGAGAGTTTATTAATTTTACAAAAATCAGAAGATATTAACGGAAAGAAATATGAAAAGTTTTATGCATGTGGCAATGAAAAACCCAAGGATTTCAGGTTTTTAAAAGACGCATTGTAGAAAGCTATATTGTGGTGGTGATGACGTCATTGCTATCTTATTGCCATGGTAATTACGTCAGAAAGAGGGTAATTTCGCACAATGTATGCCGTCATAATCCGTTTTAATGCATAAAGAATATTTACCCCTACTTAATGAGACCTAGTTCATCAGCTGATTTATTTGAAATACTTACGCTAATTGCCAAGTTCAACGTTGGCTTATTAACAGTGATGCAATAGATGCATAGACAATAATCTGTGAAGAGGGAACACTGTATAGGTGAATGATGTAGAAAGAAATGGCTAGTCACAAATACGAGTTTGTCAATGGATTTTTGTAATCAACACCAACCCTGCACCTGCATTTATGTGTGATAGAGGAAAAGTTCCCCTGGTGATGCGGCAACTTCTCCGACATCTCAGATATGCAGTACTGCGTGCATTTTAGGCTTTAAACGCTACCCGCTAATGCCTGCATCCAATGGGTTCGAATTTTGTTGCAATTTTGTGGGTAGTTCTTTCGATACATTGTGCTTTAAATTTGTTTAATTAAATACGTTCATTTTCTAGCAAAATCATTCAGATGCAGGAATAGTAATTGGGTAATGGGTTTCAGAAGCTGGGCTGGAAAGCGCAAGTATGTATAATATCCTACACTCACATCAATAAGTATCGAATTTTTGCTGAAATTTCCAGTTTTTAGTATAAAATGTTTATTTGATTAGGTTTTTCCACTACTATTGGTGGGAAAGTGTTCCTATTTTAGAAACACTAACCAAAATTCAATGTTATTCTGCATCTTGCAGTAGTTGAGTTAGACATTCTGAGAGAACGAAATATTCCTATATTTATTTTATGAAATGAGGGTCATTTGAAGATAGTTATTACCTAAAGGAATCAACGATTTCTTTAAAATACCTGTATAATATATTGGCAAAACACTTAGAAATATTTGTATGCAAAGATCTAGAGGCGTATACTTTTTAGGGTTTTGGTCGAATTTCAATCCCATGTCCTTTAAATGTTAAGAATTGACTAATGATGTTATATAATAATATGAAACAAAGTAAACCGTAGTACCTGCGTGCATGGGGTCCCCTTTTTACTTTCTCTATTGGAAGTATTGTATTCCAAGAAAAATTCGATGTCAAGATTTCACCGGAAATATATGTTTTGAGGCCCCCTGAATAAAATAAATCAATCATATTTAGAAAAAGGTCCATGTGTGTGTGTGTGTGTGTGTGTGTGTGTGTGTTTCTGTGTGTCTGTCTGCCAGTCTGTGGATAACATAACTCAAAAAACGAAAACTAGTTTAAAAATCTAAGTTGGTATTTAAGTTTAATGTCTTTCAAGGATGCGACACAAAGATTTTGAAGAAAATAGCACCACCCTAAACTACTCTTTACATGGAAAATTTTTGAAAAATGTTGATTTTCTTGAAAATGACTAACGATTTTGATTAAACTGCCATATGTTTCACATATTTGTATGCCAACTGAAATGTTTATTTTGAATTTACCGACTACAGCCTATGTAGTCCTGTTTACTCTGGATGACCGTAAAAGATACACAAAATCTTGCTTTACAAAAAATGTAGATCTCGCTAACACTTACAGTTTATGCTTGAATAAATTTGTTTGTAGAGTGAAACATTTCGGAGATATTCCGTGTTGTGTCAGTTTCGGAAAACTTAAACCTTTCGTGAAATGGAACATCATTGTTCATTTTTTTTTTATATGTTAAGCGTGCAAAGAGAACGGGATCTCAAAGCTTTAACATGTTTGACTATCACTCAAAGCCTACTGTATGGTAATATTCCTCTTACATATACAAGGAAATAAACAGTAAGATAATTTGTACAAATATTTATCTCAACAAACACAAATAAGATACAGTAATAAGACATTGTAAGAATGGTTAGCACAAGAGTAGAGAAAGTCATGTGAGTGCAATACATCAGAGGTTTTAACATATCAGACTATTTTCTAATTGTATTATGATTTTTGTTCTGAATTATATTTTCTAATATAAATGATCCATTTCCTGAAAAACTGCAAAGGACTGGATTACATTTTAGTGTAGCAAACATAATTTAAAGGATATTACTGAATTTATTTTTTGTGTTAATAAAACGTTGGGTTAGCAATATAATATCTTATACATTTTAATAAAAGTGTATGCCTGAGTAGAAATTCTAATTTGTTGAATAAAGGGTCAGTGTTGACAAAATCATGTCAGTGAAAGGACGATCTTTAAAATGGCTTGCGCCACAAATATTCTATTTGATAAAGAGTGTATTTCAATTAGAGTTAAAGTTTTTGTGTGGTAAACTGTCCCTTATGTTTTACCACTTTATTTAGAAGGAAGGGTTCATTTCACGATTTTTTTATATACAAGGAACAATTAATTAGGTTCGCTATTCACATTAATTTTGTTTGAACTCTTATGGAAAAACGAGGTATTCTAAACCTACGTACGATAACTGCTAAAATGCCTCTGTGCATATGGGTAGGATACATGTTCTGAAAACTCAGACAAATCCTGTAACGGATGTGACATTGCATGAGATATAAGTACGTCACGGAGATTAAACCGGTTTTAAACTGCCGTACACCCAAATCATTTATACTGCCTGTCAAACAAAATGGCGGATGTATGTCCCCAGGTCGATAGAAAAAAGGGCCGTTTCTAATTAAAGTACAAAACCTTTAATCATCCTAAGCTATGAGCCATTTGTTAAAGAGACACTGGAATAATAAAATTTTGTAGGTTAATGCGACACATTAATTTGCGTTTGTAATTACAAAAGCTGTATATTTGTATGCCGGTTGTGCTCGCTTAATCATCGGACGATATGCTTTTTATGCGCAGCACCCCGGACGCATTTGCTTCTAAATAGCTCTCTTCATTTCTGGCTTTTTTTTTTTTTTTTTTTCCATTAGTGCAGGTCATGAAAATTTGCGCTCTACGCGCTGGTCTTACCACTCTTTTTTCTGTTTTAATATTTTGGCACTTGTAACTTGACCACCAAAAAAGTCATAAAATCATTAGTGTGAATTTCCATATAAGTTATGTACTTTAAAGTTACTTAATGGAAGTGCGAAGTGGTATTTTGGTCATTTTGGTCAACATACCACATGTTACTTTTCCTAGTGCTTACCTGTTATGTGTATACAAAATATTATATCCCATTCAAAACCTCCATGTGCAGATTTCAAAATTTTTTAGGTTCCTCACGTGACACATAGAAAGACAGAGAGAGAGAGAGAGAGAGAGAGAGAGAGAGAGAGAGAAAGAGAAAAGTAACAGTAAAAACTATATTGTGTTACACTCACGTGATTTTACTCCAGCACAAAGTATTCTTACAAACACTTATTTCTTAAAATACTTCATTTGAATCGAAATTATCTTAATTGGTAATTTTCTTGTAGGTACAAGGGCAATACACCAGGCTTTCCGTTCCATTTGCATGCTCAAAAAATAAAATAAATGAATAAATAACGATCTCCCATTTGAAAACGGTCCATAGGTATTGTGAAATTCTTGCAAAACACAAGGAATATTTCCAAAATGGTTCACCTCAATAAAAATGTCATTTGACACGAATTGTGTGTTTTAACATGATCTACATTTTTCGTATAGTAAGAGTTACACTATCTTTTACGGTTTACTATTTAAACAGAATTCATCAAGAGTAAACAGTACTACATGGGTCATAGCCAGAAAATTCAAAATATTATTTTATTTACTACCAAATATCTTAAAAATATAGCATTTTAATCAAAATCGTTAGAGCTATTTTGTGGAAAATAAAAATTTTCAAAAAGATTTCTATGTAAAGCAATTTTCCTCTAGTATCTTCTGAAAAGCGCTCATCGCAAAATAAACAGCAACAATCATCATTATCAGGGTTTACTTTTCCAGAGTTTACTTTTCTGCATATAGTCTGACTCAGATTGACTTTCGCATAGCTACGAAATTAAACAGATAAGCACTTATCGAATAAAATGTAGAACTCATTAAAATGTACAATTTGTGTTTTTATGTTTTAACCATTTATGGTATATTTCAGAAATTGTTCACTCTGCAAAAAAGTGTATGTTTTACTGAGAGCTACATTTTTTTGTATCCTAAGAGTTTGTCTATCTCTTATTGTTTACGATTTATTCAAAACTCATCCAGAGTAAGCAGGACTACTTAGGCTATATCCAGAAAATTCAAAATATATATTTCATTTGTCATAAGAATATCTCAAACATAATGTATTTTAATCAAAATCTTTAGAGCCATTTTCAAGAAAATCAAAAGTTTCGAAAAATTTCCCATGTAATGATAGTTTAGGGTGGAGACATTTTCTTCAAAATCTTCCTGACGGATCCTTGAAAGGCATTACACTTAAACAAAAAATTTGGTTATATTTTGTTATTTATATTTTTAAGGAGCACAAGCCACCATAGTATATAAGTAATTAATCTGAAAGAACTTTGTATTGATCGAATATCAAATTTTCTGACAGTTTAAATGATTTACAATTAACATCGAACACCATAGCACTTCAAATAATACAATAACCTTGTTAATTACTTGTTTACAAACAGAAAACTATGGTATCATAGCGGATTGTAACAAATTTCCATATACTGGACAAATTAAAGACATCGAGCGCGATCTTTCTAATTCTTTGGCTGCAGAAATTCACGCAGTGCTCAGTAATGTGTTCAACAGGTGCCAAGGTTATATATAGACCCAGAGGGGTGTCTTTTTGAACACTATTCATGGTGAAGGGAAGCGTATACAGGTGGCCAAAATCGTTTCCAGTTCTTCAGATTGACTGAGGTCATATTTCCATCTTGCGCTCAGTCCTGATAGCTACAAAGGCTCGGAAGTTGCACTAAAGTTAACATGGAATATCCTTTTCTCATAATTATTCCATTTGATGCATCGTCAGTGTCTACTGCATGTGGCGCTATAGTAGTAACTGCAAGCGTCAAGGGCAAATTTCAGTTCAAATGGTTAAACATTTTGTTTATATTTTGGTTTCATTTTACTCTCTGATTTTTAAACGACATATCACGTAACTTGTATTTTGAAATGAATTCAGGAAATGGATAGAGTTTAATAAAATGGCTAATTCGTTTTACTCATATGAACCTAAACTTTGCCCTTTTTCAACTTAAATTTACACTTTTCAAACTGTATATTCCATACTTCACAAATTGGGTGATAACATTTTGATGAAAATTTTTGAACTTACATAATTATGAATAAATTTAAATTCATATGGGGCATTGTGATAGATGATGTATTTAATAAATCATACCAATGCTCACAGTTGGAAATAAATATAAATTGTTTAGTATTCCTTGTAAAAATCTGCTGTACATGACATTTTCTACTCAGTCTCATATATGCTATTCCTAAAACCATTATTGTACTATATACTTCAGATTAATGGAGGTAAGTATTTGTAGAGTTGTTTAATTACATATTTTCCTGTAGATACAATGGAAACAGGGGGACACAATAAGCAAAAGCGATAGTTCTAATTCTATAAGAGCTAGTAACTATCTGATGGTTTTGAAATTTCATTCCCTTTGAATGTCCAGGGTATAAAGAAGCAAATAACGACTTTCCATTTGAGAAAATTATAAGTAACTCAAGCAAATAATAAGTAATATTATCTCTGAAATGGTTAACTTCCCAAAAAGTTTGCATAAATTGTGTGATTGAATGTTGTTTACATTTTTTGTAAGATTTGGTCTATCAATTACGGCTTACCAGGTATGCAAAGGTGTTCCGGAATGAAGAGGACTTTGAGCACATACCCTGGAAATGCAAGATATACTTTTCATTTATCTTGAAAATATTTGAAACAAATGATTTATTATTTATGCGACTTTTGTTTCTGGGTATTTCTGTTTGACACCCCCCCCATCCCCCTACACATACACATACACATACACACACACACACACACACACACACACACACACACACACACACACACACACACACACACACACACACACACACACACACACACATCCGTGCGCGCGGTTCTTTCTCTAAAACTGAATTTTGTTTTAATTCAGGGAGTCTAAAATATGTGTTTCCGATGAAATTTCGATATCTAATTTTTGGCCGGAGCACTTAGAATACGTAGTAGAGAAAGTAAAAATGATATTAAATATGTTATCTGGATTATATGACTAAAGACAAACGCACTGCTATAAACTGTAAGGAAAAGAGTACCAAATTTTAAACTTTCTTGACTGTTTTTTAAAGAAGTTTGAACATCAAAAGTTAATTATATGAAATCTAATGTAATAATGTAAACTGAAATCACCCATTTCTATGTTTACACAAAAGTAATTCCAAATGCCGTTGAGTCATCCATTGTAAAATGAGTATTAGTTTTGATATAACATATTTATTCTTTTACACATGGAGTTGATTCGTACCCTTATATTTTTCGCAACTGAATGCAGTGAAATGTCTAACAAAAACCTCTTGAAGACGTAATTGGCTATACGAATGTGTACGAGCAGTTAGCGAAGGATTAACTGTCTGTAAATACATCGTTCCGCTTGGAATTCGATATAATATTCGTTATGATGTATAGGGACAGTGTACTAAAAGCTACCTGTTAAGTTTTTCCTTTCAAGAAAATTTGGATTTAATATATAGAAATTTGTGAATCTTCATTTGCATTCTCTAGACTGTTTTGGAAATTAATATTTTCATGTTAAGAGAGTTTGTAGTTTGTTTCTACAGACAATGAAAGCGTACTAGTTTCTTTCATAAAAGCAAAGGTCATGGCATTCATAGCGAAATAACCGATTAGAACAAAAATAGTTGCTTTTTGAAGTGTTTAACACCAGCTTTTTACAGCAGGTGGTGACACTGATGACACATGGAATGAAGATGGAGTACTGGTGGAATGAGATGGTGGGGGAAACCGGAGAACTCTGAGAAAACCCGTCCCAGCGCCACTTTGTCCACCAGGAATCCCATATGCGATTATCTGGGATCGAACCCGGGCAGCTTTGGTGGTCTAACCAGTCGTCTACTAAAATAGTTGTAAATAACCGTTGTATTAAACAGGTGATCCATTTTAATGCTTCGTAAGTGACATTGGTTAGGTTATGGAATATGACGTGGACATTGAAACAGAAATTTCATAGTGTGTACTGTGTAACAATTAATACAACATTTAGAAACAAAACGTGTAAAGAAACAAAATTAGTTTTACAAAGTTATGACAGTGCCTATACTAGAATACGAAGGACACTAACTAAAAAGCAACAGAGTAAAATACAGGCTTCAGAACTGAAATTCTTAAGAAGTGTGAAGGGAAAGAGACCTAATAACAAATGAAAGTATAAGAGAAGTGTTAGGAATTTAGTTGTAATATAAATGAAAGGTTAAATGATTTCAAACAAAATTGCAAAGAAAAGTTGAAAGAATGCTAGATATCAGACTTACTAAACAAATAGTGCAATATTATCCTAAAGGTAGGAGATCGGTGGGCAGACCCAGGAAGCCATGGCTGGAGGACTTTGAAGGCGGAACAGGCGCTTGATTGTCTATGTCATGAAGTGAAGAAGGAAAAGTAGGTAATGTTCCGGGGAATTTTGGTTTGTTATTCAAGAAAGTAATCGACTCACTGTAAATCACTCTTCAAGACACTTGAAATCTTACCGCTGGCTTGCTAGTACATTTTAGATACATTATTCTTTGTAGTCGACAATCCAGAGAAGTTAGCAAAAAATGCAGATATTAACAGCAAAGAGACCAGATACAGACATTTACAAAGGCCAGTTAATAATATACAGTTATTCCAAAAAGGGGCGTATTGTAATGGCATAATCTTGTTTAATTCACTTCACACTATAAATTAATATAAATATTTCTAAGAAAGCATGTTCTTACCATTCTCGCGATTAATTGTATGTTATGTAAAACTGACTCCTCTCATACCTTCATCGGAATTAATGTATAAACAATGAAGTATACTACAAACAAATGCACAACAATGGTTATTTCCGGCATAATCTACACTCGAGGGTTAGTCCTCTTTGGTCTAATCGCATTAAAGGACCTACCAATCGAAATAGTACAGTTTATTATAAGTAACCGAGCGAAATATCACCGCTGTATGACGCTTGCAGTCGGGAGGTCGTGCATTCGATTTCCATGGTTGAACTTTCTGACCCATGGGCTATTTCGGGGTTTTTTCCCAGGTCGACAGGAGAATGCTGGGAAGGATAATTACATTCCTCGAAATTCCTGCCCTTCAATATCGTTTCATTAATTCATTTCATTCATCCTTCATCCCACAAGTGCCAGCAAAGGCGTTAGATGCAGCGTGGCAGGGATGCTATGCGCACAGGAACTCTTTCCCTATCTCGTTGTCCCTGGGATTCGAGTAGCGGGCGGTATCTGGTGGCGTTGGACCTCGCACCAAGATCCGAGTTGGGCCCGGAATACCTAAAGACTTCGATGTGTCTTGAAATTTAGGAACCTCTTTCAGTGTCTGTGCCGTTAGTCTGAATCAGGCCTCCCGGTGTCCCTTCTCACCTCATCCTTCCTCCCGGGGGTGTTCCCTTGATGACTTAGGCATAATGATGAAAGCTTCAGTCCAGACATTCTCTGTATCTCTCCTGCTCCTATAGTTTAAGTAATTAAGTTATACAATGCAAAGCAGAATCTGTCCGATTGTTTCAGGTTAACTTTGCTTTCAGGTACCCAAATCTCAAGTTTGAAGAAAACACTTTTACATTGTGTATCTTTCAGTTATACTTGCAAACGTACCTTACTTGGAAAAATAACATTACATTTATGAAAAAGCGTTTTCTCTCTCCCTCAAACCCCTGGGCTAGATTTTATCAGTATGTAGTATTTAATTATTTTTGTCACGCGCTTTTCTCGTTCGTCTTCTCGTAGCATAAGCTAATCCAAAACGACCCATCCGTATGTAGCTTACACATACATAATTAATTACTTTATAGTGTGTTACTTAATAAAGTAGCATCTTCTGAACTCTCTTACTCATGCATGTCATGTAATTAATTATTTTAATAAGGTTTATCTCAAGCAAATATGCGATTCGTTATAAAAATATTATACCTATGTGTTGCACTCAAATGACTTTCCCTACAGCTGAACAAGCTATTCTTAAAAACGTTTGTTCTTATGTCTCCTTCCTGTTAATCGAGACATACATTTGCGAAACTGCCTTACTGTTTATTTCCTTATAGGTACAAAGAGAATATGGCAATACAGTAGACTTTAAGCGATAATAAACTCTTGTAACAGCGGGTCGCTGTGTGATAGTTTTATAAGTCTGCTCTCTTTACATGGTCAAGAAGGCAAACATCAACTTTCTGCAAAGAAAATAGATTTGGAAGCCATCACATAGGGAAGAGCTTTTAAAATATTTGAGTATCACCTAAGCCTATCGTATTTTCCTATTCCCATTGTACCTATGAGGAAATCTGTAATAAGACCATTTGAGGTGCGCAGATTAATTTTCTTGGAGACTAAATAAGCCACAAAGCCTATGCCGTGAGATGATGATGATGATGATGATGATGATGGCGATGACCATTTCTACACGTCTCAATTAAGATGAAGTAGACAGAATAATGGGCGTTTTAAAGAGTATTTTGTTTGTAGAAGAGCGAGTATGTGAGTGCAGATATGATCTTTTTAACATAATATTCAGTTACAGTAGATATGTCTAAAAATAATCTGTTTTCATCGTAAACCCTGGGTCTGTAGTTCTGCGAGGGGACCCCGAGTTCGTTTCCCGGCTTTGGAGGGGAGCTTTTTCTATAGATAAGTTTATTTTGTATACTCTCAAGAACCTGGAAGTATGAATGAGGATGTGAAAGTGCGTGTGTGTGACCTAAAGTACAAAAAACCACAGTTTAGGAGTTAACACCTTGCCTTTAGGTAATATGTACTAAAAGGAAATTGAGGTTAAAGGCGGCATATAAATGGAACAATAAAAGAAGATCGTAAAAGCTTATTTTTAAATCTAGCTTGATGAATACAACGAGAACCACATATTTTGATACGACCCTCATAAAGTGTGATAGGGGTTATATATTCCAAATACCTTTAAACGTCACTACGAATTTGGGTGGTCAAATATAAGACATACACCATATTTGTGTTCCAGTTTGTATGCCATCTTTAACATTTTGAGTTGACATCGGCGGCTTTGTCTTTGAACAGTTGCTCATCCACAGTGATGCTCGCTTGTTTGTTTGTATGTGTACGTTTGGGATTGTTTGCGATCGGTTTTCTCTATATACATTAAATTTGCACACACATTTACACTATTACTGATACTTCCAAACCCTAAGGAGAATGGGGAATAACCCTGGCCAAAGAAATATGCCCAACCTTTAGCCTGGAATCTAACACGGGACCTGTGGATGGAAATTATTTTACTTTAATGGAAGCTTTCAGTAAATTCGTTCAGTGAGGTTATTTCCATTACCAGTTATCCGGAGGTAGATAAGATGCTGAAAACTGATTTTAGCATGACCATGCTTTGGTATGGACGCGCCATATTTAAGTGCATTATCTGTAGAAAACCCAGAGTTGTCAGACTAGGTTATGTAATATCCTGTTGTGTTGTTTAATTAAAATGCCTGTCATTTGTGTGAGATAACGCTAATAGTTTTCTCAATCATTTCGCCTCCCAGAATCCATTTTAGTATTACTTTTCAGTGTTTCTATTATTCGGTTGTTATCATTAAGCCAGATTAGTTTTAACAATTAAATATCTTAAAGAGCACAAAATGCTGGATATTGTACACATTATAAAGATCATAAAGACGCGCAGGAATATTAAAACATTAATACAAATAATCGATTCTGTAAATATGAATTTATAATCTCCTTATTTAACATATTACTGGTTTTCGTAAAGTAATGCAAATACATGAAACTTGAAGACTTATTTTACAAGAAGAATACTTGTATAAATTCTTGGAAACTAGTCACCATTCGCAACTGAAACAATGGTTTCCTAATAATTACTATTTCACTGTATGAGAGTTTCACAATAAAGTAATTTATTCGCAGTAAGGTAACAAAATATCAGTTAGTAGGTTACGATAATTCTTTAAATGCTTTTAATGACATCAGTCAATCATACATAGTGTATTAAAATTCAAAATCATCGCAATGATTTCTAGAGAAGGACAAAACATTCTGAATCACATGTCTGTAAATGCTTAATATATCATGAGGAATTGGTCTAATCATTTTTGAACATGTCATAAAATACAGTCAATTTATGCCATGCATAAATAACTCGTTTCATTTTAAATCGTAGGAAGAATTATGAATGGAATTATTTATAAAGACGCTAAACAAAAGAAGGTGGTGGTGGCGGTGCTGCTAGTGGTGGCGGTGATGGTGGCATTAGTGGTATTAGCAGTATAATAATAAAAATAATCAACAAGAGGAATTATATTCCTATTTTCACAATAGCCAGAAAACGCAATAAATATTCCAAAATGGTAGTTCTCCAGGAAACAAATTGCTATATGTAATGTACCTATTTCAAACATTTCAAGTCAAAATCGTTCTTGAAAATTGCTTATCATCAATGTTGAACCGTTACGTCATATAAAGTACTTAAGTATACATGAATCATTGGCTGCACTTGCACCCTTCTTAAGAGTAACATAAAATATTAAATTTTGTTTGTGGCAACAGGTTGTACAATACTCACTGTGCTGTGACGTAATAGTGGTGAGTGGCCTGTAGCAGGCGCCGGGACTCGGGGGCGCCACGCAGGCCTCGGTGGGACTCACAGGTCCCGCAGGGGCCTCTTCGCGCTCCTCTTCCGAGAAGAAGCCCCAGGTATCCCTCGCCGATGACGTCTGATACTTGTTGCATGCCTTCTTCACCATGTAACACCGCGGCATTTTTCAAGTTTTTCCAAACCTTCACTTCAAAGTCGAGATGTCTTCTTTATTGGCAATCTCCTTCCATGTGCACCCGCTTAACGTCCTTAAATGCATAAGCTCCAGTAAGCTTTATCTATTTTCTACTATATACTCCCGAATATTTATAAATGTTTAAGTTAAATTTCTTTGTAATAATAATAAAAATTTACTAATGGTTTCTCTTCTTCTTTGTTTACATTCTACTTATTTCACTAGCAGGATAAATATTGCTTTTCGTTGTCACAAGATAGGCGACAAGTACGCCGATAAAATGGCTATAAAGTGAATAATTCACAAAGGTATTTTATACTCTTATTAAATTCTCCTGAAATGTATAGTATATATTAATATTTGAGGCTTAATATTGCTTTATGTGTTTTGTGTGCCCTTAGACACGTTGAGAATGGCCGAAGTCCAACCGTAGTGGTTAGCGAAAATGGAGGTGTTGAAGATGTAGTAGCAAAGTAGAGAGACAGAGGGAGAGAGAGAGAGAGACAGTTGTCAGTAAAGTCCCCCTTGTGACGAGTGAGTACCTACATACACAGGGATGCAACAAGTTGTCCGAGACACGTCATCCAGTTGGGGGGAGGGGGAGGTGAGGAGGGGCCCACTTGCTTCTTCCTCGAAAACTGCAACCAACAGGTTAGACGGGCCACAGGTCCCTGCTCCAAAACTCCTCTTCGACAAAAAAATAACCAGAGGAAAAGCTTGCACCCTCTCACAGTGACAGAGTGACTATCAGTTCCATTCTTTCTTCTTCTTCTTTCTTCTTTTCTTCTTCCTCGTTGACGTCGTGGTCTTGTCCGCGAGGGTAGTAGCGGCAAGCGACGACACCAACATTAAAAGCGGCCGTTACGGGGCCAGAGATCCTACGTCACCCATATCTACGTCACCACACCTGTTTCTTCGCACAGCACTTGTTACTGCACTCTGCACACTGTTGTTGTACAAGGGGAGAAAAGAAGGCCGGGTTAAACTGTACGAGCGGAAAATGGAAAAATCGAGAAAATAAAAATGAAAAAGGCGAAAAAGAGAGTACAGTAAAGAGAATGGCGTAGGTTTGAGTCGGGCGCAGAGCGAGTACTGAGGCTGGCTGAGGTAGGAGCGACGCCCGTACCGACGCAACAACGACTTTGTATGAGAGAGAGAGGGTGGGTGGTGGTGTGGTGGCGGTGGAGGGGAGAGCTACTGGAGGGAGGGGAGCCACCTGTTAGTGTGATCCCCAGCAACCGAGCTCCTGAAGCAACAATTGGTTTGTACTCTACCTTCCATACATGACGGAACAAGAAAAAGCTTAGCTAGAAATATATTCCTTTTCTTCACTGGGCACTAACACCACAAATACAAAATAGAAGCTTCACTAGGTCCAAAAATATGTGATCTGTTGAAAGGACGGCGTTGAGTTTCGCACAGGGATCGGATTAACTGTAATGTTAGCACTTCTCTGACGTCACTGCACTACCGGCACTCGCGGATTGCACAAATATAGCGATGATTTTGATAAGAGCTGAGGAGTAGCGTCTGTCGGCCGCCAGCGTCGCGGTGTGTGCGTGTGTCTGTGTGTTCTCCAACCTAACGCACACACACGTACGAACAAGGGAGGGTTCCTCTGCGTCGCTTTAACCCCCGACGCAGGCGTACCGCCGTTCCCCCTCCACATGGACGGCGCGTCCAAGACTCGCTTCTGGCTTGCCGCGATCGATCTCGTTGCACCCTCGGTATCTGCCGACACCTGTTACCGTCGGTCCA
This sequence comes from Tenodera sinensis, assembly GCA_030765045.1. Classification (NCBI taxonomy): domain Eukaryota; kingdom Metazoa; phylum Arthropoda; class Insecta; order Mantodea; family Mantidae; genus Tenodera; species Tenodera sinensis. The sequence continues at coordinate 145,540,533 of CM060966.1, forward strand.
GTCGGCGAGCCCCCGGTATCGACCCGCCACCCGCCTCCACGTATTCCAAACAAAGTGTGAAGTGTAAATCATATATGGAAGGGCAATGCACAGAGATGAGGAGAAGAAGAAAGGAACAAAGGAAGGGGGAAAATGATGAAATGCGAAGTAAGGGTCATAGGTAAACATTCGCCACTCTAATATCGAAATTGGAACTTCATTTTTCTACCATTTGTAAAATACTTCACATCCCTTCGAAGCTCATGTAGAAACTTTCATTTTTTTAACCGAACTGTTGAATCTCATTCTATAGGGATACTCACAAAGCGAACGAAAACAGACGACTGGCGAACGCGAATAAAAGGCCCAATTCTGTGGCCCTATGGAAAATGTGCCTCTTTTATTTAACATTTTCCCCCGAGGAAATGAAGTAACAAACAATTATTTTACGTGACTACATGGTGATTTGAGTTTAAGGGGAAGTCGAGTAAAAGTCCTAAATTCCATATTTTTAAACCTACAGCTTTCAAATTTTGGATGATTGCTTCACATACACGTATTAACAGTAGTTTCTCGCTTGCATTTTATTAATTGTTTAATGAAGAAAATATTACCACATAAAATGCTCCTTTCAGTATATCTTTCACGTATAATATTTGTTCTTAATTCACATGCAGATAGGATTTTGCTATATGATAAAAGCAATGGAGCATAAATTTTATCCATTTACAATTTTTCATTTTTTAAAATCAGCATAGTTTTACTGTTTACTGACGTAAGAGACTTTTTGTTCAAAGAAAAATATAACTTTGAGAAACAAAGGGAATAAACTTTAATGTACACTTAAATGCACGTTTAAATGGCCGCGGAGACAAGTAAAAAAAGATAGAAAAGGTTTATTAATGAAAGGCGAGGGTAATCTGGTAAAGAAAAAAAAAAGATAGAAAGAAAAACAGAAATAATTGAGTGCATGCTAAGGTACTGCATTAAACAAACAGCTAATTCACAAATTGAACACAACATAAACTGTGAAAATCGTTATCTGAATGCAATAGCCCAGTAACTGTGAAGAATCATAGATGTTTATAGAGTTGACTGGACGATAAGAAGAGGTTAATTTGGTGCAGCAAGCGAGGTTGTTATAACTACAGGAATGTCTGTAGGAATGTTGTATTGTCTTCTTGCTTTGGCTCATGTGGTACATTCCGTGACAATATGGCGGACTTAATGCAATATTGCATGGATCACATTCAGGAGTTGGTTGCTGAAAAGGAAGGTGAAAATCAATTCTCAACCTGCTTATCACGTGATATTCCTTTTTGTGTAGCAACTTTGGCTATTAGTCTACTTCTGAAAATTGTATAAAATTGCAGTGGCATGAATTTAACTTCATATTATTCATACACTTTTTAAAATATTATATTCATTTGTCACATCCGTATATCAAACATATTATTTTAATTACAGTATTTAACACCACTTTTTACAAAATGATACGTAAGAAACATTTTTCCAACTGAGAGTAGGTTCCAATGAGAAAACATAATTGAAATAATACCTGGTTTAAATGTAGTATATTATGTATTCGACAGTTATGTTATTCATACACACACACGCACGCACGCACACACACATACATACATACACACACGCGTTATTTTGTGTACGTTCATCTCAAAACAGGTGTTAATGTTGAAACATGGATATTGAATGTTTGCGTATCATTATAATACTTTACCTCAGGCAATGAAATATATCGGTTTCCTATTGGATGTAACACATTGAATTTATTTAGAAAAATCTAATGTGTTGCACTCGCATGACTTTCTCTCTGCTGCTGTACTAACCATTCCTACAAATCTTATTCCTATATCTTCTTCGTGTTAGTTAAGATAAACCTTTATCCAAATCATCTGATTGCTAATTTCCTTGTAGGTACAAGGGGAATATTAGAATACAGTAGGCTTTACGCGATAGTCAAATCTTTCAAAGCTTTGAGATCCCGTTCTCTTTGCACGCTTAACATATAAAAAATGAACAACGATGTTCCATTTCACTAAAATGTTTCGAAACTCACATACATAACAAGGAATATCTCCGAAATGGTTCACCCTACAAGAAAATTTATTTGGACATAAATTGAGTATTTTAGAAAGATCTACATTTTTGTATAGTATGAGTTAGTCCATCTCTAACGGTTTACCGTTATGCAAAAGCCGTCCAGAGTAAATACGACTGCAGGGGCTATAGCCAGAAAACTCAAAATATACATTTTATTTCTCATTGAAATATCTTAAACATTTGACATGTCAATCAAAATCGTTAGAGCCACTTTCAAGAAATTAAAAATTTCAAAAAAAAATTCCCATATAAAGGGTAGTTTAGGGTGAGGCTATTTTCTTCAAAATCTTCGTGTTGCATCCTTGAAAGACATTAAACTTAAATAACAACTTTGGTTTTTAACCTACTTTTCGTTTTTGAGTTATGCTGGCCACACGCTGACAGACACAGAGACTGACAGACACACGCACGGACCTTTTTCTAAAAATGCTTGTTTTAGATACAGGGGGCCTCAAAACATATTTCCGGTGAAATCTGGACATCGAATTTTTGAGTGGAATACAATACTTCCTATACTTACCAGTAGAAATCTATATTTTTGTGTAGTGCGTTTTTTGCATTTCTTCCGGTTTACCACTTAGGCTAAGTGGTCATCCAAAATGAAGAGCACTTCAGAGGACATTCTCATAAAATTCAAAATGTACGTTGCTCTGATATTAAATTAATTAACTTAATTATTTTAATTAAAATGGTTAAAGCCATTTAAAATTGTCGAAAAAAATTTCCATGTGAAGAATAGTCGGGCTAGAGGGGTTTTCTTAAAAATCTTTGTGTCGCATCCTTGGAAGATACTGAGCTCAAATTTTGAGTTAGGGATGCTAACACACGCACGCACACACAGACATGCACACACACAGACACACAGAGACACAGACACACACACACACACACACAGACACACACACACAGACACACACACACAGACACACACAGACTGCGCCTGAATTTTATTTCTGAGAATCCCCTCTTTACCTACACCTCAAAATGTGTGCTTTAGTGAGATCTCGGTATACAGTTCCTTTAGGCCTGTAGTCGATTTATTTATATACAGGTTTTTCATGCTCAATTAATTTTCCTATGGCCAAAATTTCATACTGCAATTCTCTTCCTCCAATTTTCATAGTCTTCCCAATCCTCTGATTCTACTCCTTTGCGACTCATCAGTTGTATTTCCTGCACCCATGTGTTCTACGGTCCACCTCTATTCCTTCTCCCCGATGGAATCCATTCTAGTATGTTTTTCGGTATTCTTCCATCTTCGAACCTTCTCACGTGTCCATATCATGTTAATTTTTTGCATTCTATGTAATCCAAAACTCTGTTTTTCATTTTCATTTTCCTTCGATCTCTGTGTTTCTTATCCTTTCCAATTTGGAGTGTCTAGCAGAAAGTCTAAGAAAATCCATTTCAATAGCTAATAATTTTGATTGTATACTTTTACTTAGTTTCCAAGTTTGGACTCCATATGACATTGTACTTTGAATTATTGTTTGATATATCTGAATTGTGTTTCCCTAATTATTTTTATTTTTAGTCCCCATTTTTCACATTCTTCTTCCAGTTTCCTAAACATACCAGGCGACCTATCTCATGTGGAATTGGGTTAAGTAGATAACCCTTCGTGCGTTAAAGCAGTTGCAAAACGCCCAGGGACAAATCCAGTCATATATACGGCAATGACGTGAGCGGCTTCCTTCTGCCTCTCAGTAAAGGCGAGAGATGATA